>CM053027.1:225898712-226328712 GCA_028564925.1 Lithobates sylvaticus | reverse complement strand
CCTTGACTATTGTTTAAATTGGTTTGATGTTCCGAAACACTTAAGTGTGACAAACATGCAAAGGAACAGGAAATGAGGAAGGGGGCAAACACTTTTTCACACCACTGTGTATATATATATATATATATATATATATATATATATATATATATATATATATATATATATATATGTGTGTGTGTGTGTGTATATATATATATATATATATATGTGTGTGTGTGTGTGTGTGTGTGTGTGTGTATATATATATTGCAGGACCGGAGGGAAGGGGAGGAACGCTGTACTTTGTCCTCTCCCTTATGCTGCAAGGAGCGGATTGGAGGAGGGAGCAGTGGTAGGAGGAGAGGGGCGGGATGCTGGAAGAGTCATGTCATTTCAGAGATTTTTAAGCTGAGGAGGACGACCACACTAGCACAGCATAGACAGGCTAGAGCCGTTCCAGCTCCTCCTCTACAGTCTATACAGCTCTGCATGTGCTATCTCTTGGGGCAACGCCCCCGTCCATCGGGAGACACCCCCGTCCATTGGGAAACTGCTGCAGCCTGGCTGCCCAAATACTGACTGGCAAAACCGGGGACAAACGGGGTCCAGGGATCATAGTTGGAAAACGGGGACTGTCCCCGGAAAATGGGGACATCTGGTCACCATAACCTAAGTTGCAGTGCAGATTAACAAGCAGAAACTGGTAAAGGTTGATCTTCACATTACAGAGTATCACTTTTAGAATGGCAAAATGACAGCTTAAATCATAAAAAAAGTAACACGTGGGAAGGTGCAGCGTGATGCTGCCGGCAGAAAACACACAGAATCCAAGGCAACCCGACCATTACCACTCACAAGTTGTAACAGTAAAGCGGCAGTAGAGTGGTGGGCCATAGGTGCCGACAGTGTCTGTCTCAAAGAGTGGAATGTAGCCTGGCTGGTCTACATCCAGACGGGGAGGCTTCTAGGAAGGATGGTGTGTCCCTGCACTTACCCTGACGCTAAGCACTGTCCCTGCCAGATGGGTGACCTGTCCCTACTCGAGCCACTTGCAAAATGCGCTCCAATCCCAGGCAGTGTTGCCAACCTACCAGATTGAAATTTACTGACACGAGACCCAAAATTTCCTGGCACAGCCCCGTTTTTACTGACATAGTTACAAAATTACAGTTTTAAGTGCAAATCTTTGTATTTAGGCTACAAACAAGTACAATATACAATTACCAATGTGATTTAAGGTAGATATTAGGGCAAAAAACACATTTCTTATTTTATTTTCGATATAGTAAGTAAGTAGCTCAGGGACAGGAGAAATTAGAATAGGAAGGCACAAACACATGAAGTTGGTCCCTTCAGCCCACTCCAGTCTAAACAGCACTGATAGTCCCACTCCCGACCTGTCCTGGCTCCCTTGTACCATGACATCACCTCCACCAGAGCTGCCGAAAACACTGTAGCAGGGACTCGGATGGTCTCGGCCAGCTCTGGACCGAGCCGAACATCACAACCATATTTTTTACTGGCAACTTTTTGCTTTTACTGGCATTTACTGACAGGAGAAAATTGCCTGTTTTTTACTGGCTGCCAGTAAAAATACTGACGGTTGGCAACACTGATCCCAGGAGCCAGGGTCTTAAATAGACTGCCTGAACCAAGATGGCTGCCAAAGTCTCATGGGGTGCCAACATCCAATAGCTGCTCTCCCATAGAGAAACTAGGTTCCTCTCAACTTCCTCCTCCACCTGCATTGCTGCTGCAGATGAGCACCACCAGCACTGAAGAAAATAGACTGCTGCTGCCTACACTCCACATAGCATCTTATCCACTTGCTTACCGGGCACTTAAACCCCCCTCCTATCCGGACCAATTTTCAGCTTTCGGTGCTCTCACACTTTGAATGACAATTACTCAGTCATGCAATACTGTACCCAAATTATTTTTTTGTCCTTTTTCACACAAATAGAGCTTTCTTTTGGTGGTATTTGATCACCTCCTGGGTTTTTTATTTTTTGCGCTATAAATGAAAAAAGACCGAAAATTTTGAAAAAAAAAGCATTTTCTTTGTTTCTGTGATAAAATTTAGGAAATTATTAATTTTTCTTTATAAATTTTGGCCACAATTTATACTGTCACATATTTTTAGTAAAAATAACCCAAATTAGTGGATATCATTTGGTCTTTGTGAATGTTAGAGAGTCCACAAACCGTGGTGCGAATCATACAAAATTTATCACACCTGATGTACTGGTGGCCAATCTCATTTCTTGTGACACTGATGACAGATGGCACCAATACGTGGCATTGATGACAGGTGACACTGATAACAGATGGCACGTGACACTGACAGGTGGCACTGATGACAGATGGCACTGATGACAGATGGCACTAATATGTGGCACTGATGACACGTGACACTGATGAATGAATGAATGAATGAATAACTTGTATAGCGCTACAATGCGAACTGAATCGCCTCAAGGCGCTGTATTGGCATTTGGTTGTCAAGCTTCTAGAAGAGGTGGGTCTTGAGTTTCCTCCTGAAGGCCTGATGGTTTTCTTCCATGCGAATGTCGGTTGGTAGAGCGTTCCATAGCCGTGGACCTTGGACAGCGAATCTCCGTTCCCCCTTTGATTTGTAGCGGGATTTAGGAATGAGGAGAAGATTTTGATTAGCCGATCGAAGACTGCGATTCGGTGTGTAGTGTTTTATTTTCTCGCGAAGGTATTGCGAGGCGTTTCCATGTGCGCATTTGTGGGTGAGGCAGAGGGTCTTGAATGCGACCCGACTCCTTACATTTAGCCAATGTAGGTTCCTCAGGGAAGGGGAGATGGATTCCCAGGGTTTTTTTCCTGTTATCAGCCTTGCCGCTGTGTTTTGGATAAGTTGTAAGCGCGCAAGTTGATATTGGGGTAATCCTATGTAAAGGGAGTTAGCATAGTCGAGTCGAGAATTGATGATCGTTCCAACTACCACTGCTTTGTCCTCTTTTGGAATGAAGGGGAGGAGTCTGCGTAGCAGGCGGAGCAGATGGTGAGAACCACTGACCACTGCTCCTATTTGGGCATCCATTGACATTTCTGAGTCAAAAATGACTCCGAGACTCTTAGCCTTGGTCCTTGTGGCGATGGTCTGTCCAAAGATGATAGGAGGTGTCCAAGGGATCTTGGTTCGGGGGTTATGATTTGCATGTAGAATAAGAAGTTCTGTTTTTGATTCATTAAGTTTGAGGGAGCTAGTAGTCATCCAGTCGTCTATCATAGTGAGGCATTTTCCTAATTGCTGATGATGGTCTTTTTGTCCGGTGATACGAAAATATAATTGAGTGTCGTCGGCGTATGAGTGGAAGCAGAGGTCTGATCTTCTGATGATTTTGAGGAGTGGGCGAATGTAGATGTTGAAGAGCACTGGCGACAAGGGTGATCCTTGAGGGACTCCACAGGAGATTGCCCGGGTTTCAGAGGTGAAACCTCCTAGTTTCACTGTCTGAGAGCGATTTCCTAGGAAGGATGCGAACCATTGCAGATCTGAGCCAGTGACTCCTGCTACTTCTGTGAGGCGGATGAGTAGAGTATTGTGGTCCACACTATCAAACGCTGCACTGAGGTCCAATAGTACCAGGAGACATGAATCTCCGTCATCCGCTGCTTCGAGGGCATCGTCCCATATCTTCAGGAGTGCGGTTTCTGTCCCATGGCCTGGGCGGAATCCTGATTGTAACGGGTCCAGGAGTGTGTGTGTGTGTCCAGGTGGCGTTGTATCTGTTGTACTACCGCTTTCTCCATAATCTTGGAGATGTTGTTCAAGCTTGTAATTGGTCTGCGATGGTTGGGGTCCCGTGGGTCGAGGTTGGGTTTCTTTAGCAGGGGTTTGATGATGCCTTGTTTGAGGGCGCCTGGAACAATCCCTTCTTTGAACGATTGATTTATGAGGTGCGTTATGGTGGGAGCCAGGATGTCGGAGCATTCTTTCAGGAGTTTTGTGGGGATGATGTCAATGGAGGATGTGCTGTCTCTGAGATTTTTGATGATGTTTTTAGTAGTATCCGTGGTAATTGGGATCAGAGAAAACTTTGGTGGTTGTGGGATGTTTGTGTCGATTATCGACTTTTTGCTCTGGTTGACTGTCGTCGGATGTCTTTTTCTGACCAATTGTTTTCCTGATGTTCTCGATTTTATTGATGAAAAAATCTGATAATTCATTGCAGAAATCTTGGGTTTCATTAGCGGGGGGCTCTAAGCATGCCGGGTTCATCGACTGAGCGACTATTTTAAAAAGTTCCCGGGGGCGGTTTAAGGCCGCTGAGATGGTATTTGAGAAATGGTCTTTTTTTGCTTTGAAGATTGCCTTCTGATAATTCTGTGTGAGTCCTTTGTATTTTGTGTGATTTCCATTAGTGGGATTTATGCTCCATGCTCTTTCGGCTCTTCTGCGTTCTTGCTTGAGTAGCGTGAGCGAGCTATTGAACCATCCTGCGTTTTTCCTCTTGATGAGAGTTCTGCGTTTTGGAGCCACTGAGTCTGCTGATTGTAGTAATGCATTGTTTAGGGAGCTGAGAGTTTGCTCCGATGAGTGGGTTAAATTCAGAGTTGCTATTTTGTTTGATAAGATGGTTTTGAAGGAATCGGAGTGCAGTTTTTTCTGCGATCTGGTCCAATGAGTTGTTGTTGCAGGTTTCTGTTTTTGGTGGGTGGTGTTGGTGGAGATTTTGAATTTGATGGCGTGGTGGTCCGTCCATGGTAGTGGTATGTTGTCTACTGTATTGATGTCCAGATTTTGGTTGAAAATGAGGTCCAGAGTATGTCCTGACCCGTGTGTGGAGGTCTTTATCAGTTGCTGGAGACCCAGTTCTTCCAGTTGGCTGATGCAGGCGGTCGCGATCGGGTCTTTGGTTGAGTTTGCCCAGAGGTTGAAGTCTCCAAGTACCAGCAGGTTTTTGGATTTCAGTGTGTGTATTGAGATAAACTCTGTGAGGGGTGTAAGCAGATTGGTCTTAGGTCCTGGTGGTCTGTAGCAAAGTAGAATGTGGGTGGTGTCATGGGGTGTTGATTGAAGATGTAGCGTCAGTGTCTCCATAAAAGGCACTGGGTTCTGTAAGATTGGTTTGGTGAGTGCCAAGTGCGATTTAAAAATCACTGCTAGGCCTCCTCCTTTTTTTCCTATCCGATGTTCCGTTAGGATCCTGTAGTTCTCCGGCACCAATTCGGTGAGGATGGTGTTGCAGTCGGGTGTTAGCCAGCTTTCCGTGATGAAGAGGCAGTCTATATTGTTTTGGGTGATGAAGTCGTGTACTTCTAGTCTGTGTTTGGCTGCAGATCTGTTGTTGATCATGGCGCATGCTAATTGTTGTGGTTGGGTAGGTATCTTCCTGTTTTTGCAGGTTGATTGTAGGTCGGTGTTTAATAGATGTTCTTTTCGTAGAATTTTTTGAATGGGAGCTGGCAATGTTGCAGTGGTATTTCTTAGTCTGTGGAGGACTTCAGCTGAATATTTAAGGTAGCACATGGCCAGAGGATGAAGTTAATGGTCCTGGGATGACTGAGCTGATGATCCGGATCCGGGTTTGTCTTGTTATCAGTCTAAGTATCAGACTTGCCGCCGCGTAGACTAAAGCCAGCAAGTTGATCGTGTGGTGCCCTATGTGTGAGGATGCTGATCCTGATCCGGGTTTGTCCAGTTATAAGTCTAGGTATCAGACTTGCCGCCGCGTAGACTAAAGCCAGCAAGTTGATCGTGTGCCCTGTGTGTGAGGACTTGGTTTGGTTTAGTAGTAGTTTCCTGGCTGTTCCGGCTGCCTCTGCTTGTCGCGAGGAATCCTGGACCAGAAGAATGCTGCAGGTGACAGCTGCGGTGTGTTGCTTAATTGGAGCGAGTAGTTCCTGTAGGGGAGATGGGGGCCTGTTGAACCTACCGCCCTCTCGTTGATTCAGAGGAAGGCGAAAAAACCCCTAACTGTGCTGGCCAATTGCTCAGTGGGGGGAAAAAATTCCTTCCTGACCCCGAGAGGCGGTCGGACCAAGTGCCCTGGATCAACTACTGGTGGGGGGGGGATCCCGAGAGCTTACCTGTTTGGAGATAGTCCCTGAAGCGCTTGCTGTGTTGCCTGATGCTTCTGCGATGAAGTCCGGTTGCTGGGTAGGGGTGTGCTGAAGGAGGTGGGCACGCCGGCCTGCAGAAAGGAGGAAAGGATAAGCTGGGGGGTGGGATGAGGTGGGATGAGTCTCATCCGCAGCCGGTTCCTTCCTTGTCTATGAAGCTAGAGCCGGGCGATGGCGGCTGCGGATGTTGCCCCACCTGGGGGACTGACCTGAGGTGGATGGAGTGGACGGAGTGCCCGTGGTGTCTGCTGGGGGGTCCTGGAGGTCCTGGGGATGACCTGTGGTGGCTGGGTGGAGAGGGTGCACCAAGATGGCCGCCGGAGCAGGCCGGAGCCACAGGCCTGCCTGGTCTCGGCTCCCTTGGGTGATGATGGAGGTGCTGGTGTGGGGGGACCGGTGAGAGGGGTGTCCGGCCGCGTGGGTGCCTGGATGGGGGGGACCTGACGCTGATAGGGCCGGAGATCCGGCGCCGGAGCCGGGGAGTTTCCTAAGACCGGCCTGCCCGGAAAGGCGGGTGGGAGGCGGCTGGTGACGGCGGCGGTAGGGGATGGCTTGCTCGGTTGTCAGGGGCTGGGGGGGGACTCGACCTGGTCCCCGAGGCTAGGAGGGAGGGGAGGGGGGCCTTGAGAGCCCGAAAAGGGCTGCTGAGATCCGGGAGGCAGGGGGGAGGCAGGGGGCCTGCAGAAGCCGGAGCTTCTCACGGAGCTGCTGACAGCACGTCCACACGTCAGCACCTCAGCACTGACACTGACAGATCTCACAAGTGTACAGAGCCCTGTGTTGCTTTGCAGGAATGAGAAACACGGAGATCGTTCCCTCTGTACAGAGCCCTGTGTATGATATGGCACTGATGACAGATGGCACTATGTGGCACTGATGAGGCACTGATGACAGATGGCACTTATACATGGCACTGGGGACAGGTGGCACTGGGGACAGATGGCAGTGGTGGCAGATGGCACTTTATTTTATTTTAATTTAATGGACACAGCCAACACAGAATTTCCCTGCTGCGCGCTCGTGAGCGCGCACAGGGAACGAGGAAAGGGGAGGACGTCATATGACGCCATCCCGGGAATTGACATCCGCGGCGAGGCCGTCATTCGGCTATGGCCGGATGTCTAGTGGTTAAACATTTCTTCTTATCAAGACAGAATAATGAAGCCATTTTTTGCAACTGCAAGACAAAGATAGATGACAAGAAATTATGTGAAACTGTGTAGAGGGAAATGCACACTTGCAAATGCACCCTGACTGCGATTATATTCAAAAACTTCAGCAAGGGTTCTAGCAATTAGCTGTGAGCAGCAGCCCCATTGAAAGCAATAATAGGATTTTTATAACAGCTTACCTGTAAAATCCTTTTTTTGGAGTACATCATGGGACACAGCGCCTTAAGTAATTACTTAATGGGTTATAGGTCACCTTCAGGTGATGGACACTGGTATACCCAATCGAAGAAGTTAACTCCCTATATAAACCCTCCTCCTTCCAGGAGCACATCAGTTTTTGTAGCAAAGCAATATACTCAAATCCCAAAAAAGGAGGGGAGGGACCTCTGTGTGCCATGATGTACTCCAAGAAAAGGATTTTACAGGTAAGCTGTTATAAAAATCCTATTTTCTTTATCATACATCATGGGACACAGGGCCTTAAGTAATTACTTAACCACTTGCCGACCACCTCACGCAGATATCCTGCGGCAGAATGGCACGGGCAGGCAGAGTAACGTATGGGTAAGTTACTCCCCCCCCCCGGTGCCCGAGGAGGTCGGCATCGTTCCAGAAGCAATCCATGCTGAGGGGGAGGCCACTGATTCATGGCCACCCCTCGCGATCGCTCCTGGCAAATGAGAAGTAATGTAAACAGAAGCAGAGGAAGTGATGTCATCTCTCCTCGTGAAGCCTTTTCGTTCCAGCTTCTGCTGAGGAGAGAAGACATCAAATAAGTTTGCACCAACATTACACTAACAGTAGAACACGCAGGCAAAAAAATCACCCCCCCCCCCCTGCACCCCCTGTCACAGTGACACCAATAGCAGTTTTTATTTATTTACTGATTACCCCCCCCCAATAAAGGTTTAACCCCTTGATCACCCCCCAATTAACCCCTGTCGCCAGTGTCACTAATCAATCTTTTTTCTGATCGCCGTATTAGTGTCACAGGTGACGCTAGGTAGCCAGATAAGTATTTAGGTTCACCGTCAGATTTTTATAGCGTCAGGTACCCCCATATACTACCTAAATAAAGGTTTTAACCCCTGATTGTCCCCTAGTTAACCCCTTTTACCAGTGGTCACCGTATAACTGTTACGGGTGAAGCTTCCTGATGACGCAAAAGGTCTTGCGAAACGCGTAGAGGCTGCTGGGAAATAACGCGATTACGTCACTTCCGGGGAGGCGGCTCACACTAGGAAGGGACCTGGGACGCAAACTAACAGCACGCAGTATACTACCTACAAGGCTGGATATGCTCAGTGCCGGCCAAAGGCACTGAACCATGTGAGTTCTTTTATGACTTATTTTTAATAAAAATTGTTTGGATATAAACATACTTCACTATTGGAGTCCCCCCCTTTTCTTTCCATTATCTTATTCCTGGGTTCTATTATTGGAGACCAAGTTATATCCCAATCTCAGCAAGTTAAGCCTTGGAGGGAGACCAGAGATAGGATTGGTTATCCTCAATTAAACTACATGCCCTACACTTGCCTAAATTTGGTAAGTGATCCATTACCTAATTGGTGGCGGCTGCACAGAGAGGAATAGGATTTGCACTGTGAATTTCCCTTGAACAAAGCACTTTATATATAAGCACTTTTGGTGTCACAAATGGACTTTATGTTATGATCATCACCTTTGTTATTCTTATTTTTATTGTCATTGTTTTTTACCAGCACGTGCAAGTCTACTCGCATCCGTTTGCACCTACTTCATTTCTATATAATTTGTTTTTAGTTGTATTGATACATATTGGCTTATGTGGAAAATTTATTTTTAGATATATGGTTTAAAGTTAAACAACCACTGTGTATGGTAACTAGATATTCCCGCAGGGTATAGCACTTTATTTCATATGGGTTTAGCACGGAAGCACTTTATAAGTATTAAATATTTTCTGGATTGCACAGCACAGTAGCACTTTATCTACATATTCAAGGATAAAAGATTATTGGATTGTATGGCACGTTATATATTTGTAGTTTGAACTATTTCCTGCTGGCGGCATAGCTAAGCGTAAGGTGGCGCGGTTTCCGTTCCTTTTATTCATTTTCTAAACGATCATTGATTGTTTTTTGTTGAAACTGCTAGCAGACCAAAATTAAAATTACCTAAAGACACCCCGATTATTCAAATAGAAAAATCTGTTTCGAAAAAAGAAACAGTAGCGCCGGTACCCCAATATTCCCCAGTGTCAGGTTAGTGCCAGTACGGCTAACACCCACGCATGCAGCATACACCTCCCTTAGTGGTATAGTATCTGAACGGATCAATATCTGATCTGATCGAGGGGGCTGGGTGATGGAGTGAAGTGAGTGGCATTTTTCTCCACGGTTAAGGCGTATAAGCCATTAGTGATATGCCTGCAGGAAACACACCTGCAAAATAACTCCATATCTATACTCAAAAACCGTGGATACCCCACTCAGTTTCACTCCATCCACACTGCTTACTTGAGAGGAGTCAGTACACTAATTTCGCGGGTGGCCAATTTTCATTTACTATAAAAGTAAATAATAATGTGGCGCTTGCTAGCTCCAATAAACGCACATCCTTTGAGGTCTTCCAAAAGGATAAATCAGAATGGCGTCCTTATGTTGATATATTCAATCTAATTGCACAGCCAAAGATAGGGAACCATGCTAATGCAATATCTTGAATGGGCAACTAATATTCACAGATACATGGCTGTATTCCCACAACATAGATAACAATCTGTGCAAATAAGCAAATAAATCCAGCTAACTACATGAGTAAATAAATAAATCACATCAATAAATAACTAAAAAATATTGAAGTGCAAAACAATGCAAGTTTATGTGTAAAAAAAATGGTATGTAAATAAATTCAGCAACACTGTGTGCATAAATAGATAAAGTGTTCACACATAAATATAAAAAATATAAATAAACCGGTCTGTGCAAAATAACTTAAAATAAATTAAATCTGTGCAATAAATGCCTGTGCAAAAATACCAATGTGAATGATAACTCAGAAAAAAAATGCCAATGTGACCAATAAATGTGCTGAATGATGTGCCAAAAATGCCTAGTATTACTTTAAAGTGCAAAGCAAGTAAAGGTCAAAGCAATAGTCCAAACAATGCTTCAAATAAATAGTCATTAAAATTATAATGTGTAACACTGTCTCAGCTAAGGATTTCCTGTGTATGCGCTCCGTTTTCATGTGCCTTAAAGTTCAAATGCTTGCAGCCAGTGATCCCATCCATGCAAATTCCAGTGAGGTGATAAAAAATGTTTGCCCCAGCCTCTTACCTTGAGGTAAGGTAGAAATCACCTTACAATCAATAGTTGCTCCTGCTTCTGGGCTCCATCTGCTGACGCTGTTCCAGATTAAACCAATCCCACCAGGCACTTGACCTGGAAATTTATAGATAGGCAACTCCTATCCACATATTGATTAGTGGTTCCAAATTAATAACTACTGCAGTAGGGAACAGACACAAAAGATACACTCAGCATCTTTCCAAATAACTGTTCTGCTTTTATTATGACGCAATTGAAGGTTTTTATACACATGATTACGTAGGTATCGCATTAATATTACAATTGTACGTTTATGGTAACAAGGGGCGTATCATAGGCAGGCTAATTCTAATCAGGACTCGAAAGAATGTAAACATGTACTGAAAACATTATTGGTGCCGTGTGCACAGTGAGGGCAGTGTGCAATACATACAAAATAGAATACAATTATATACAGAACTTACAAATTTCCATTAGTCTCCTCTATTTTGATCAATATTTTGATCACTAACCATACCTGCTATCACCTTTTAACCTGGAACCACCACACGCTTAGATGGAGGTAGTCCTGGGCAAAGAGGTAAAAACTCCATTGTGGAGAAAATAATAGCTGAGCAGCTTTTTTCATTACAAAATGACTTTTCATTGTGAAAAACAAATGATTGATAAGACATATTTACAGAGTACTGGCTGTACACTCCTGTGGCCAGAATGGCCTTCTAGCTTAATTGTTGGTATGCTGACTTATCAGCATATGTAAACACAGACAATTCTACATAAAATGGAAGATGTGCAAAAGACAAATATACCGTATTTATCGGCGTATAACACGCACCGGCGTATAACACGCACCCCAAGTTTAGGAGGGCATTTTAAGGGAAAAAAGTTTTAGGAGGGAAGTTTAGGGAAAAAAAACACTTACATTTAAGCGTCATTTGCAGCTTTGCCCAGCGTCATTTGCAGCTTTGCCCAGTGTGATTTGCAGCTTGCCCAGCGTCATTTGCAGCTTGCCCAGTGTGATCTGCAGCTTGCCCAGTGTGATTTGCAGCTTGTCAGCGTCATTTGCAGCTTGCCCAGTGTGATCTGCAGCTTGCCCAGTGTGATCTGCAGCTTGCCCAGTGTGATCTGCAGCTTGTCAGTGTCAGTTGCAGCTTGCCAGCGTCATTTCCATCTTTTCCACATTTAAAATTGCCGCCTAGAAGACTGCGCGGCCGGAAAAGACCGAGCGTCGGCGGAAAAGCCCGAGCCGTCTGTTCGGCTCCTGCTCTCAGTCCCGCCTCCCTGCTGTTTCGGAAGCGAGCGCAGGGAGGCGGGACTGCGAGTGGAGCCGGAAAAGCCCGTGCCGTCTGTTCGGCTCCTGCTCTCAGTCCCGCCTCCCTGCTGTTTCGGAAGCGAGCGCAGGGAGGCGGGACTGCGAGCAGAGCGGAACAGACAGATCGGTCTTTTTCGGTGGCACTCGTTTTTTTCCGGCGGCGCCCGCTGTTTTTCAGCGCCGTTTTTTTTTTGGGCACTTTTTTTTGGGGTATCGGCGTATAACACGCACCCACGACTTTTCCCCGATTTTAAGGGGGAAAAAGTGCGTGTTATACGCCGATAAATACGGTAACTTCAACATGGCTAAACTACTTTTTTAATTTAGTCATTTTTGCAGTGTCTGGTGTGGATCCAGGTAACTTTTCCTTAAAGTTTTGCAAAACTGTACATGAAATAGATTCTGTAGTGAGTCTCCAAACATTTCCTTATATATAAATGTCTCTTAACAATCCATAAGTCACCTGGCTTTAGTTTTAGATCCTTCCAAACTTTTAGGATCTGGAATTGGGGAGAAAACACATAAATGAGTTTGTCAAAAACCTTTAAAAGATCAGCAACATTCTCTGTGAGATCCGAATGGAGGACTTCAGCTGCTGAGACAAAATATAAGCAAGTGAGTAACACAATCCCAAACCAAATAACATAGGGAGAGAGTCCATCATCCCCTTAGGGGCTTGATAAATTATAAGAAAACACTCAGGTAAAAGTTTTCTAGTTTCTTACTCTACTTTGTCCGCTACATTGTAGACAGTAGTGAGTGTAAAAATAAAACCTCAAAACTTCTAGTAAAGACTCTCCTATAAAAAATGATTTCCTCTGTTACTCTCTGTACTTACAAACTACTTCTGATTAGGGTTGAGCGAACCCGAACTGTAAAGTTCGGGTCCGTACCAGACTTTTGGGTGTTCGGGACCCGGACCTGAACCCGAACTATTGGCTGTAAGTTCGGGTTTCGGGTCCGGTATTCGGCGCTGTATTGGCGCCTTTTTAACAGCTGCAGGGCATCCAATCAACACTAGTTTCACTAGTGTGTCCTTAGAAGCCATCACAGCCATGCCTACTAATAGCATGGCTGTGATTGGCCAGTGCAGCATGTGACCCAGCCTCTATATATAGTACACACACACAGCACACAGCGTCATTCTGCCAGTCAGTCAGTCCACATTCCTTGAATTTTCTTCTAATTAGTTAGATCAGTGAGCGATCTAGATAGCTAGAGTAGGGAGTTTCTTTATTAAGCAAAAGAAAGAGGCAGAGAGAATTATTGAAGAGATTCCTAAATCAATTGTACCCTGGCTGGGGTGCAGTGCACAGTCTTTTAACAGTGCCATCAGGCCAGTGCCAGACAAAATATAAAAGTTTTACCTGCAAGCTCAGTGCACCATTAGGACCAACACTGCATATACTAAGAGATACACCATAGTCTGTGTGTATTCTGCTATTGGAAAAACATTGCATAAAACATTGCATAAAAATTAAATTCTGCTATATACAAAAACACCCATTTAGGATGAGATCATAAATTTTGAAAATATGAGGAGATCATCAAAAAAAGGGGACGTGGCCCGGGTCGTGGTGCTGCTGGTGGCACTCCTGTTGCAGGGAGAGGACGTGGTCGATCTGTGCCAGCTACACGCACTAGTGAAACACCTTCCTCAGGTGCGATAGTAGATTGGGTTGCTGCTGACAGTGCCTCCGGTTCCTTCACATTGTCTCCCACCCAGTCTCCTGATGAAAGTTCAGAGTTGGCACCTGCAGCAGATGTCCATCAGTCTTTCACCTCACCCCCTTGCAAATCAGCCAATCAGTCTGAGCCCCAAATCATGCAGCAGTCTCTTCTGCTTTTTGATGACTCTGTTAGCAGGGTTTCCCAGGGCCATCCACCTAGCTCTGCCCCAGAAGTGGAAGAGATTGTGTGCACCGATGCCCAACCACTTATGTTTCATGATGAGTACATGGGAGGACCATCGCAGCACGTCTCGGATGATGACGAAACACAGGTGCCAACTGCTGCTGCTTTCGCCATTGTGCAGACCGACAAGGAGGGCAGGGGTAAATTTTGGGTGGAAGATGATGTGGAGGACGATGAGGTCCTTGACCCCACATGGAATCAACGTCATGCAGGTGATCAGTGTAGTTCAGAGGAAGAGGTGGTGGTCGCACAGAGCCACCAGCACAGCAGAAGAGGGAGCAGGGTGCAAAAGCGGAGCGTCCGTCCCCTAGACAGTACGTCTGCTACTGCCCAACGCAGCAAGGGACTGAGCACACCAAAGACAGGTCCAAGGAGTTCCCTAGCGTGGCAGTTCTTCAGACAATGTCCTGATGACAAGACACGAGTGGTTTGCACGCTGTGCAATCAGAGCTTGAAGCGAGGCATAAACATTCTCAACCTGAGCACAACCTGCATGACCAGGCATCTAAGTGCAAAGCACGAGATGCAGTGGAGTAGACACCGCAAAAACCAAGAAAGGTCTCTGGCTCCTCCTGCTTCCTCTTCTGCTGCAGTCTCGGCCTCTTCATCCACCTCCTGTAGTGACAGTGAAACCTGCCAACCCGCAAACAGAGGATCTGCCAGCAACACCACCACCTGGGTCACTAACCATCTCCACAATGTCCCATGAAAGCTTTCAGCTCTCTATTTCCCAAACACTGGAGCAGAAGAGGAAGTACCCCCCTAGCCACCCGCGATCCCTGGCCCTGAATGCCAGCATTTCAAAATTGCTCGCCTTTGAAATGCTGTCATTCCGTCTGGTGCAGACGCAGAGTTTTAAAAGGCTGATGTCATTGGCTGTCCCACAGTACTTCGTGCCCAGCCGCCACTACTTTTCCAGACGAGCTATCCCTTCCCTGCACAACCAAGTGGGGGACAAAATCAGGTGTGCACTGCGCAACGCCATCTGTGGCAAGGTCCACCTAACTACGGATGCGTGGACCAGTAAGCACGGTCAGGGACATTATATCTCCCTAACAGCACACTGGGTAAATGTAGTGGCGGCTGGGCCTGAGGCGGATAGCACTTTGGCGCATGTCCTTCCCCCACCGAGGATTGCAGGGCACTTCAGTTTGCCTCCTGTTGCTAACTCCTCCTACTCCGCCTCCTCATCCGGTCAGCGTAACACCTTCACCACCAACTTCAGCACAGCCAGGGCTAAATGACAGCAGGCTTTTTTAAAACTTTCCTGTTTGGGGGAAAAACCCCACACCGCGCAGGAGTTGTGGAGGGACATGGAACAACAGACCGATGAGTGGTTGGTGGCAGTGAGCCTCAAGCCCGGCCTGGTGGTGTGCGATAATGGGCGAAATCTCGTAGCAGCTCTGGGCCTTGCCGGTTTGACGCACATCCCTTGCCTGGCGCATGTGCTGAACTTGGTGGTCCAGAGGTTCCTTAAGAATTACCCCGATATGCCAGAGCTGCTGCAGAAAGTGCGGGCCATCTGTGCGCACTTTTGGCGTTCTCACCCTGCTGCTGCTCGCCTGTCAGCGCTGCAGCGTAACTTCGGCCTTCCAGCTCACCGTCTCATATGTGACGTGCCCACAAGGTGGAACTCCACCTTGCACATGCTTGCCAGACTGTGCGAGCAGCAGCAGGCGATAGTGGAGCTTCAGCTGCAGCCTGCACGCGTGAGTCGCTCTGCGGAACAGCACCACTTCACCGCCAATAACTGGGCCTCCATGCGAGACCTGTGTGCCTTGTTGCGCTGTTTCGAGTACTCCACCAACATGGCCAGTGCCGATGACGCCGTTCTCAGCGTTACTATCCCAGTTCTATGCCTCCTTGAAAAAACTCTTCAGGAGATGATTGAAGAGGATGTGGCACAGGAGGAGGAGGAAGAGGGTTCATTTCCAAGGCTTTCAGGACAGTCATTTACAAGTGACTACGAGGGTGGGTTCCTGCACCAACAAGCGCCAGGTACACAATTGTCTGGCAGCAAGGGCACAGTTCTGGAGGATGACGAGGTGGAGGATGAGGAGGAGATGGAGGAGGAGGAACCATGTTCACAGCAGGGTGGCACCCAGACCAGCTCATGTCCATCACTGGTGCGTGGCTGGGGGGATACAGAGGACAGCTTTTCCTTGCCTCTGGGCAGCCTGGCACACATGAGCGATTACATGCTGCAGTGTCTCCGCAACGACCGCCGAGTTGCCCACATTTTAACTGGTGCTGATTATTGGGTGGCCACCCTGCTGGATCCCCGTTACAAGGACAACGTGCCGTCCTTAATTACCTCACTGGAGCGTGATCGTAAGATGCGCGAGTACAAGCGCACGCTGGTAGACGCGCTGCTGGTGGCATTCCCACTTGGAAGCGGGGGTACGGTGGAAGCACAAGGCGAAGGCAGAGGAGGAGGAAGAGGTCGCCAACGCAGCCAGGGCACCGCCAGCACCTCGGAAGGCAGGGTTAGCATAGCCGGAATGTGGAAAAGCTTTGTCAGCACGCCACAACAACCAGCACCACCAGCTGAGATGGAACGTCTTAGCAGGAGGCAGCATTTCACCAACATGGTGGAGCAGTATGTGTGCACACGCCTACACGTACTGCATGACGGGTCTGCCCCCTTCAACTTCTGGGTCTCCAAATTGGGCACATGGCCTGAGCTTGCCCTTTACGCCTTGGAGGTGCTGGCCTGCCCTGCCGCCAGTGTATTATCTGAACGTGTATTTAGCACGGCAGGGGGCGTTATCACAGACAAGCGCAGCCGCCTGTCCAGGGCCAATATGGACAAGCTCACGTTCATTAAAATGAACCAGGCATGGATCCCACAGGACTTGGCCGTACCTTGTGCAGAATAGACACATATACCGGTGTTCTGACGAAAACTGTCTTGCTATCGGATAGTGTCCGGCCACTTACTGCGCAGGTGCAGTGCTTGCGCAGTACGGAGGACAAGGAGATTCACAAAATCTCCAAAGATGAACATCGCCTGCGCAGTGAGTGCAGGTTCAAGCCCGACCATCCAAGTGGACATACGGTAGCACGTAGTAACAGGGTCCCTCACGGGCTCGCTTGGCTAGGCTTCAACCTCGGATGATGTGGCTTGAACCTGGAGTCACCGCGCATTGTCTTCAGAGAGTTTCAAAATCCCCTTGACCTACGTACTGAGCAAGCGCAGTACAGGGCGGACACTATGCGACGGGGGACAGAATTCGACACATCATTCACCACTAGCCTTACCCAGCCATTGTTGTATTTTTGAACCAGTGTTGGCTACCTCGTCCTCCTCCACAGCCGCTTCCACCTACACTGCCACATCCACCACCACCTCAACCTCCTACTCCATTTGAATTTCGTCCTCCTAGGTCAAGATTATAATTTTTTTCATTTTTTTTAATTTCCAAGTATTTTATTTTCCCACTATCTTATCCATTAAATTGAATAATTTTTTCCAGAAAGTGCGTATTCTGGGGTATTCCCAACATATGTGCGGCATCGTGCCGTTGAGTTTCTGAGGTTCTTAATGACTTCCTGTACCTCTTCTGCTGAGAAGGGGGCCTCCAGCATTTTTTTTTTTTTTTTTTTTATGTTATTTTAAGTTATTTCCCTATCCACATTTGTTTGCAGATCACTTGCCATGCTCTTAACAACATTTTGTTGCCATTTGCAGCCCTCTAGCCCTTTCCATGACCTTTTTACAGCCATTTTAGTGTTCAAAAGTCCGGGTCCCATTCAATGGGGTTCGGAGTTCGGGGTCAAGTTCGGGTCAAGTTCGGTCCCGAACCCAGACTTTTTTCCGAAGTTCGGCCGAACCCGCCGAACATGAACATCCAGGTGTCCGCTCAACTCTACTTATGATAACACTTTTTACTGTGGCCTTTGCAGTAGCATTGGCCACTGGACATCCAGAAAACATGTCCATACAGACAAAATGCATACTCATAAGATCCTGACTTGGGAATCTGGATATATCTTTTTGTAATCTCTGGAAGGGATGTTTAGCTTTTGGTAACACCTTTGGTAACAGGTAAAACAAGAAGTGGTATGTTATAAAAACAACTGTGGTGAACCCTGGCTCTATCCCACGCTCATTTACTAAGGCAGCCATAACTGCTTGTGACTGATGACATGGTCCATGTGTCAAGCTGGAGGGAAAAGAGTGGCTGGCAGACATAAATGATCACCTTTTCCAATGTCCTGTTTCATAAGAAGTTGCCCACTGTGGACCACTTGTTCTTCTCATTCTGGGGTCCTTAAAGTTGAATTATTATTCCCAGCTATACTGGGCCAGAACTAGGGTGGAATCTGTGAGTTGCACAGACCCAGCAAGTGTCCGGGGCTGTAAATACAGCATCCTTAGTCGGTCTGCTTCCATGTGTGAGTTTTAATGTTAGTATGGCTACCTCAGCAAGAACCTGGAAGGCTGAAAACAGCCGATTAAATTAACTTAGCATGCTTGATTGGTTTACAAAAAAACAGTAAAAACAAACTTCTGGCCCTTCAAATGGAACCAAAAGCTCTCTAATTCTCTACTATCTATATAAATATACACTCTTTTTATAGCTCACAGGCTTTGCTAAAACATGGAGCTCTGCTTCTTGAGCTTGGGAAAAAGGATCCAATGACTCTAAATACAGAGTATCCTTCTGGGTGATAAACTGCATACTCAGTATAAAACCGGGAATAACTCTACAAAAATTAATATCTGGGTCTTCAGGGAGTGTGTCCTGCACTGGGCTCACAGCAGCTGATTCCTACGTCATCAATTTAACACATGTGAAAGAAAAAAAGTGCAGCGCTCACAATAGAAGAAAAAAAGTGACTAATTAGTGTATGATTACAATACCTAAAAATGGTGAAAAAGGTGTATCCATATATGTATATATGTAATACTAAAGGTGTGATCAAATCATGAATAACCAAACCCCGAATAGTGTGAAAAAGCATACATAAAAATAAAAAATCTATGCATGCGCATAAAAATAATACTAATAATATATCAATATATATTCAAGAGTTTTAAATCGCGATCGCGCATGCGCAGGACGTGTGGGCGTGGTTTAAAACTCTTGGATAGAGTTTTTTATCTCAAGTTCATTAGCGCTGTCAGTTTTATTACTTTGATGGCGTTTTTTTGCTAATTTTATTTGTTTTTGTACCCATGGCTGTTTTATACTCTCCTTAATGCTCGATGGAGCTTTATTAAATGATTCCTTTTTTTAAAAAAAACTACTATACTATTTGGAGCCTCTTATTTTATCTTTTTGGGCTACTTCCTGGAATATCTGCTGTGCTACAAGATTCCAGTCCCTTGGAAAAGGCTGCGGCTGTTGCCCATTGATTGCCCATCTTGCTACGCTTTTAAAGACCATCAGTCTGGTAAGCCTCCATTCATAACTTATAATTAATCGTTGAGATCTACGTGGTCAAATTGAACACTGCCCATGTTATTCCTATAACACGTTTTGAAGAAGTTTACTCTGTTTACATCATGTTTCTTATAGCAATATTTTTGTCTTTTAGGATTTATGGACATTTGGACTTTATTGCACCATTTTGAATATATTATTAGTATTATTTTTATGCGCATGCATAGATTTTTTATTTTTATGTATGCTTTTTCACACTATTCGGGTTTGGTTATTCATGATTTGATCACACCTTAGTATTATATATATATATATATATATATATATATATATATATATATATATATATATACACATACACATATATGGATACATCTTTTTCACCATTTTTAGGTATTGTAATCATACACTAGATAGTCACTTTTTTTCTTCTATTGTGAGCGCTGCAGTTTTTTTCTTTCACCACAGTTTTTGCCCGGTATCTGGGCTTTAGTGTTCAGCTGCCTTGATTACTATTCACTGAGCGCAGATTTTTCCACCTTCTAATTTAACACATGTGGTTTCCTTTGTCTCCAGCCTCCTCCAATAGGGGCAATAAGGTGTCGGACTATTAAAAATTAAATATTTGACTAAAATAATGTCTAACTTTGTCTAATAGCACCTTTGCATAAAGGTATAGCTCTGATATATCTGGGTGAACCCTTCACTACTGGGTCCAGCTTGCATAAATATATTACAATGGCTTGTTTTCTATCACGCTGTTTGTGTAAGAACTCCAGTTTCATGTTTCAAAAAGAGAACCTTTTCCTGGCAACATTATTATAATAAATGATAACAATACCCTGCGGTCATGCAGAGATGTCCATAAATCCAAAATATTCTTCTGCTTATACCCATGGCACTTACAAGGAAAACGGGCACATCATTTCACAATCCACACATTCTGCTTTGGATTCAAAAATAAAAATATATAAAAACAAACAGAAAGCACTTTTTGATGTGGCTACATCAAAAACTATAAAACAACTGGCTGCACGTGGGATCTATCCTTACAGGGTGTGTGGACTTGATGTGATGGGTCTGTCGTATTTAAATATTTATTATTACTCTCACATCAATTTATTATCAGACTTTTAGATTTCATTTTTGTAGAAAAACTTCTTATGTATCCCATCCATCTTGGCTTTGTTAAACATTATGGCAGCTGTATTCCAATTAACAACCTCATCTTAATCTTTTTTTTTTCCACTCAATAAATGTAAAATTACAAAATTGTTATCTTAATCTAAACTAATCCCATTTTTATCATTTCCCATTAACCTGGATTTCATTTCCAATCAAAGGTTGTCTAAACCAGTTTCAAATATATCTATATTATTAATAAAATTGTTAAACTCATATTAGAAATTAATACTCAAATGATAATTTCAATATCGCACCCTAATATATATATCCACAGATAAAGTTCCTTAAAGGGGGACATATTACTTAATTTTACTTAATTCCCTTTTTTAAATGCACTGTTTCCACTATCAAATTATATTCAATTTGTGTAATACACGGTTAAATGTAACCTTCATTTTACCATGTTTGGAAAACAGATTCAAAAATAATTGTGATCACATTGTTTATCATTAGATTCGTTAACCCGGCACATAAAGTTATAAATGTTTTGTCAAAAAAAACAGAAATTGGCATGGTGTCCTTCCAGCTTATCACTGACCTCTCATCCCAGCCACATTCTTTCAGGAGAGCACAAAGGAGGGGGTCAAATCTGCTTACATGACACACACAAGCGATAGAACTAAAGGTTCCAGCATTCACACACATACACAAATATCTCTCTAAAATCGCTTACATTTTTCCCCATTTGTACACAACACATGCATATCATCCTCTCACTTTCTTTTAACTCTTTTAAATACTTCCTTGCTAAATTTCTGCTTTCCTTATTTTGTTCTGATATCCATTGCATCCAATGTATTGTAATACCATACTTCACATACTGTACCTTCTACGATCAGACAGGCAGCCATAGTGCTCATCCCATCTTCCCTCTCTGACAACATATAAAGTATTCTGTTTTAACTCTCATGTCTCTGTTTCTTGACTTTACTAGTTGTAGTGTCTGACCCCAAATTAATCCCACAATTTAACATGAAGATGTCCCTTTCTGTCTAGTGTTAATTGTCACCCTTCATCCGTCCTGCTCACATAGATAGCTGTTTCTCTAGCTTTGTACTCTGCATGATTCTTAGTCCCTGTGGACTTCGGTGGTAACCCAGTTACCCATTGTGGATCCATGTCCACTTTAACCATTAATCTAGGGGCTCAGTATAGGTGGAACTGCACCTTCGGTTCATATATAGCGCTCCTCTTGCGCTGGGCATTTTTGAGGGTCTCTTACCCTTCATTCCCTTACTTAATTTAATGCCCATAATAACTGGCCAGTCTTCTCTAAGTGTGCCTATACCAGTGGTTCTCAACCTCGGTCCTCATTACCCCCAAACAGGCCATGTTTTCAGGTTTTTCTTGATCTTGCACGGGTGCTCTAAATCAGTGTCAATGGCTTGGTAATTTGGACAGCTATTTTATCTAAGAGAAATTACCAAAACATGGCCTGTTTGGGGGTAATGAGGACCGAGGTTGAGAACCACTGGCCTATACCCTCTTGCCTCTAAACTACTTTATCTAGCAGATGTACTACATATACCTGTGAACAGCACTATTCTTCCCTTTCTTATCTATAACACTCCGATGGACAGTAGACATTGAAAACATAACGTATAACCACCAATCAATACAGTTCGATTAAGGGGAGTAAAATAGGTACCCTTTGTCCCGAAAATGCCTTACCGATCAAGTAAGTCTGATAACTCAAATGTAAGCAAAAGGCTTACCTCAGCCGGCTGATTATCAGAAATTCCCAGATCGGTTTAAGCACCTCGTTTCGGATACTCAGGGTCACCTTTTAACCCCTCCTAGGCAAAGCTCGCCACCTGACCTGGAAATTTATAGATAGGCAACTCCTATCCACATATTGATTAGTGGTTCCAAATTAATAATAACTACTGCAGTAGGGAACAGACACAAAAGATACGCTCAGCATCTTTCCAAATAACTGTCCTGCTTTATTATGACGCAATTGAAGGTTTTTATACACATAATTACGTAGGTATCACATTAATATTACAATTGTACGTTTATGGAAACAAGGGGCGTATCATAGGCAGGCTAATTCTAATCTCGAAAGAATGTAAACATGTACTGAAAACATTATTAGTGCCGTGTGCACAGTGGGGGCAGTGTGCAATACATACAAAATAGAATACAATTATATACAGAACTTACAAATTTCCATTACACACTCAATCATAAAATCAGGGCAGAAACAGGGAAGGACTCCATAGTGTAGCAAGTCAGAACAACGTTTTTAATAAAAAATAAAAGACTTAGGCCCCGTACACACACGGTCGGAAAATCCGACCACAAAATCCATCGGATTTTTTCCGACGGATTTTGTCCGACACTGGTGTTGCATACACACGGTCGGACAAAGTTGTCGGAAAATCTGAACGTGGTGACGTTTGTTGCCTACGACGGGACTACGTAGAGGCTAGTAGCCAATAGCTTTGATCTTGTAATGTGATCTGAGCATGCGTGGCACTTTGTCCGTCGGAATTCGCTACACACGATCGGAAAAAGTCCGATAGGACTTTGTTGTCGGAAAAATTGAGAGCAGGAGATAAAACTTTGTCCGTCGGAAAATCCGACGGAAAAAGTCCGATGGAGCCTACACACGGTCGGAATTTCCGACAACATTGTCCGATAGGACATTTTCCGTCGGAAAATCCGACCGTGTGTACGGGGCATTACAGTTTCAATTTAAAATGAACAGCGGTAGTACAAACTGTGTGACCGATCCCGGCCGAGATCAGACACGCTCTGTCACCAGACTCTCTCTTCTGACGCGTAGCGTCACTGTACACATGACTTTATCAAAGGAATCCTTGATAGACGATCAGGGGCGATATATATTTCTATTCTGTAAAATAACATGTCTGACATGTATAATTGCCAATATCTATGTCCCTCCACCCTTCTCCTTTGACAGTCTGAAACAATTACCTTATTTTTTGGCCACATACCCAAACATCCCTGCGTGGGTGTTGGGAGATTACAATAATGTATTAGATAAATTCTCGTCTAGGCATTGAGTTGCACACCAGCCAGGAGGCCCCACCCCTTTGCAAGATTCCTTTTGGAGATTGGTTTGAGAGTTGTGTGGAGGGA
The DNA here is from genome assembly GCA_028564925.1 of Lithobates sylvaticus. Lineage (NCBI taxonomy): Eukaryota > Metazoa > Chordata > Amphibia > Anura > Ranidae > Lithobates > Lithobates sylvaticus. The sequence goes on along the minus strand of CM053027.1, from coordinate 226,305,239 downwards.
CCGGAATCCTACTGTGCAGAGTTATTCCTGTTACTCAGCATCATACAGATGCTTATCCCGCATAGATCTATGTCTAACTAAATGACTTGGCAAGGGGACTAACTGAATCTGTGAAATATGCTCCACGGAATATTTCCGATCACTCCCCTGTAATGCGGCGTACACACGAGCGGACTTTCCCGCGGGACAATCTGCCCGCGTGTGGGCGCCGGCGGACTTTTTCCTGCCAAAAATTCGGTGGACAAGTTTTAAGTTCAGACTTAAAATTGTCCGCTGGACTCGCGAGTCCGGCGGACAATCCCGCGGTCTGTGTGCTAGTCCGCGGGACTTTTGGAAATTAACGGACTTGCCGACACAAGATCGGAAAGTTCGTTCATTTAGAACGCGACTTCAGGTAGACGGGACTAGCGAAGGCAGTGAATGCCGCCGCGCTAGCCCCGTCACCTGGTATGGATTTAATGGGAATCCCTACGCCGAAAAACGGAGTGGGCGTCCCCCCCAAATCCATCTCAGACCCTTATCCGAGCACGCAGCCCGGCCGGCCAGGAAAGGGGGTGGGGACGAGCGAGCCGTACCAGACCGCGTGCCCTCAACATGGGGGGTGCCCTGGGGAAAGGGGGGCTGTGCAGCCCCCCACCCCAAAGCACCTTGTCCCCATGTTGATGAGGACAAGGGCCTCTTCACGACAACCCTGGCCTTTGGTTGTTGGGGTCTGCGGGCGGGGGGGCTTATTGGAATCCGGGAGCCCCCTTTAATAAGGGGGCCCCCAGATCCCGGCCCCCCACCCTATGTGAATGAGTATGGGGTACGATGTACCCCTACCCATTCACCTAAGGTGTAAAAGTGTAAATAAAAAAAACACACAATTTTTTTATTGCACTGCTCCGGGGTCTTCTTCCGTCTTGGGGGGTCTTCCGGGGTCTCTTCTGTTCTTGCTGCTGTCGCCGCCTTCTGCTTCCTCTTCTTCCGATGTTGACTCGTCGCTCTCTCTGGCCGGAATGGCAGAGACGCGCTGTGTTGTGACTTATATAGGGACAAGGAGGCGGGGTCACATGGTGATCCTGCCCCCCTATGATGTCACAGTCCTGGAGGATGCTGGGACATCATATGGAAGAAGAAGGAATGCGCAAAAAAAGCTTGTGGAGGAAGAAGAAGAAGAAGAAGAAGAAGTAATTTTTCAACCCAGTCCACCACATGCTGAACCCTGGCACCAGGGAGCGAGCAAACCAAACCATTTGGTTGAGGCGATCCTGGCAACAAATTATTCTATCAGTCCGTCTGATTATGGAATCCCCTATTACCAACTGTCTAGGCTTACCAGCACTACCTTTACCACCCCTACTAGATGGGCTGCTCTCTCAGCTGTTAGGGGTAGCAATGACATCAAGGGGTGCCACCTCTGAGCTTGCCATCCCCCATTTTCATACAACTTGGCAAATCTGTTAGGGTGCTCAAAGAGGACACCTTTAAGGTTGTCAGTTCTGCCCAGTGTTGTACTTTGCTCCTCCAGATCCTTAATGCAAGCTTCCAGAAGGGCAACCCACTCACATCTGTTACAGCGGTATCCATCCTGGAGCTGTTGCTCCATTGTTGTATACATGCGGTATACAACTGTGCACTGCACAAAATCTTCAATCTTGCTAGCACACATTTTCACAGTTAAAACAATAATATTGCTAACAGGAAATCTTAGACGGTACTTGCAGGTTTGAAGACTCCTGTTATATGCTTCTGTTTTTAAATCTGTTTTTAACTCACCACAGTCAAATTCCCACTTGGTCTAAGTTCCAGCAAGCAAAACGTGGATGAGCAAGCTCAGAAACTAGTTCTACAGAAAGTTATATAAGACCTGTATCACCTGTGACCAATTAACTACTCCCCTTAATTAGTAGGCTGAAGGTGACAGAAAAAGGTGTTTAACTACTTGCGGACCGCCCGCCGTCGTTGTACGTCGGCTGTTTGAAGTGGAATACCATTGTTATGGCATCAGCTAGCTGCCATAACCCCGGTATCATCTTCAACAGCGGGCACCACACTTTCAAATAAAAGTGGTCTCTGATCACTTTTATCAGGGGAGTCATCCCCTTTCGACGATCGCATCCTCTCCTTTCAACAGCCTGGAGCTAAGTGAGGCAAAGATGGTCCCCACTCGGCTCCATACAATTGGATGGCGGAAGCGACGTCAAACCTCACTTCCACCCAATGGTCATAATTGTCAAAAAAAAATACGTTTTATATTTTTTTATTGCATTTTAGTGTAAATGTGAGATCTGAGGTCTTTTTGACCCAGGATCTCACATTAAAAAGGTCCTGTCATGCTTTTTTTTCTATTACAAGGGATGTTTACATTCCTTGAAATAGGAATACAAGTGACCCAAAAATTGTTTTTTTAAAAGGACAGTGTTAAAAAAAAAATGAAAATAATAATAAAAATAAATATATATATTCTGCCTCTGAGGAGCGATCATGGGTGGCTGGTGGACACTGCAGCCCGTCAGACCCGTGCATCGGTGTGCACGCATCCACAGTAACTCATGCATGAAACGATGTACAGGTACGTAGTTTCGTGCAATAGGGCCGTCCTGCTGCAGTCAGTGGTCCTTAAGTGGATAAAAAGCCGCAAGGAAAGACCCCAAAAAATTTTTAAAAATGAGAACAGCAGTCAAAAGCAAAACTGTTTTTCACTCTCCACTCAAATTTCCCACTCTTCAGCTTCCAACTAGCAAAATCTGGGAAAAATATAAGCAAAATCTGGCCATTGTGTAAAAAGAACCCGATGATCCTATAAGTGCAGCACTATTGCGTTCTGAGAGCCTTTCCTGCCAGCAGAACACAATGATCATTGCTAACAACTATAACCACCAGCAGTAATCACATGCAAAAAATCAGTGAGGCTGGCTTTAGGCCTTGTACATACGGTATGAAAATCAGAAGGGAAAAGTCGTAAGACAAGCTGTCTGCGGATTTTCGGATTGTTCGTACGGTGCATTCGACAGACGAATTGACTTTTACATCAGACAAAAGCTGGATGTGCAGGCTATAACATTTTTGTTGGATGTGAACTCAACATCAGATTTTCGGATGGTCAGTACAGAAATTGTCACACAAAAGTCGAGAGTACAAACACGCATGCTCGGAATCAAGGAACGAGCCAGAAGAGTTTGGTCTTGTAAACTACCGTTTGTAATCTAGAATTTAACATTCGTGATGCAGCAACTGATGAAATGTCGAATTGCAGCGAACATTCTCATATTCTTTAATGGGATAATAATGTTGCTGCTTTGCTGGTGATATGGATGTAGTTATGCCAAACGTATTTTAACCACTTGCTTACTGGGCACTTAAACACCCTTCCTGCCCAGACCAATTTTCAGCTTTCGGTGCTCTCACACTTTGAATGACAATTACTCAGTAATGCAACACTGTACCCAAATGAATTTTTTGTCCTTTTTTTCCCACAAATAGAGCTTTCTTTTGGTGGTATTTGATCACCTCTGGGTTTTTTATTTTTTGCGCTATAAATGAAAAAAGACCGAAAAGTTTGAAAAAAAAACGCATTTTCTTTGTTTCTGTGATAAAATTTAGCAAATTATAAATTTTTCTTCATAAATTTTGGCCACAATTTATACTGCCACATATCTTTGGTAAAAATAACCCAAATTAGTGGATATTATTTGGTCTTTGTGAAAGTTACAGACTCTACAAACTGTGGTGCGAATCATACAAAATTGATCACATCTGTTGTACTGGTGACCTATCTCATTTCTTGTGACCCGAACAAGCCAGGAAAGCTTTTTGATGTTTCCCACAATTCTTTGCAAAATGAATTATATTTTTATTTTTTTCCACAAAATTGTCATTGTAATAGGTTATTTCTCTCACATGGAATGTGTGTACCACAAATGACACCCCAAAATACATTCTGCTACTCCTCCTGAGTATTACGATACCACATATGTGGGACTTTTACACAGCCTGGCCAGTTAGAGAGGCCCAACATGCAGGGAGCGCCATCACGTGTTCTAGGAGCATAAATTACACATCTAACTTGTTGACTACCTATTACACTTTTGAAGGCCCTGGAGCACCAGGACAATGACACGTGACACTGACGTGGCACTGATGACAGGTGGCACTGATACGTGGCACTGATGACACGTGACACTGATGTGGCACTGGTGACAGATGGCACTAGTATGGAGCACTGATGACACGTGACACTGATGACAGACGGCACTAATACGGGGCACTGATGACACGTGACACTGACAGATGGCACTAATATGTGGCACTGGTGACAGATGGCACTAATACATGGCACTGATATCATGTGGCACTAATACGTGGCACTGATATGTGGCACTGATGACAGATGGCACCGACACGTGGCACTGATGACACGTGACACTGATGACAGATGGCACTGATACGTGGCATTGATGACACGTGACACTGATGACAGATGGCACTGATACGTGGCATTGATGACACGTGACACTGATAACAGATGGCACGTGACACTGACAGGTGGCACTGATGACAGATGGCACTGATGACAGATGGCACTGATACGTGGCACTGATGACAGATGGCACTGATACGTGGCATTGATGACACGTGACACTGATAACAGATGGCACGTGACACTGACAGGTGGCACTGATGACAGATGGCACTGATACGTGGCACTGATGACAGATGGCACTAATATGTGGCACTGATGACACTGATATGGCACTGATGACAGATGGCAGTGACTTGGCACTGATGACACATGGCACTGATGACAGATGCGTGGCACTGGGGACAGGTGGCACTGGCAGATGGTACTGGGGACAGGTGCACTGGGGACACAGATGGGGACAGATGGATGGGGACAGATGGATGGGGACACAGATGGGGACACAGATGGATGAGGACAGATGGGGACACAGATGGATGGGGACACAGATGGATGAGGACAGATGGGGACACAGATGGATGGGGACACAGATGGATGGGGACACAGATGGATGGGGACAGATCACACAGTTCGGTTTTTTATTTATTTTATTTTACTTACGGCTGCTGCAGCCGTTCATCTATCTCTCCTCACACGCTGTCTGTGTGAGGAGGGAGAGCCGGGCTGACAGATGATCTCATATGTTTACATATGAGATCATCTCTCATTGGACACGCTGATCTCGCTGTAAACGGCCGCTGTGATTGGCCTTTACAGCGGTCTGTGACCGGCTGTGTCCGACGGACACGGCCAGCACAGAACTTCCCCGATGAGCTCAGGAGCGCGCATTAGGGAAATATACAAGAGGACATCCAGGGACGTCCTCCCAGCAGAGAGCGTCCACGCTGCAGCCATCTTTCGGCTATAGCGCGGGCGCGAAGAGGTTAAAAGGCATTTGTTTTGTACGATCTGAAAATCACGAATCAACGCTCACCAAAATTCTACTAACTTTAAATTAGCATAAGGGGCCCAAAGGGTGGCACTTGAGAAATTAACTTCCTCTTTATACTCTCATAGTATGTCACTACGTTCGTGTTTGTCAAACGACAATTTGCGGATAGTTGGTATGCTAGGCAAAATCCTGCACACGCGATTTTGACAAAAATACGACATTCAGTTGTACAACAATTTAACAGTGAGTACGAGGCCTTACTCAATCGACTTCAATACAACCAGCCTGCCTGTAGATAGATCGAATCTCGGCCAATCAGCAGGCAGATTCAATCCATCTATGGCCAGCTTAAAGCGGAGTTCCACCCTAAAGTGGAACTTCCGCTCATCGGAACCCTCCCCCTCCTGCCACAGTTGTCACCTTTCAGGGGGGAGGGGGGTGCAGATACCTGTCTAAGATACCTGCCTCTTCCTGTCCCGCCGTGCTGTTTGCTGGGACACACACGGGTCCCAGAGACAGCACGGAGCATTCCCATTGAGCTGCGCGACTCGCGAATGCGCAGTAGGGAACCGGGAAGTGAAGCCGCAACGCTTCACTTCCTGAGTCCCTCGACAAGAATGGCGGCGGCAGCAGCCGAGAACCGAGCAATTTCTCGGCTTCGGCTGCCGACAACACTGGACCCTGGAAGAGATAAGTGTCCATTTATTAAAAGTCAGCAGCTGCAGTATTTGTAGCTGCTGGCTTTTAATATTTATTTTTTTTAGGTGCGATCCCTCTTTAAATACAGTATCTCACCAAAGTGAGTACACCCCTCACATTTTTGTAAATATTTCATTATGTCTTTTCATGTGACAACACTGAAGAATTTACACTTTGCTACAATGTAAAGTAGTGAGCGTACAACTTGTATAAAATTGGGCCCAAAGTGTCAATATTTTGTGTGGCCACCCTTATTTTCCAGTACTGTCTTAACCCTCTTGGGCATGGAGTTAACCAGAGCTTCACAGGTTGCCACTGGAGTCCTCTTCCACTCCTCCATGACGACATCACAGAGCTGGTGGATGTTAGAGACCTTGCGCTCCTCCACCTTCCATTTGAGGATGCCCCACAGATACTCAATAGGGTTTAGGTCTGGAGACATGCTTGGCCAGTCCATCACCTTTACCCTCAGCTTCTTTAGCAAGGCAGTGGTCGTCTTAGAGGTGTGTTTGGGGTCGTTATGTAGGAATACTGCCCTTTGGCCCAGTCTTCGAAGAGAGGGAATAATGCTCTGCTTCAGTATGTCAGAGTACACGTTTGCAATCATGGTTCCCTCAATGAATTGTAGCTCCCCAGTGCTGGCAGCACTCATGCAGCCCCAGACAATGACACTCCCACCACCATGCATGACTGTAGGCAAGACACACTTTGTACTTCTCACCTGGTTGCCGCTACACACGCCTGACACCATCTTAACCAAATATATTTTTCTTGGTCTCATCATTCCACAGGACATGGTTCTAGTAATCTATGTCCTTAGTCTGCTTGTCTTCAGCAAACTGTTTGCGGGCTTTCTTGTGCATCATCTTAAAGTGGAAGTAAACCCTTCCATATGACTTTGGCCTACAGGTAAGCCTAGATTAAGGCTTACCTGTAGGTCCAATAAAGATCTCCTAATTTTACATGGTTTAGGAGATATTTAGCGATGAAAAGGCATCGCTGTCTACGGCGCATGCGCCGTAGACAGCGGCGCACTGAGGGCGCACTGAAGATGCCGAGATCACAGCGATATGCCGATCTCGTGCGCATGCGCGGGAGTGACGTCATCGCCGCTCCAGCGAATGATAGCGCTGGAGCGGCGAGACCCGGAAGTCACTCCGGCCCTGGATGGTGGCGAAGAAGATCGAGGATAAGGACGGCTTCGTTTTCAGGTAAGTTTTTCATAACTAGCTCATTATGCCTTTGCCTTGCAGGGTGTCCTTTTTTTTTTTTTTTTTTCAAGAGGCTTTACTTCCTCTTTAAGAGGCTTCCTTCTAGGACGACAGCCATGCAGAACAATTTGATGCAGAGTGTGGCATATGGTCTGACCCCCCACTCCTTCAAACTCTGCAGCAATGCTGGCAGCACTCATACGTCTTTTTCCCAAAGACAACCTCTGGATATGATGCTGTCCTGTCCTGTTAAAGCACTGTATAGTCTTGGCCACCGTGCTGCGGCTCTGTTTCAGGGTCTTGGCAATCTTCTTATAGCCTAGGCCATCTTTATGTAGAGCAACAATTCTTTCTTTCAGATCCTCAGAGAGTTCTTTGCCATGAGGTGCCATGTTGGACTTCCAGTGACCAGTGAGAGAGAGAGAGAGAGAGCAAGAGCGAGAGCGATAACACCAAATTTAAAAATTTGGACATTTTCACTTAGGGGTGTACTCACTACTTTACATGGTAGCAAAGTATCATTAATTTAGTGTTTGTCACATGAAAAGATAAAATAAAATATTTAAAAAAATGTGAGGGCTGTACCAGGGGCGGACTGACAAGTCGGTGACTCGGGCGCCGCCCGAGGGCCCGGGTCCCTTAGGGGCCCGAACTTGGCCACATGAGAGGCCACTTGAAGCGGCTGTATTAAATGTCGCGATGCCATAAAAATACTGCTAGCGGTGCGGCGCTGCTCCTCGCCGGCCCCTCCTTCTCTCCTGTCTGTCCCAGGTGCTTGCACTGTATGCGTCGTGACGTCACCTGGGACAGACGAGAAGAGCGGAGGAGCCGGCGGGGAGCAGCGCCGCACCGCACGGAGCCATTAGCAATATTATTACCTGCATCGCGGCATGTAATTCATCGGCGACTGTGAGTAAAATTAGGTTACACCAGTTAGGTAGACACCAGGCACGCCACAAGTGATGGGGGGGGGGGGTAAAGATGCATGGGCCCCGGGTCCCCCCACCCCACTGTGTCCCCCTGTGTGTGCGCTCTCCCTCCAGTGACCCTCTGGGTGAGTGTCCCCCTGTGTGTGTGTGATCTCCCTCCAGTGTCCCCCTTTGTGAGTGTCCCCCTGTGTGTGCGCTCTCCCTCCAGTGTCCCCCTTTGTGAGTGTTCTCCTGTGTGTGTGCGCTCTCCCTCCAGTGTCCCCCTTTGTGTGTGTCCCCCTTTGTGAGTGTCCCCCTGTGTGTGCGCTCTCCTTCCAGTGTCCCCCTTTGTGAGTGTCCCCCTGTGTGTGCGCTCTCCCTCCAGTGTCCCCCCTGTGTGTGCGCTCTCCCTCCAGTGTCCCCCCGTGTGTGCGCTCTCCCTCCAGTGTCCCCCTGGGTGTGTGTCCCCCTGTGTGTGTGTGTGTGATCTCCCTCCAGTGTCCCCCTTTGTGAGTGTCCCCCTGTGTGTGCGCTCTCCCTCCAGTGTCCCCCCTGTGTGTGCGCTCTCCCTCCAGTGTCCCCCCTGTGTGTGCGCTCTCCCTCCAGTGTCCCCCCTGTGTGTGCGCTCTCCCTCCATTGTCCCCCTGGGTGTGTGTCCCCCTGTGTGTGTCCCCTCCTGTGTGTGTGTGATCTCCCTCCAGTGTCCCCCTTTGTGAGTGTCCCCATGTGTGTGCGCTCTCCCTCCAGTGTCCCCCCTGTGTGTGCGCTCTCCCTCCAGTGCCCCCCCTGTGTGTGCGCTCTCCCTCCAGTGCCCCCCCTGTGTGTGCGCTCTCCCTCCAGTGTCTCCCTCCAGTGTCCCCCAGTGTGTGCGCTCTCCCTCCAGTGTCCCCCCTGTGTGTGCGCTCTCCCTCCAGTGTCCCCCTGTGTGTGCGCTCTCCCTCCAGTGTCCCCCCTGTGTGTGCGCTCTCCCTCCAGTGTCCCCCCTGTGTGTGCGCGCGCTCCCTCCAGTGTCCCCCCTGTGTGTGCGCGCTCCCTCCAGTGTCCCCCCTGTGTGTGCGCTCTCCCTCCAGTGTCCCCCCTGTGTGTGCGCTCTCCCTCCAGTGTCCCCCTGTTTGTGCTCTTCCTCCCGAGTGTCCACCTGTGTGCTCTCCCTCCCCCGTGTATCCCTGTGCAGGTGTGGCTTGAGTGTGGGGACTAAGGGGGCCCCATGATCTTCTATTGCCCGGGGGCCCCATGAGTTGTCAGTCCGCCCCTGGGCTGTACTCACTTTTGTGAGATACTGTATGAGTGCAACATGAAAAATGTTCTGAAAGGTGGAGTTAGCTTTTAAGTATGAGGCCTCATGCACACTGGATGTTTTTGGATGCATGATGGGACTGTGACGTCATAAGGGGTGGGGTCACCGGATGACATCACCCGGTGACCCGCCCCATGCCTAATATAAGTCATTGCGCACCCCGCACACAGCCTTACAGCAGGAGAGAACGTTGAGTCCACTTTGGAAGAAGAGAAGAGGGAAGAACAAAACGGAGAAGACCGGACAACCTCTAGCAAAAGAGCGGGCAAAAGAGCAGAAGATAGCAGAGAAACCCGGGACGAGTCTGAAGAGAACCCCGAAGTTGGAAGAGACCCCCGGAGCTGCCTAATAAATTACTTTAAAAACCTGTGTAGTGTTTTTTTTTTTTCTTTTAATTGACACTTTTTTCCCCAGATGAATGAGTAGGGGTACGATGTACCTCATACTCATTCACATAGGGTGGTGGGCTGGGGGCCCCCTTATTAAAGGGGGCTCCCAGATTCCGATAAGCCCCCCGCCCGCAGACCCCGACAACTGGCTAGGGTTGTCAGGAAGAGGCCCTTGTCCTCATCAACATTGTGACAAAGTGCTTTGGGGTGGGGGGCGCAGGGCCCCCCCCCCTGCCCCAAAGCACCAACCCCCCCATGTTGAGGGCATGTAGCTTGGTGTGGGGATTCCCCTTAAGATCCATACCAGACCCAAGGGTTTGATATCGTCCTGGGGGGGAACCTCAGGCAAATCTTTTTAAAAATTTCTGCTGGGTTCCCCTCTTAAGATTCTCAGCACACAAGTCGCACTGCAAGTCAGATCCTCTTGATCCGACCTCTGGTGCGACCTCTATTCAAATAGGGAACCATTGATTTTGAATAGAGACAGAAACGCGGCTGAAAGCCAGCACGGAGTAACGTGCATTGAATTCAATGGAAAACACGGATAAAATCGCATTTTTTAATTCAGCTTTTTTCCTGGCGTCTGTACTGGCTTTACAGCCCATTTTTAAAAATGTCCGTGGGCATGTAGCCTAATGCATTCTCTGTATTAAAGTGATTGTAAAAATGTGTTATTTAAAAAAAAAACAACTAACATGTTATACTTACCTGGTCTGTGCATGTATTTTGCACAAAGCACCCCCCAGGGCTGGCCCAAGAAATTGTGCTGCTTGGGTCCAAGAATGAAATGCTGCCCCCCCCCACCCCCTAAAAAAAATCACGCCCACCAATTGGTTCAATTTGCTGTCCCTCTCAAAGTGCTGCCTGGGCTGGGACCCATGGTAGGGCCGGCCCTGGCAGCCCGATCCTCCTCTTATGGGGTGCCCCAGCGGCACTCTTTGCCCCCAAGGGTTTTACACAAAGCAGCCCCAATCCTCCGCTTCATCGGGTGCCCCCACAAAGAGCCGCTTTCCATGGGGGGCACCCCTGTGGGCAGGCTCACAAGTCCCGCTGCTGCATCCATTGACACAGACAGCAGGACTCGGCCACGCCCCCCGCTCTCGTGTCACTGGATTTGATTGACAGCAGTGGGAGCCAATAGCTCCTGCTGCTATCAATCTATCGAATGAGAACAGAGGCTGGAAAAGGGGGGGGGCTCTGGGGGGAAGCTGCAGCACAGAAGGGGTTTCACCTTAATTAACCTGCATTAAGGTGAAAAACCTTGAGACTTTACAACCTCTTTAAGGTAAAAGAAAACCTCTATGTCCAGGATCCCCCCCCCCCCCCCCCCCTATACTTACCAGAGCCTGATTTCAATACAGCGCTGAACTCAAGAGCAACGGCGCTCTCAACTCTCTCTCTCCTCATAGGGCAGATTGATAGCAGCGGGAGTTATTGGCTCCCGCTGCTGTGAATCAAATCCTGTGACAAGGAAGTGGGGGGTGGGGCAGAGCCCGCTGTCTGTGCCTATGGACACAGGCAGCATAGCTAACGATCGTGCCTTCAGGTGTGCCATGATAGGAAGTGACTTCCTATGGTGGCATACCAAAAAGAGGAGGAGCCTGGAGCACCAGCGGGGGACCCGAGAAGAAGAGGTTTGGGGCAACTCTGTGTAATACATCTGCACACAGCAGGTAAGTATACCATGTTTATTATTTAAAAAAAATAAAAATAAAAAAAGGCTTAGAATCACTTTAAAATTTTAGCTCACCTTTTTAAAAAAACAAAAACAAAAAACAGATAGGGGAGGACTGTAGGGTGTTAGTTCACCTATCTACCCCCCCCCCCCCCCCCCCCACCCAGTCCCAGCTGTACTTACCTCTGTGGGTGATGCACTGTCCAGCTGGTGTAGCAGATTTAAAATCCCCTCTTTTCCTTCTTCACTCTGCAGGGCTTCTGAGACAGTTCAGTGTGCTTCTGACTGGCATGCCAGTAATGACCAATCAAAAGCGTTCTGATCCATTCTGGAAGCCTTAGAGAAAGAAGAGTGAGAAGAGAAGGGATTTTAAAACCATGAATCACTACACTGGTCGCATGGGCACCGACAGCACATCAAACACGGAAGGGAAGTACAGTGGGGATCAAATGGGTGGGGAGGGTGTAGGTAGGGCATGGGTGCTTAACCTGTGGCCCTCCAGTTGTTGCAGAACTGCAAGTACCATCATGCCTCTGCCTTTAGGAGTCATGCTTGCAACTGTCAGTGGCTTGCAATGCCTCATGGGGCTTGTAGATCCGCAACAGCTGGAGGGCCACAGGCCAAGCACCCACGATGTAGGGTGTTCACCTTTATTCTTTCTGAACTAACACTTTAGCAAGGTTTTTCACTCTTTTGTCAACAGTTGCTGGTATGTTCAAGCCTGATGTTAAATCCTTTTAAACTCTTAAGTCAAACAATGAGCAAAGATATTTTCCTAATTCATAGAAACTGGTAATCTCACTGCACCAGCCCTGCAAAGGCATTCCTGGATGGCAATAATAGAAATAATTCTGCGCTATGGAATAGATATAATTATGTGGCTGCCTGCACCAGATAAACTACCAAACATAGACTGAGGTGTGATTGAATAGCGCTGCTAGTATTAATCTATAAAAAGTAAAAACCAAAGTGAACTACAGTGCACCTCCCCCTAGGTGGATACATAAATTTGTTGATTCTCAGTAAATAATATGTCTGTGCTCAATAGTAAAAGGTATGTGTTAGAAACCAAAATTAATAAATGAATACACACCTGAACTATAAAACACCTCCCATGGGGGTGTCCTGTCATGTTATGTGACCCAATTTACAATCAGAAACCAGTAAATAATTACCAGAACATGAAATAGAAAAAAAAAAATCCCCAAACTGTAAATCACCTCCCCCCTCTGGGAATACCTGCTCAGGTCATGTAACCCGGTGGCAATCAAAAACCAATGTGAATTATTTCAATATACGGTACCTCCCCTATCCACAGGAGTGTTAGTAGTAGTCATAATTCACAAATATGTACATAAAGAAAGTGCTACAACACACCTCACCCAATGGTAACACAACACAAAGCCAACACATTAAAAAGCCCTTATGGTGTTGATCCTTAACTGGTGCAATAAAACGGAAAATTGTATACTCTCCTTTCCGTAATTTTCCTTTCCTGTCGCATCTTTTTTTTTTTTTTTTTTTTTCATAAATTCTTTATTTTTATGACAAGGATAATTTTACAGCATTACATCAATACACCATATCCTATTTCATTACCAACTTCCTCTCGGAAAGGTTACTTACTACGGTAATGTTATGTTATCTTTAAATTGGTTCGTTAGTTATTCTCATTACTGTATTATTCCCTCTGTAGCCACTTACTTTATACCCTTGTTCCTTTTTCCTTCCTCCTCTACCTACCCTTAACAAAGCAAATAAAAAAAATAAAATAAAAAAAAAGGGGATTCTGTAGCGCCTGTTCACCGCCTGAAAAAATCCGGCCCCTTTAACTCCAGTGTGAAAGCCGGCGGGCTTTCACACTGGAGCGGTGCGCTAGCAGGACGGCAAAAAAAGTCCTGCTAGCAGCATCTTTGGAGCGGTGTGTTCACCGCTCCTATACCGCTCCTTCCCATTGATTTGAATGGGAAACCGCGGTAAAACCGCCGGCAACACCGCCGCAAAGCGCCACTACGGCGGCGCTCTGCGGGGGTGTTTAACCCTTTTTCGGCCGCTCGCGGGGGGTAAAACCGCACCGCGAGCGGCCGAATACCGCGGTTAAAACGACGGTAAAGCAGCGCTAAATATAGCGCTGCTTTACCGTCACCGCGGCTCCCCTCCCCAGTGTGAAAGGGGCCTTAGGGATTTCGTTCCCTATATTTAATATAGGGCATCCAGACTTTCCAATATTTATCCTCCTGCTCTCTCAGTATCATAGTAAGGTTTTCCATTTGCTGGATTTCTGATATTCTACCTAACCATTGTGCTCTAGTTGGGGGTGCAGTACTTTTCCAGAGAGCCGGGATACATGCTTTTGCTGCCGACAACAAATGCCTCAAAAAGGGAGTTTTTATATTTTTCAATGGATACTGGAATATCATTTAATAAAAAAGCTGCTGGATTTTCTCCAAGAGACACTTCCGTGATTTCCTTGATTGTTTCGGACACCATCTCCCAAAATTCTTTCAATCTCGGACACTGCCAGAATATGTGTACCATAGTGCCCTCTTTTTTCCCAATTTATCAACCATCCAAAACTTTGTAGTGTGGCAATCAGTGCTTCCCGATGGGAAATGAGAGATTCCCGACTGTCTGATAGTAGGAGGATGTCATCCAGTTAGTGATGGACTCTTAGACCCCTCTCTCTCAGGAGGGCTATCACCGGTAGCAGGAAATTTGTGAAAGTCCTGGGGGCGGTGGAAATTCCGAAGGGTAGACTCTGGAACTGAAAGTGTTGATGTTTGCGACCTAAGCAGCTTCTCTGAGTTAAGCGATTTCTTCTGTGCCCTGAGCAGCTCCTTCAGTTATCTGAGCGACTTCTACTCTTAATAGTAGAATTCAAATTTTATTGAACAAACCTCCTAATAACATTTTTTTTTTTATTTTCAAAATAAAAAAACTTACAATGCACTGTTCCAAATGTTTACGCACAGTAAGTTTCAAAACACTTTATAGGTTGTAAAGAACGGAACATTGTCATTTGTTGTGTTTGCAACATATTTAGGCCCCTTTCACACTGGGGCGGTTTGAAGGCGCTATTGCGCTAAAAATAGCGCCTGCAAACCGACCCGAAACAGCTATTGCTGTGTCTTCAGTGTGAAAGCCTGAGGGCTTTCACACTGAAGCGGTGCGCTTGCAGGACGCTGGAAAATGTCCTGCAAGCCGCATCTTTGGCTCGCTATAGGAGCGGTATATTTACCGCTCCTATAGCGCCCGTTCCCATTGGAAACAATGGGGCAGCGCTCCAAACCCGCCCGCAAAACGCTGCTGCAGCGGCGGTTTGCGGGCGGTATTGACCCTTTTTCGGCCGCTCGCGGGGGGTAAAACCACCCCGCTAGCGGCCGAAATGCGCTGCTAAAACGCCGGTAAAGCGGCGCTAAATATAGCGCCGCTTTACCGCCAGCGCCCCCACCGCTCCAGTGTGAAAGTAGCCTTACTGAAATCAAAAGCTATTTCAATCAAACTTTGAACAACATTTTAACAGGTCATGTTACATTTTAACACCCCTTGTTTGATAGTAGCTTCACAAGTCTTGCATCCAGTGAACTTGTGAGTTTTTGGATTCTTGCTTGAATTTGTTTTTGCAGTTCTTGCTTGAATTTGTTTGCAAGATGTCAGAATAGCCTCCCAGAACTGCTGTTTGGATGTAAACTGCCTCCCACCCTCATAGATCTTTTGCTTGAGGATGCCCCAAAGGTTCTCAATAGGATTGAGGTCAGGGGAGGATGGAGGCCACACCATGACTTTCTTTCCTTTTATTCCCATAGCAGCCATTGATGCAGAGGTATTCTTTGCAGCATGAGATGGTGCATTGTCATGCATGAAGATGATTTTATTACGGAAAGCATAGTTCTTCCTTCTGTACCAAGGAAGGAAGTGGTCAGTCAGGAACTCCACATACTTTGCAGAGGTCATCTTTACACCCTCTGGGATCCTAAAGGGGCCGACCAGCTCTCTTCCCATGATTCCAGCCCAAAACATGACTCCACCAACCTCTGCTGACGTTGGAGCCTTGTTGGAACAGGGTGGCCATCCACTACTCCATCTACCTGGACCATCCAGGGTTGCACGGCACTCAGCAGTGAACAGGACTGTTTAAAAATTAGTCTTCATGTATTTTTCTCCCCAATGCAGCCGTTTCTGCTTGTGAGCATTGGTTAGTGGTGGCCGAATGGAAGGTTTATGCACAGTTGCATGACTCTGGAGGACTCTACACCTTGATGTCCGTGGGACTCCAGAGGCACCAGCAGCTTCAAATATCTGTTTGCTGCTATGTAATGGTGTTTTAGCAGCTGCTCTCTTGATCCAATGCATGGATCTGGCAGAAATCTTCCTCAATGTGCCTTTATCTGCACCAAACCCGCCTGTGCTCTGAATCAGCCACAAATCTCTTAATAGTGCGATGATCACGCTTAAGTTTTCATGAAATATCTAATGTTTTTATACCTTGTCCAAGGCATTGAACTATTTCACTCTTTTCGGCAGCAGAGGATCCTTTTTCTTCCCCATATTGCTTGAAAATTATGCTCTGCTTAATAATGTGGAACACTCTCCTTTAGTAGTTTTTCCTTTAATTGGGCTCACCTGGCAATCTAATTATCACAGGTGTCTGGGATTGTTTTCAGTGATCAAAAGAGCCCTGAGACACAATGCCATACATGAGTTAAACTGAAAAACTAAATATTTAATCTTTGTGACACTGAAATAGAATTTGCATAATAATTTGGAACAGGGTGTATTAAGCTGTGGATTGTCTGCTTGGGCAGTGGTCTCCATGAGATGTGAACAGAGGTTTCCACCTAGAGTATGCAGTAGGAGTTTAGAGATATACATAGAGAAGCAGACCAGTCACCCATAGTAGAGACTTAGTTTGTCTTCATCACATCAGAGTGGGGTTCCTTCCATCTAGCTCGTTTAGAGGCTGTACAGGCAAGGACTTCCACCCAGGAGAGGCTTGAATCTGGCTGGGGCTAGAGCGGTAAGGGGTGCTGAGCGTTCAGGGCCAGATTAAGAACATTGTGGGCCTGGTGCTGAGGATTTTGGTGGGGCCTTTTATAAACAATAAATAAATAAAAATGCAAACTATTTTTTTTTTTAACAAATTAAATTAAAGAGAGAGAGGGATAGGGTTGCCACCTTTTCTTCAAGTCAAACCCGAACACTTTAGCAGCACAAGGCAATTTTTTTTTTCTTATAGTATAAGCTATACATATATTTTGCTAGTAAATAAAATTTCTAATCATATGAAGTTAAGAACAAGAGTCCCCCTTTACATCAGAGTCCACAGAGTTCCCCTTTTACATCTGAACTAACAGAGTTCCCTTTCACTGTAAGGGGGGACTCTGATGTAAGGGAGAACTCTGGGGACTCTAACATAAGGGATGCTCTGAAAACCCTGATGTAAGGGAGAACTCTGGGGACTCTAACATAGGGGATGCTCTGAAAACCCTGATTTAAGGGGGAACACTGAGAACTCTGATGTACGGAGAGGACTCTGATGTAAGGGAGAACTCTGGGGACTCTAACATAAGGGATCCTCTGGGAACCCTGATTTAAGGGGGAACATTGAGAACTCTGATGTACGGAGAGAACTCTGATGTAAGGGGAAATGATGTGACTTCTGGTGTAAAGGGGAAATCTGATGTAAGGGGTGCTCTGAGAACCCTGATTTACCTTAGTGTACTTACTCAGAGGCAGGAGAGAGAAGGGGGGAGACTTCAGTCACAGACAGGGATGGATGGTGAGCTCACTCACCACTTGGCATTCAGCACCTCTCATCCAGATGTATCTGAGGCTGCTGGACTTCAAATTTCTGGCCCCCACTTTCCTATTCTGAGGCACAGCGCCGGGGATTGGAGTGTGGGCAGACACAGAGGGGTGGGGGGGGAGTGCAGATTGAGCCCTTTCTCCTCCTGTGTGTGTGTTACGGGGGGTGTTAGTGCTGGCTTTGGGCAGTGTTAAAGAGTGTAACAGATACTCTCAGCTCAGACAACTGCAGCCAGCAACCCTGCTGGGAAGCCATAGTCCAGTCTGAATAATGTGTCCGGGTTTCAGGCAGTCTGAAACCCGGACGCATGATTCCAAACCCGAACTGTCCGGGTGAATCCTGGACAGGTGGCAACCCTAGAGAGGGAGGATGAGAGAGAGAGAGAGAGAGAAAGGGGATGAAAGAGGTGTGAGGGGTAAGGGAGGGAGGATGAGAGAGAAAGGGGGGATGAGAGAAAGAGGATACACATGAGCATGTGTGGGAATGACATCAACGCAGCCCGGCCAAGGCAAGTGACCGAAGGCACAGAACCCGGAAGGAAGACCGGGTGAAGATGGAAGTGCCCGGGCCTCGCCGGATTGATCACAGCACAGCACTGGAAGGCTCAGTCTGACAATTTAAGTGTACCCTAATGTGCTAATATGCTGTGCATACTTGTACATTATGGCATAACCTACCCCAGGGCCTCTAAAAAGTAGTAATGTTAGAAAGGTTTATTACCGCTTTAATATCACAGGAGCCTCTCATGGGCCCCCTACTGACCCTGTGGCCCTTGGGAAGTGCCTAAGTGCATAGTTGTCAACATTTCAAAAATATTTTCAGGGACGCTTTTTTTACAAGTGTTATATTTAGAGTAGCTGACATCCCCTATGTTCCTCTATACATCACAGTAGTAATTACAAAATTAAATAAGTACTAATAATGGGGCAGAACAAATATGAGGACTGTGAGATTTCCTTTAGTTGAACTAACAAAAGTGTGCCCATTCTAGAGCTGGTAACATTGAGGATATTCAGTATAATTTTAAATTATGGGTAAGAGGCATAGGGGAGGAGTATGGATGCTATAAAAGTGGGAAGTATGTGCAGATGAGGGAGAGGAATGTGGAGGGTCTAACAGTGGGCACTATGTACATGAGAGGAGTGCAGAGGGTATGGCAGAAGGCACTATGTACAGGAGAGGAGTGTGAAGGGTATGACAGTGGGCAGTATGCACAGGAGTGTGGAGGGTATGACAGTGGGCACTATGTACAGGAGAGAAGTGTGGAGAGTAGGACAGTAAGCAGTAATTACAGGAGAGGAGTGTGGAGGGAGGGTATGACGGTGGGCACTATGTATAGGAGAGGAGTATGGAGGGTATGACAGTGAGTAGTATGTACAGGAGAGGAGTGTGGACGGTATGACAGTGGCACTATGTATAGGAGAGAAGTGTGGAGGGTATGACAGTGGGCACTATGTATAGGAGAGGAGTATGGAGGGTATGACAGTGAGTAGTATGTACAGGAGAGGAGTGTGGAGGGTATGACAGTGAGCACTATGTATAGGAGAGAAGTGTTAGAGGTATGACAGTGGGCTCTATGTATAGGAGAGGAGTGTGGAGGGTATGACAGTGAGTAGTATGTACTGGAGAGGAGTGTTGGAGGTATGACAGTGGGCACTATGTATAGGAGAGGAGTGTGGAGGGTATGACAGTGAGTAGTATGTACAGGAGAGGAGGGTATGATGGTGGGCACTATGTATAGGAGAGGAGTGTGGAGGGTACGACAGTGGGCACTATGTACAGGAGAGGTGTATGACAGCGGGCACTATGTACAGGAGAGGAGTGTGTAGGATATGACAGCGGGCACTATGTATAGGACAGAAATGTGGAGGGTATGACAGTGAGCAGTATGTACAGGAGAGAAGTGTAGAGAGTATGACAGTGGGCACTATGTATAGGAGAGAAGTGTGAAGAGTATGACAGTGGGCACTATGTATAGGAAAGGAGGATGAAGTAATCTGGGAAGGAAAAATGTAAAGGTTTGTGGAAGGATGTTTAGGGACTGCGTAGTGGTTAAGCGGGCCATACATGGATTGAAATTACACCAATTAAGCAGAGACCAGCCATAGTCGATCTATGTATGGGCTAGCTGGTTTTACACAAGTCAACCTATTAACCGACTTGAGTACAACCAGCCTGTCAGGTTTTCCCCAAAACAATCAGTGCTGCCAGCTATAGTTAGCAACACTAATCATTGTATTTACTGGCAGAACACAATAACACTGCGGGAGTGATTGCCCCATTCACAGGTCAGCAGGTGAGAGGGTGTGTGGGGACAGGCTGGGGAGAGATACTAGTCAGTGGCTGGGTAGGCACTGGTTAGTATCAGAGCCAGATACACACAGGTTACATATGCCACGATTGTTAGAGCGAGACCTCCACTGTAACTCCAAACATGTAACCTGTAAAAAAACTGAAAGCATCGCTTAGTACACAACAAAAATTTTTTTATGAATGAAACAGTTTCTTTCCAAAAAAAAGTTTGAAAAATTGCTGCGCAAATATCGTGTAACATAAAAAGTTGCAAAGACCACCATTTTATTCCATAGGGTGTCTGCTAAAACAATATATATAATGCTTGAGGCTTCTGAGCAATTTTCTAGCATAAAAAAAATGATGATTTTTACATGTAGGAGAGAAGTCTCAGAATTGGCCTGGGTGACAAGGGGTTAATTATCATAAGTAATATACAAATTATTATTATAAGCCCTGTGAGTTCATCCTCTCAGTCTGCTGCAGAGTGTTCCTGCTTGTATTTAAACTGGCCGCTCTGTATGTAGCTTCTGACCGGCTGCGCAAGCAGCTCTGTATCTCCGGAACCATAGATGATAGCAACTCCACATTTTAACCAGTACTGGAGTGGGTCTTTAGCTACATACCCTCCAAATATGGGGTCTCTGTGACTCCTGATCGCCGAGCTACAACCCTCGAAGTCGATCTTTTTTTTTTTTTTTTGATTTTTTTTTTTTTGGGGCAAATGGGCCTATCTTGAGAAAGGGGCCTGGAGCTGCAGCTCCAATAGCCCCTATGTTAATCCGGCCCTGTGAGCGTTCCATCCCGTCCTGGACAGGTAAAAAAGGAGAATTCTAAGGTGGGTCCTCTCTTACAATTTATAGCTACTCAGTCCTATCAGGTTGCGAGGGGCGAAGTCACAACCCAAATCAACTGCCATGATGCGACAGCAAAAGCGTGCTGTATCCATGCAAAGTGAAAATTGTCGTTGTTGTTTCCCTATGGGTTTTCCCCTTGTTCGATCTTGTGTTGTTTTGCTGTGCTATGGCTGGCTTCTTGCTTGTGGCTTCCCCTTAGTACCTTGGA
Source organism: Lithobates sylvaticus (assembly GCA_028564925.1). NCBI lineage: Eukaryota > Metazoa > Chordata > Amphibia > Anura > Ranidae > Lithobates > Lithobates sylvaticus. The sequence goes on along the minus strand of CM053027.1, from coordinate 226,284,504 downwards.
GTTATTTTTGGGTAAAGTTTTTTTCTTTTCTTCCAGAATAGTTTATTTCCTGTTCTATTGAGCTTGTAAGCAGGTAGCCTACAGAAATGTTAGTTCAGTTAGTGGCTGTTCCAGGCTTGGGGGAAAGAGTCAATTTTGTGTTCTGCTGTTGATGGACTTTTTGGATCCAGCCTTCCCATGTATGATATAAAAAAGGGTAAGGCCAAGGTCCGGGGGGTCGCTCTTAGCAAGACATGCTGTAAGCAGGAATGCTGTGCCGTGCAGTCTGCCGGAGGCACCAGGGATTTGGAGAACAGTCAGGACTCCTTTAGGCTACTTTCAGACTGAGGCGGTTTTCAGGCGTTTAAGCGCTAGAAATAGCACCTGTAAAGCGCCTGAAAACCGCCTCCCATTCATTTCAGTGTGACTTTTCACACTGGGGCGGTGCGCTTGCGGGACATTCTGAAAAGTCCTGCAAGCAGAATCTTTGGGGCGGTTTGGGAGCGGTGTATACACTGCTCCCAAAAACGCCCTGCAAATAGCTTTGGCAGCACCGCAACACGGGCGCTTTTATCCCTTTTCTTCGGCGGCTAGCAGGGGTTAAAAGTGCCCAGCTAGCAGCTGAAATGACAGTAAAGTGCAGCTAAAACTAGCGGTGCTTTACCGCCGACACCCGGCGCTTTCAGTGTGAAAGTAGCCTTAATGGAAGGCCTTTAACCACTTCAGTACAGGGCAGTTATATACCCTTCCTGCCCAGACCAGTTTTCAACGCTCTCACACTTTGACAATTACTCAGTCACACTATACCCAAACAAAATTTTATAATTTTTTTCGCACAAATAAAGCTTTCTCTTGGTGGTATTTAATCACCACTGGGTTTATTTTTTTGCAATATATTTTGCGTAAAACAAGAGCGAAAATAAAAAAAAATGAAAAAAACACTTTTATTTAGTTTCTATTATACAATTTTGCAAATAAGTAATTTTTGTTCATATATCTTGGCCTAAATTGATACTGCTACATATCTTTGGTAAAAAATAACTCAAATTAGTGTATATTTATTTGGTCGTTGTGAAAGATGGTCTACAAGCTATGGTGCAATTTTATTAAAAATTGATCACTCCTGATGTACTGATGGCTTATCTCATTTCTTGAGGCCCTGAAATTTCAGGACAGTACAAATACCTCGCAAGTGACCCCATTTTGGAAAGTAGACAGTCCAAGGTATTTAGTAAGAGGCATGGTGTGTTTTTTGAAGTTGTAAAGCGTAAAAAATAAAAACCACAGAGTTTTCCATTCAGTTCTGGTCACCAGTCCTCCGAAGGAATGTGCTGGAGCTGGAGAGAGTCCAAAGAAGGGCAACAAAACTAATAAGGGGACTGGAAGACCTCAATTATGAGGAATGGCTGCAAACACTAAATGTATTCTCACTGGAGAAAAGACGCTTGAGAGGGGACATGATAGCGATCTACAAATATCTCAATAGGGATCCAAGCATAGGAAATAAACTATTCAGTCCTGGAGAGTGTAAAAGGACATGGGGCCACACAATGAGACTGGAGGAGAATCGGTTTAACCTTAAACTGCGTAGGAGGTTCTTCACTGTTAGGGCAATAAGGATATGGAACTCCCACAATTGGTGGTGGATGCAGGAAGTATGAATGTCGTTAAAAGACTCTTAGATATACATCTTAACGACTTCATCCCCGGAAGAATTTACCCCCTTAATGACCAGAGCATTTTTTGCGATACGGCACTGCATCACTTTAACTGACGATCGCGTGGTCGTGCGACGTTGCACCCGAACAAAATTGACGTTCTTTTTTCCCACAAATAGAGTTTTCTTTTGGTGGTATTCGATCACCTCTGCGGTTTTTATTTTTTGGCTATAAACAAAAAAAGACCGACAATTTTGAGAAAAAAGCAATATTTTTAACTTTTTGCTATAATAAATATCCCCCAAAAAAATCTATAAAAAAAAAAAAAATGTCTTCCTCAGATTAGGTTGATTATGTATTCTTCTACATATTTTTGTTAAAAAAAAGTGTATATTGATTGGTTTGCGCAAAAGTTATAGCGTCTACAAAAAAGGGGATAGATTTATGTCATTTTTATTATTATTATTTTTTTTATTAGTAATGGTGGTGATCAGCGATTTTTATCGGGATTGCGGCGGACAGATCGGACACTTTTGACACTATTTTGGGACCATTGCCCCTTATACAGTAACCAGAGCAAAAATAGCCACTGATTAATGTATAAATGGCACTGGCAAAGAAGGGGTTAAACACTAGGGGGCGATCAAGGGGTTAAGTGTCTTCCCTCAGTGTGTTCCAACTGTAGGGGGGATAGGCTCACTAGGACATGACACAGATCACTGCTCCCGATGACAGGGAGCAGTAAATCCCTGTCATGTCACTAGGCAGAACAGGGAAATGCCCTGTTTACATAGACATCTCTAGTTCTGCCTCTCCCTGCAACGATCATGGGCCACCAGCGGACATCAAGTCCGCAGGACCCACGGGCACACTCCCGCGGCAGGCGCGCTCCCGCTATGACGGAGGGACTTACGGGTACACCCATTTGTGCACCCGTGACATTCTGCTGATGTACATCATCATGCAGCGGTTGGCAAGTGGTTAAAGGACACAACATACAGGGATATGGGAAGTCATTATAGACACCGATACATGCATCTACACAAGTTGAACTGGATGGACTATTTTCTTTTTTCAGCCTTACTGACTATGTAACCATGTAACTAAGATCAAATACCACCAAAAAATAGCTCTATTCGTGGGAAGAAAAAAGGACATCAATTTTGTTTGGGTACATCGTCGCACGACCGCGTCAATTGTAAAGCGACCCAGTGCCGTATCTCAAAAAATAGCCTGGTCATTAAGGGGGTAAATCCTTCTGGGGCTGAAGTGGTTAATGGTCTACTATTTTTGTAGGTATGCCTGGGCAGCCAAGTAAGAATAGACAGGGACATTTTAATGTGATTGTTGTTTATGTTGAACTGCATTACTAAGACTTTCGAGTAAAAGCTGCATCAACTGTTCTAAGACTGGTCTGAAGTAATTTAGACCCCTTTAACCACTGAGGCATTTTTCAGGGGATACAGCGCTAAAAATAGCGCCTGAAAAAAGCCTCAGCTGCAAACCCAGTGTGAAAGCCCGAGTGTTTTCACACTGGGGCGCTGCACTGGCAGGGAATAACAAAAAGTCCTCCCAGCAGCTTCTTTGCAGCATTGTAGGAGTGGTGAATACACTGCTCCTCCACCGCTCCATCCCATTGAAAACTGCGGGGCAGCACTGCTATACTGCCGGCAAAGTGCAGCGGCATTTTGTGGGTGGATTTAACCCTTTTGCGCCGCTTTACTGCCGACACCCATTCGCTTTCAGTGTGAAAGTACTCTTAAGGCCCCTTCACACTTGTGCAACTTTTGCTGCAACTTTGGACATCAGAGTCGCATCACAAGTCGTACACATGATTCCCAATGATAACCATTCATATCTGTGCAACGTCAAAGTAGTCCCTGTACTACTTTGGTCTGACTTTGATGTGAGTTGAGGTCCATAGACCTCAAGTTTACACAGGCATTCCCTGAAATCATGGCAAAATTGTGGCCAAGTCGCGGCAGTGTGAAAGGAGCCTTGAAGGGTGCACGATGGTTCCTGGCCAATGAAAGAACTAGGGTTAGTAATAGGGTTGCACCGATACTAGTATCGGTGCCGATACCAAGCAATTGCATGAGAATTGGTACTCGTGCAAATGCTCCGATGCTTGATCCGATACCTGTTGTATGAGGCCAGGCATCCTCAGCTCAGCAGGGGGGCCAGACAGCCTTACAGGTGATCGGTGTGGCAGTGGGGGTAGTTACACGCACCGTTCTCTCTGTATAGCTTTTCTGACAGCCACTTCTCCTCCTCCTCCTCCTCCTCCTCCTCCTCCTCCTCCTCCTTCCCGCAGCCGTCAGGTGCTTTATTATAAGCTATACAGGGAGATCGGTGCTTTTAACTGCCCCCACCGCCACACCATTTACCCTGACTGTCCCGGTGTGTCCTCTGGTGTCCTCCCTCTCTCCGGGTCCTCCTCTGGTCCCCCCTCATCCTGGATCTGTCAGGATAGAGAGCACAGGAAGGAGCCGGTAAATATGTAATTTACTGTCTCCTTCCTTTTCTGAATGCACTGACGCTGTAACTAAAACATCGTAATCTGTGTGTATGATGTTTCAGTTTATGAATGGAGAGGGGCCGCTGTCTTCTGTCCATTAATTTTCAGTGCAGCTGAGGCTGCAGAGAAAGGGACTGGGCAATATGTGTCCTCAGTCCCTTTTCCTGTCTCAAAGGGGAGATGTCAGGGGGTCTGTTTAGACCCCTGATATCTCACCCCCCCCCCCAACAGGGCTGTTAAAATAAGAAAAATAAAAATAAAAATTGTAATAAAGAAAGGTCAAATTGTAAAAATACTGTATATACTCGAGTATAAGCCGAGTTTTTCAGCACATTTTTTTGTGCTGAAAGTGCCACCCTCGGCTTATAATTGAGTCAAGCACTTTTCTGCAGCAGAGAATGACATTTTCCGAACCAACTTTGGGGCCCCGTATTTCGGGACCGCTTGGTGCTAGAAACCCCAAATTTGGTGTGCAAACCCAGTGGAACTAGCACTACAACATATCGGAAATGTCATTCTCTGCTTAAGAAAAGTGGCCCAGAGATACGGGGCCCCACATTCGGTAAACTGTGTATTTATCTGCAGTAATATCATTTTGGGAGCCTTTGGGTCCAGGGACCCCAAATTTTGGCTGCAGCTAGAGGCCCTTAACTATCGAATTTGAAGTTGGGGGGACCTATGGCTGCAAATGGGAACAGTGAGGCATGCAAATGGGCACAGTGAGGCTGCAAATGGGCATTGTTGACCCTCTTTTCCACTTACAGTAGCTGCGCATTTCTCACCCTAGGCTTATACTTGAGTCAATAAGTTTTCCCATTTTTTGTGGTAAAATTAGGTGCCTCGGCTCATATTCGGGTCGGCTTATACTCGAGTATATACGGTAATAAAAAATAAAATAAAAACACTGACACCATCTACTCCCTCCCCCCCAAAAAAAATATATATATATATATAAAAATAATTTAAAAAAAGAAATTGTAAAAAATAAAATTGTAAAAAAAAAAAATACTGACACAGTCCACAGTCCTCATCAGTGCCCGTCAGTGCTGCATGTTGGTGCCACTGTTACGTAACATTAAAAAAATCATGGGTAATCGGTATCGGTGAGTACTTGAAAAACGCATCGGTACTTGTACTCGGTCTTGGTATCACTGCAACCCTAGTTAGTAAAGCGCATATGAAGCAAAGATACTGCGGTCTACTTGACAAGACAAGCGCGAGGAGTAATGCAGTTGCTATGGGTAACCAAGTACTAGTGTAAGGTACAATGCAGCCAGTTGTAAAGCGTGGTATCTGGTGCAGGAGGTGGGTCCTCTGGTAGCAAGGGGGTCTGTGTTCTGGCACCCTCCCCAGCAGTCAGTCTCCCGTAGCAACTAGGATTGAAACCGTGCTACAGAGGCCTTTATCCTAGCAACACAGTACCGGAAGAAAAGGAGTTAACAGGTGCACGCTAGGTGCATAACAAGACCCCATTCTGTTTCTAGAAGTGAGGTAACAGAGATACGCTGAACTTGTGAAGAAGACAGGCTCAGTGGTTTCCCTCCTGATTGCAACATACAGCTCGGTGTGAAGTGAACTGACACAAGACAGCACTTTTCAGAGGAGCTCTGGACTTTTATTACTGAACACAGTGACATGGCTCATCTCTAAGTTGGGAAACTGCCTTAATATTTGATGCTCACATGACTGTAGTTCTTGCCTGGTCCTGGACATCAGTTCTTAAGGCCCCTTTCACACTGGGGCGGTGAGCCGCGGTGACGGTAAAGCAGCGCTATATTTAGCGCTGCTTTACCGTCGTTTTCACCACGGTTTTCGGCCGCTCGCGGTGCGGTTTTACCCCCCGCGAGCGGCCGAAAAAGGGTTAAACACCCCCCGCAGAGCGCCGCCGTAGCCGCGGTAACCGCGGTATTGCAGCGGTTTTACCGCGGTCTCCCATTGTAATCAATGGGAAGGAGCGGTATAGGAGCGGTGAACACACCGCTCCTATCCCGCTCCAAAGATGCTGCTAGCAGGACTTTTTTCGTCATCCTGCTAGCGCACCGCTCCAGTGTGAAAGCCCGCCGGCTTTCACACTGGAGTTAAAGGGGCCGGATTTTTTCATGCGGTGAACAGGCGCTATTTTTAGCGCTGCACCGCATGAAAAACGCCCCGGTGTGAAAGGGGCCTAAGAGGTGTGGTTTGATTCTACACCACTCTTATCCTGTGTGCTGGGTGGATACTGCTCTTAAAGTTGTAGTAAACTCATGTCTGACATTTATAACCATAGGTAAGCTTATATTAAAGCTTACCTGTAGGTAAAATAAATATATTTCCTAAATGTGCACCGTTTAGGAGATATTCCAGTAAGCAACAGCCAATGAAGTCAGTGGAGAGGAATTAGAGCGCTTATAAGTTTTTACTGCTGTCTGTGTCTCCCTCTCTCTATTTGTCCTGTTTACCATTATCATTGAAAGCGAAAGTAAAAGAAAAAAACCCAAATTTTGGGTTGTCCCCAGAAAAGTAATAGAGGGGAAATCTTCCAATGGGGACACTAGTTCTGCTGACCTGCGGGCTCCCAAAGAATTCCCTTAATTTGCAGGTATTTATTATCATTATTGTTATTATACAGGATTTATATAGCTCCAACAGTTTGCGCAGCACTTTACAACATGGGGAAGACAGTACAGTTACAACATACCTCAAACAGTCCCAGATTGGGCGGGACTTTACGCATTTACACCTTCATCCCGCTATCCTACTTTGTCCTGCATAATTATGTTGCTTAATATCAAATAGAACCTTATGCTCAATAGGACCTGTAGCAGTGTAAAAATCCAGCACAGACAGGGATTTGCCAGTAAGCTGGCTGGATGTGCACTGTGCAGCCACAATGAGAGACTGCACCTGTCAGATCCAAGCTGTGATGTCGCTAATGGGCGGGACTTCTACTCATACCCACCCCCTTTGTCAAGCAACCAGTGCAGTGCATAGGGAAAGAGGCATTTGTACATTGCTGGCTGGGGATAAGATGCCAAGGCAGGGTTTTTTTTCCCAGCCTTTTGCAGTAGATGAAAGTGAAAGTAGAACAGCTGTCCCATGGCTCCTTCAACAGCCTCCCTGCTCTGCACCACAATCCTTATCTGCTATCTGGTCTGGGAGTTTAGGAGCTTAAAAAGGAGTGTGCACTGAAAAGAAAGCTGTGACAGAGGCAGAGCCAGTTACAGAAAAGTGCTTTTAGAAAGGTAATCATGTGGAGGGTGGTGGAGCTTTAGGGGATGGAAGATGAGGGCAGAGGAGAGGTGTGTGTGTGTTGCAGGGGTTGTAGCAGCCGAGGAGAGGTGTAGTATTGAGATGTAGATGTCTGAATGGACTCTGTACCTAGTGTTCTCTTGAACCATGTGCATAACGCACTCCTGAACCCTGCACTCTGTAGGCAACGCACTCCTGAACCCTGCACTCTGTAGGCAACGCACTCCTGAACCCTGCACTCTGTAGGCAACGCACTCCTGAACCCTGCACTCTGTAGGCAACGCACTCCTGAACCCTGCACTCTGTACGCAACGCACTCCTGAACCCTGCACTCTGTACGCAACGCACTCCTGAACCCTGCACTCTGTACGCAACGCACTCCTGAACCCTGCACTCTGTAGGCTACGCACTCCTGAACCCTGCATTATGTACGCAACGCACTCCTGAACCCTGCACTATGTACGCAACGCACTCCTGCACTCTGCACGCAACGCACTCCTGCACTCAACGCACTCCTGCACGCAACGCACTCCTGCACGCAACGCACTCCTGCACGCAACGCACTCCTGCACGCAACGCACTCCTGCACTCTGCACGCAACGCACTCCTGCACTCTGCACGCAACGCACTCCTGCACGCAACGCACTCCTGAACCCTGCACGCAACGCACTCCTGAACCCTGCACGCAACGCACTCCTGAACCCTGCACTCTGTACCCAATGCACGCAGGTTGCCTCTTCCCTCAAGTGTCCCTCATTCTGAAGTTCAAAAATTGGGAGGTATGGTTATCAATACAGGAAGGATCAGAGGGCCCTGCTCATTAGAGCTTAAATTCTAGAAGGGAGGGTCAAGTGGAACAAAAGGTAATAACTGTGGGGGGTGATCAGATGGAGAAAATGAAAATACAGTTGTTAGGTGTGGGTAGGATAGGCTTCTCTGAAGAGAAGAGTTTTTAGGGATCGTCTAAAAGAGTAGGAGATAATCGGACAGATTGGGGTAAGGAGTTCCATAGGATTGGAGAGGCTCTGGAAAAGTCCTGGAGGCGAGCATGGGAGGAGGTGATGAGGGAGTTTGGCTATGGGACAGGAAGTAAAGAGAAATATTTGCAATGGGACCAGTGCTGTGTCTTGGCCTAGGCTGACAAGGCCCAGGCCTAGGGCGGCACTTTGCGAGGGGCCGCAAAAAAGCCGCCCCGCACAAAAACCTCCCCCCACCCATCTCCCGAGTCCCGGCTCCCATAGCCTCCTCCCGTACAGATAAAGCCTCCAGCGCAGTGGCATATTCCCAAGTTCAAGTACAATTCATGTGTGCACAAATGCGGCGTCAGCGGCCACATTCACTGATGCCCAGTCTAAAGATACACAGCCACTAAGGTGCCTGACCAGTGGCAGAGTGAAGCCTTGTGTGCTGCGCCGGGGTCTGGGAGCCGGGACGTGTCTTCAGAGAAGGGGAAATTATGCCCACTGCCCCACCATGCAGCACGAGATGCCGCCAAGACTGTTACTGTTGTAAGGGGAGAGTGGGGAGGAGTGTATGGCAGCCAAAGAATGAGTGTCTGAGGCTGTGCAGTGTCCTAATGCTGTGTTTGGATAGCATATCTAAGCCCCCCACAGAGGGCACTACAAGTCCCAACATAGGAGGCTGCCATATCTCAGCCCCCCAGAGGGCAATACAAGTCCCAGCAAAGCCGGCTGATTGAGATGGGGGGAGTATTTTTTCTGAGAGTGACATGGGGGAAGGATTTTTGCTGAGGGGGGGGGAGTAATTATGCTTGGAGGGGGAGATGGGGAAGGATTTGTTCTGAGAGGGGGAATTTATGCTGGAAGAGGATGTTTGCTAAGAGGGGGAATTTATACTGGGAGGGAGAGATGGGGGAGGATTTCTGCTAAGAGGGGGGATTTGTGTTGGGAAGAGCGAGGTTAAGGCAAAGGTTTGTGCTGAGAAGGGGGATTTGTACTGGAAGGGGTTATATGAGGGTGAGGATTTGTGCTAAAAAGGGGGGATTTTTGCTGCTAGGGGGAGATGGGGGGGGGTGAGGTGTGGTTTACAGATGATAGGGCGGGTCTTAAATATGAACGAGTGTGGCCTTGACAGGAAGGGTGGGGTGTATTTAAATTAGGGGGTGCATGAATTTAGTCAGGCCTAGGGCAGCACAAAACCTAAATACACCACTGAATGAGACAGAGATGGCAAAAAAAATAAAAAAAATCTGACAGGAGTTATAACCCTCCCTTGCTCCATCCAAAAAAAAAATTGCCTATAGTTCTACTTTAAAGTAGAACTAAAGGCACAACGTTTTCATCATTTTGAATAGAATAAAAGGAGAGTCCTAACCCCTATCAGTTTTTGTTCCATCTGTGTGACTTTGGGAAGATATCCCTTCACTTCTTGTCTCATTGTCAAAATCGGAAGTGAGAGGAAATTCAACCAAAGTGAGGAAATTCATGGTTGTTACCAGGGTCACCAGAAGTACTGTAGTTACCCCTTTGGAAGATTTCCCTTCTATTCCTGTTCTGGTGACAACCTACAATTTGGGAATTTCTTTTCACTCTATGATAACAGTAAACAGGACAAAGAGAAGGTGAATAACCCTAATGAGGACATAAACAGCAATAAAAACTGACATGTGTTCTATTTTTTTTTCTGCTCTATCCAAAACTAAGTAAAAAAAAAAAAAAAAAACTTATATTTATACTTTAAGGTATTTGAGACATATTTTTCACCTTTTCACTTGCAAAAGTTCAGCCACAAATTTTTTTTTATATATATATATATATATATATATATATACACATATACATACACACACAGCAACTGGTTGGCATCCATTTTCACGAGAAAAAGCGCAACTGCGTTCATAAGTGCATGTTTTGACCTAAAGCGGAGTTCCACCCAAAAGTGGAACTTCCGCTTTAAGCACTCCTCGCCCCCTTAGACCCCTTTCACACTGGGGCGCTTTTCAGGCATTTTTGTGCAAAAAATAGGGCCTGTAAAGCACCTCTCAAGCCACCCCTGGAAAAAAAAGTCCTGCAAGCAGCATCCATTGCTCTGCCAGGGGCATACCTAGTGCACCCGGGGCGGATCCTATATCTGGCACCCCCCCACCTTAAAATGTAAAAACACCCCACTGTGCCCCCTGCATACCTCTGCATCCTTAAATATCTCTTTGTCACTACTGTGTACATTACATCTGGACCCCTTTACATTACACAGCACCCTGCACCTCTGGACCCCTTTACATTACACAGCACCCTGCACCTCTGGAACCCTTTACATTACACAGCCCTTGTACCTCTGGACCCCTTTACATTACACAGCCCCCCACATCTCTGGACACCTGTATGTTACACAGACACCCCCCTAACAGCTCTGGACCCCCTGCATGTTACACAGACCCCCCTACAGTACAGACCCCCCTACAGTACAGACCCCCCTTACAATGCAGACCCCCCTACAATACAGACCTCTCCCTACAGTGCAGACCCCCCTATAATGCAGACCCCCACCTACAGTACAGACCCCCCCTACAGTGCAGACCCCCCACAATGCAGACCCCCCCTTCAGTACAGACCCCCCTACAGTAGAGACCCCCCTATAGAACAGACCCCCCTACACTGCAGACCCCCTACAGTGCAGACCCCTCCTACAGTGCAGACCCCCCCCCTTCAGACCCATAATGTACCTCGGGCCTCAGCTCAGATGATCAGCGCGGGACATGATGCACAGCACACGTGTAGACTACAAGGAGGAGGGGGAGGCCGCGCCGGCGGCTTCACTCTGCGCGGCAGTATGAGACGGCCGAGACAGATCAGAGCCGCAGCGCGGCCACGAGAGAAGGGGATCGTTGCGGGTCCCGGGTGTGGCGAACACCCCCCCATTTGCAAAGCCACGACAGTTCTTACCTGCCGCTGCCTGTCACGCGCTGTGCCGCTGCTTAAATCCGCCCGCTGTCACCACTTCAATCGCGAAGGGGGGGGCGCCGGCCTGACACCCCCCCCAGTGTGTGGCACCCGGGGTGGCCGGCCCTCCCCGCCCCCCACTTAGTACGCCACCGCCATTGATATCAATAGGCAGCGCTGCCAAAGCGCCTGCAAAGCGCTTCGGCATTTTGTGGGCGCTTTTAACCCTTTATTCGGCCGCTAGCGGGGGGGTAAAAAGTGCCCTTCTAGCAGCCGAAAAGCGCTGCTACAACAGTGGTAAAGCACTGCTAAAACTAGCGGTGCTCTACCACTAACGTCCCCCGCCCCAGTGTGAAAGTAGCCTTACATGCCACATTTGATATTTAAATAATTTACATAACTAAAAGAGCGCATCGCGATTCCTGCGTGAAGCCGCAAGCTGTCACAGCCGGGAGCCCACATTTGCAATGCCGGCACCGTGGAGACGCGGGGGAGATAAGCGCGGCTTCAGGTGGCCGCATCGCTGGACCGTGGGACAGGTGAGTGTCTGTTTATTAAAAACACTTTTTGTAGCTGCTGACTTTTAATAAAACTTACAAACGAGTGGAACTCTGCTTTAAGGGCAAACAACATTTTAAGTATTGAATATTAAAGACATTAACACTATCTTGGGGGTGTTCAATCGTGTCTATTGCTATTTACAAATGACATTTGAAAACCACCCCTGGTCACAATTATAGTTATGTTACAGTATGTAGAAGTTCACTAATAATACATGCACATTTCTGCAGTCTGTCCATGTCCACAATAAGCAAAAGTAATTCCAGTATTTTTACGAAATTCGGATATTGCTTCTCATTTGATAGATTTTGTTTAAAATGTATAGTTTGTATTACAATTACCTTGATCCCCTATGCTTTATTTGCCTATAAAAATAGTTTAAAATCCTCTTCTTCATCCAGCCAAGCTAATCTATTAGCTGGTGACTATAAATAGAGTTGTATGCACCCATAGACATTTAATTACCAAGCTATGTTAAAAATACTGTCCAAGGCACCATGTAACATTTGCCTGTATGTAACAATTATGAGAGGGTGTGAAGTGTGGTGCGTTGAGGGAAGAATTAGAAGGGAGGGGATAAGTGATGATCAAGCATGTGACCTCAGAGAGCATAGGGAAGGGAGGAGAAGCAGATAGCTGGACAAATGAACAATACACAAAACAGAACTGAAACGCACAAGCAGAATGATGATTAAGGCATAGCTGGATGGCTTTTTTCATGGTCAGATTTAATAGTGTCGTTAAAAAAATAAAAACCTTAATTATAGATCTGTATTATGCATGTGCAGCTCTATATTCTAAATCGTTGGGATCACAGAAACACAGCAGGTATCTCTTTCGGGGTCCGAGTTATTAAATGCTATTCTTGGCAAAAATGACAAAAGCACACTCCTTACCTTTTATTCTCCAAAGCAGCAGTGGAAGGTTAAATATATTTCTCTTGCATTCATTCATTTTCTTCATGTGTGCTTTTTGCCTTGCTCTGCATTGGTGCAGCACCTTCTGGCCAGCAAAATACTGTGGCTGCACCGAGCTCTACTGTATGCAGGTTGCCGAGCTGTATACTGAGTGTGCACTGAGCATGCTCCTAGAATCCCTGGGGATTTAAACCCCCACGTGACAATGTCAGAGCTTTAACCCCCTATCATATTATGCTTCCTTACACAAAGATTTCAAAATACCTGCTGCTATATTATTATCGTAGATTAAAAATATGATTCACAGATGATTGCATGAAAAAAAAAGAAGAATTAAAATAGCATTATGAAATCCGTGATATAGCTAAAATCATTTTAATAAAATATGTTTTGTATTTGTGCAATATCTGTTAACATTTTACCTGCATTCCATACATCGCTAATGGTTCAATGCAGCTCTTCAAACCAATTCAATGGACAATTATTTCACAAAAGTAAAAAAAATTGCTGTGTGCCACTAAAGTGTTCAGGTTTGGCTTGATGAAAAGGAGGCAACCTTATACCCTCATGCAGTTTGTTTACATTCTTTTAGTACAGTCATGGAATGTATTTTACCCACCTCAATACAGGGCACTTACACTCCCTTCCTGCCCAAGCCATTTGTCAGCTTTCAGTGCTGTCAACTTTGAATGACAATTGCGCGGTCATGCTACACTGTAACCATGTGAAATTGTTATCATTTTCTTCACACAAATAGAGCTTTCTTTTGGTGGTATTTAATCACTCCTGGGTTTAAAAAATAAATTAAAAAAAAGACCAAAAATGTTGAAAGCTAATTTTTTTTCTTAATTTGTCAGTCAATTTTGTAAATAAGTAATTTTTCTCCTTCACTGATGGACACTAATAGGCTGCACTGATGTGCACTGATGAGGTGTCACTTATGGGCACTGATTAGGTGGCACTGATGAGGAGGCATGAATATGCCACACTTATGGGCACTGATAGGTGGCACTTATATGTGGCACTGATGAGCACTGATAGGCGGCACTGATGGGTGGCACTGGGCACAGATAGCCGGTCGGGCAATACCGTATGAGTGTAGATCCATTTAGTGTCCTTCAACTGAGCCTCCAGGCTCTTTCAGAGAAGCCAGCCTTGTGCATGGCCTTCTCCCGAAGAATCCTTCCCTGGATGCTTTTCCAGTTGCTGGGCCTTTCCTTAGATAAGACGGCACCGGACCACTCTTGGATAATTAGGCCCCGATATCCATTCAGGCCTGTCCCTGCAGTTGCTTCGCCTCGGGCTATCCAGCCCCGAGACTCGGAATTGCATGGATCCGCACCCCAGGCCATGAGGGCCCTGAGGGCTGGTCAGGAGGACCAGGACCAAACAGACAGAAGATATCTTCAGGACCGGAACCCCGAAGCACGTGATCTCAGTACCTTAAATACCACCTCCCAGAATTTACAGCATGGTGACACTCCCACTGGGCTGGTTCCGAGAACGAATGGTACCCAATACGCCCAGCCAAACTGCGTTTTCATACTTGCCAACGGTGACAGCGACACCTATGGCCAAGGAGAACTCAGTGCACTTCCAGCTAGACTGGTACTGAAGCCATAATTTAGCATAATTAGCCATAAAACCTAACTGTGGTTTCAGGAATATTAACTTTGAAAAAACACATAGCGCATGCTCGTCAGGAGCCAGTGATACACCTACATACCCAAAGAAGGGGTTAAAATCTCCTGTGTTGCAGTGCTTCTGATGCGCTTTTCAGGCATTTCAGAAGAGCTGCCCATTCATTGCAATGGCTCAGGAGCCAGCGCTACATACTCCCCCCCCTCTCATTTAGACGATGTCCTCATCGTCTGGAAAGAAAGAAAAAAAACACTCTGTCCTAGAAAAAGTTAAGTACCTGAACTTTTAAGGTTGGAAGGGGAATTGGGAAAGGAACACCCAAACATCGAACATTGCAATACCTTAAATGGTTGACAGAAGCAAGTTATACAGTACACAACCCAATTCCTGACTATCTACACGACCCACTCTCCGGTAGCTTGATAGACGCTCTTGGTGATTTCTGGGAAAGAACACACACAAAAAAACAAAACACACACTAACCTTTCAGAAGGCAGAGTCTCATTCCCATAGCCAATGAGACTCTCTCTTCCTAATACTGAAAATTTGAAATGCTAGCGAGCAAGAGACCAAACATTTTGTGCAGACCCACACCACCTACTGGTAAGAGTCACGAAGTGCAAGTCCTTCTTTGAAACAGGTAACAGGTAACACTCTGTTGCCACCCGCTTATTCAGCAGCCGCTTGGACCGTGCGAGCCTGGGCAGAGCTTGAGCACTTCCATCCCCGGGAGGCACACAGGAGTCTGGTGATTTGGGCACCATTTTGAAATCAGACAGTCTTTTAGGCTCAGACAAACTGGCATTTTTAGGCACAGTCTCACTATGTACAGTTGTAGGGGTTCCCGCCCGTGGCGATGCACTCCCCGAATTAAGGGCTAGCCAGCCCGATATGTCACTGCAAGTTGCGGCTACATCATCCGAGTTTGCCCATAACATCTCCTGTGACAAAGTCTCAAATAGTTCATCATCCCCTGAAACATCAGAGAGAGAATCTATCTCCGAGTCCTGCAACTCTTCTGCCGGTAAATAACTATGTACAGTTCCGCTTAACACAATTGCCCCAGATTTCTCACCGGTAACTGTGGTGGACTTCTCTTGAACAGTCTCTTTCCTCCGATCTGGTCCAGATGATCTTGTCGGTGGTCCTCCACTGCGGCCGCAGGAGGCCTTGACATAGCCCACTCATTTGGAAGCAGGCACGGTAGTGGTGGTGACGGTGGACGAAGCTGTGTCCATGACCTCCGGAGTGGCTCCTCCGGTAACAGTAGCAGCATCTCCCTCCGGGACACAGGCGGCAGCAGGCAGGTTGGAGACTGTAGGCCTCACCATAGGAGTGTAGACTGTAGACTCCTCAGTGGCAATGCCCGTGGCCGTCCATGCGGTAAGCCCGAGGCGATGCGATGGGTTGCTCCACCTTGAATGCATACTCTCCACACTGTAAGCAGCGAAAAAACGGCCAAGGACTTGCGACCAGTCCCCTGCACTTTCCACAAAGCATTCCCAAGGCCTCGATGTCTTCCGACGTATACAGGATAAAATGCCCCTGTGGTAACAGGCGAATTCCCATATCTGTTAACACAGTCTAAGGTAATTTCACACTCGTGGGATTTCCCACGGAAGGCATACTGGGTCCCAGGATGGATGATGTTCCTGGCACTCGGAACATTTTCTTTTTCTGCAAAGAACCACAACCTGCTTCCTCTTTCTCCTACGACACACTCACGCGGTGCCTCGTGCAGGGAAAGGAAACAGGCAAGACTCCTCCCACTGGTTCCTCTGGTCACGCAACTCGCTGGCTTTTTCCGACTCCTCCCACAGCTTATGCGTCAACAGTGGATGTCAATCATTCTTTGCAAAATGGCGCAGTCCAAAAAAATAACCCTCTACCATGTAAATTCCACGTGGACATTTTTTTTCCTTTGCGAGGGGTAACGGTAAATCTCACACTGCGAGCCCCCATATGTTGCTCTGACCCCCGAAGGAGCTGCTGGTTTTATTGGGCTTACCTTTTACCTACTTGACCTCGTCTCCGTCTACGTCTAGGGTTTGCTGTGGTAGGTGGCCCAAAGAAATGTAGAAACACCCGGCCGTTAGCCCTAAGGCCCCCCTTTTTTTGCGGCGCTTAAGCGCTGTTTTAGTTTTTCGGACGCTAGCAGGGTGGTTTTTATCCTAAAGTGGAGCTTCCCTTTTTAGAGTAAGAATACTCCAAAGGATATAAAACATTAAGAAAGAGGAAAGAGGGGAAGTGCACCACACTTGGTGTAGTATTAAAGTGGTAGTAAAGTTATTCTTTTAAGTTATACCTACAGGTAAGCCTATAATAAAGCTTACTTGTTGGTACAGTGACTATCTTCTAAACTTGGGGTGTTTAAGAGATATTCACACTGGATGCAGCCGCTGCCGTCACTGGCGAATACGCTTTGAAATTCAGGCATAGCGTACCAGACCTTCATCATGGCCCCGGGCCAATCATACAGCTGGAGCCAGCAAACCCTAAAGGAAGACTGTGGGAAGATGGAAGCCCTGTCAGCAGTGACAGTGCACCACTGGATGGCTTCGTTCTAAGGTAAGCATTTCATAATGTCCTAGTATGCAATGCATACTAGCAAATTATGCCATTGCCTTGCAAGGGATTTTTCTTTTTTTTTTTTATTGCTGTGGTTTACTAGCTCACTAGCTGAAGCTGGGATGGCAGGGGTACTCAATG
Source organism: Lithobates sylvaticus (assembly GCA_028564925.1). NCBI lineage: Eukaryota > Metazoa > Chordata > Amphibia > Anura > Ranidae > Lithobates > Lithobates sylvaticus. The sequence goes on along the minus strand of CM053027.1, from coordinate 226,267,394 downwards.
TTTCCCATAGGGAGGATTCTGCAGGATCCTCTGTCCAGGCTGCATTGTTTCCCCTTCTGTAGGAGCTGTCTCTATATATACAGAAGCCGTTTTTGCAGGAGCTTCCTTTTCAGGTGTTCTAGCAAAAGGTTGCTGTGCAGTTTCCTTTGCCGAGCCACCTCAGGCACTGAAAGGTAGCCCCAAATGTGCAGAGGACAGCACGGATCAGGAGCAGTGGATGCATGGCACCAGAAGGGAAGAAGCAGGATGAAATACAGGAGTCTTGACGGAAATAATCTTCAGCGTGACCTTCTCCGTGAGCGGTAAGCCATTCCCTCGGTTATCCTTTATTTGATTACACCAAAACCAGGGCCATCTTTAATAGTGATTGAACCCAGGGCAAACATTTTCTTGGGCTCTCCCCTCCAATTCCGAGACATACAAAAAAATAGCAGGTAGACTCAAAATCAGTTTACTGCAGCAGATCACACAGCAATTGCAATTGGTTGCCAGAGGTTATAGCCTATAATTACCATCCACTGACTGGTTGCTAGAGGCTACAACACATAATTTCTGCTTGCTAATTGGTTACTAGAGATTACAGAAAATCATTACTGCTCACTGATTGGTTGCAGGAGGTTTAAGCACACCATTACTGCTAACTGATTGGTTGCTAGAGATTACAGCAGATCACTACTGTTCACTGATTGGTTGCGACAGGTTACTGCACATCATTACCACTCACTGAGCAGTGGAGGAATCCCAAATAATTGAGCAAGTAAAGCGGTACATTACAACACATACTACAGGAGACAGTCAGAGAGTGCGGATATATACCACAGGGGACGGTCAGAAAGTGCGGACATACTGCAGGGAACGGTCAGAGAGTGCGGACATACTACAGGAGACAGAGTGCGGACATACTGCAGTAGATGGTCAGAGAGTGCGGACATACTGCAGGAGGCAGTCAGAGAGTGCAGACATACTGCAGGGGACAGTCAGAGAGTGCAACTATACTGCAGGGAATGGTCAGAGACTGCGGACATGCTGCAGGAAACGGTCAGAGACTGCGGACATGCTGCAGGAAACGGTCAGAGACTGCAAGTGTACTGAAGGAGATGGTCAGAGACTGCGGACATACTGCAGGAGACGGTCAGATGGTGCGGACATGCGGGGCGTGTCCAGATGTGAGCGGCAGCAGACGTCTTTGTGAGGAGCTCCGAGAATCCTGATTCCTATTTGCAAACATCCGTGGATATACCGACCTGTTAGGAGCCAAACAACCTGCCAGACTGCTCATCCAGGTGCCCTGCAGTGTTCTGTGAAAGTATTTCCCAGCAAATCTGCTTGTGACCATCCGAGGGACTTTGTCTCCAGACACCAGCGGCCGCGCCATCTTGCCGATCCGAGGCCTCCCGGGAACACTCTCAATCCGGACGGATTGGGAGGTAAGGGACTCTCATCCGTCCCCATATACTGCTCATATACCATCCTGGCACGATCTGGAGGCGGGACCAAGCTCCGAGAATGTCCATGGTGGCCGCGGCCGGTCCAGCCTAGTGCGGCCTGTGGATCCCCGCCGTTTCCTGCGGCTGCTATCCCGCGGAGAGGCACCGTGGCTGGTTTGGCCTGGCTCGGAGGTGCAGGCCTCCTCTCTCCATCCGCCCTACCAACCTTTCAAGTCCCTGCCACGGCCTAGGGATCTGTCAGACTGCCTGTCTGAGCTGGGGTATCCAGCAGCCTGGTGTGCCCTTTTTACTGCTGCCTGTGTTCCACTGCTTTGGGCCTTCCACATCCTGGCACTCCCAGCCCCACATCCTTACTGCATTGCTCCTGCCTGTGTGTCTGCTGTGAGGGGGGAGGCTACTGATGAGCACTAACTGTCTATCTACAGTGTCAACATCAGGGACTGGAGGTCTATGGACAGCTTGGGCCTGGCTACCCCTAGATAATGGCATCCTTCTCAACACCAACGGTACTCTGTTCGGTGGCCCTTTATACTGGGAACAGACAGCACTTGCCCTTTGTCCCTCCATCCATGCCGGCAAAAGGTAAAACCGCACCCCTGAACTCCAGTAAAAAGCACCTGCTGGTGCAGGCTAAGCACCCGGATGCCATCTTAGCCGACAGGCTTCACGTGCTGCTGACTGAGCTGAAACATGGCAGCGAGCCAGGAGGGCCCGATCGCTCCGGCGACACCGGAGTCCTCAACCTCTGGAGACACGGCGGTGATCCTGTTAGCCATTGAAAACAGTAGATCCTCCTTGATGACCCGTATTGACAAGCTCACGGAGGAATGTAATTGAATAAGGGCAGATCTAGATAAGTTCAGAGGCCGCCTCACAGAATCGGAGTCAGATTACAGATACAGAGGTCAGGACGGCACATGCTGGGGGTGGGTCGGGAGGGCATACATTAGGGGGAGGGATCGGAACATTCTGGCGCATAATTAGGTGCTCTCCTGTATACTCCTTTTGTCATCCTCTAATAACTGGAGTAACTGGAGCAATACAGAATGGAAGATCTTTACACCTTTGGACGTTACCCCCCCTTTTGAGTCTGTCTCCACTGCAAATTACTGTTATCGCACCACAAAAGTATAGGAGAGATAGGACTGCCTAGTTTCTCTCATTTTAGTAATTAGTTTGGATTACAGACTGTTCCAGTTTTTGTTTAAGGATGAAGCTGACCTGTCCTAACGGTTCTGGCGGGTTGGCAGGGGTTGTTTGCTTGCTGCTATATTATTATTCATTGATGCAATCTATCTGCACATGTGATTATGACAATGGGTACATGCAGGTAATTGTTTTATTATCCTTCTATGGGGGTGGCTGGCCCGGGGGGGAGGAGTTGTTGGCTCTTTCCCCCCCTCCTTCGGTGGGTTGTCCCATTTCACATCTCCATGTTAGATGAAGCTTAGATTGGTGTCATGGAATGTGCGTGGTTTAAACAGTAGTTTCAAAAGAGCACTTATGTTTAAGTATCTGCAAGCACATAAGCCACAGATCCTATTTATCCAGGAGACCCATCTGACGGGCAGTAGACATTTGGCCCTCCACAGGAGATGGGTGAGGCAATCTTTCCACGCCACATACTCTAACTATGCCAGGGGGGGTGTCCATTCTCCTGAACAGATCTCTTAACTGCCAGGTGGAACACGTTATTTCTGACCCTGGGGGACAGTTTGTCATATTACTGTTGTTTATAGAGGCCCAGATGTTTGCTTTTCTGAATATATATGTTCCCCCCTTTCTCCACGTCTATAAGGTATATGACAGACTGGCTCCTTATATGGTCACTGGACTCATCATAGCAGGGGATTTTAATGGCATTCTGGACCGGACTTTGGACACCTCCAATCCAACCAGGCTGCCGGACTCTGAATTGGGGCAATGGGCCATGCCCTGCAGCTCAGAGATCTGGAGATGGAAAAATCCACAAGCACAGCGCTACTCCCACTTATCTGCGGTCCACCGCTCGGGCTCCAGAATAGACCTGGCTTTTTTTCTCTCCGGCTACACTTCCGTATGTGGCCGAAGCAGCTTACCTGCCAGCGGGAATTTCAGACCACTCCCCCTAGAGGTCATTCTGCAGCTTGGAGGGGGCGCAAAGGTTGTTGGCGGCTGGCAACACGCTGGCTACAGGATGAAAAAGTAGAAGAGAATATACAAGGAAAAATTGCCCAATATTGGGACTCTAATGACAATGTGTCCAATGCACAGGTGACCTGGGACGCCTTTAAGGCAACTATAAGAGGGGATTACATATCTGCAATTAAAACTGCAAGGGTGGACTATGCCTCTGAGACTAAAGAACTAGAGTCTTGGGTGAGTACGGCAGAGGAGGTGTTTGCGTTGGATTCTTCTCCTGGGGCATATTCCTCCATGGCACAGGCTCGAAGGGCACTCTCTTTACACCTCTCTGGTTCAACTGCCTCATCGGAGAGGTTGCTCAGGGCCAGAATATTTGAGTTTGGGGACAAGAACAGGAGGCTTCTAGCCAGTCTGGTGGCCAACCCCAAATTTCAAACAGTTATACCCACAATACATACTGAGTGGGGGGGGGGGGGTTATCACTTCAAACACGTCTGACATCCTTAATGAATCCAAAGTATTTTACGCCTCGTTGTATAGATCTACCACCTCGCAGATATTCCCTGAACACCTCTCGTATCTCTGCGAACCCCAGGGGCGGATCCAGAGTCTAGTCTCGGGAGGGGCACTGCCAGAAAATAAGGTGTTGCTTACAGAACTGAATTTAATGTATAATACAATTTACAGAGGTCAGTAGTAGGTAGGGTAGTGTACAGAGGTCAGTAGTAGGAAGAGTGGTGTACAGAGGTCAGTAGTAGGAAAGGTGGTGTTCAGAGGTCAGTAGTAGGAAGGGTGGTGTACAGAGGTCAGTAGAAGGAAGGGTGGTGTACAGAGGTCAGGAGGGCACATGCTGGGGGTGGGTCGGGAGGGCATACTTTAGGGGGGGTTGGGAAGGCATACACTGGGGGGATCAGGAGGGCATACACTGGGGGGAGGATCAGGAGGGCATACACTGGGGGGGAGGATCAGGAGGGCATACACTGGGGGAGATCAGGAGGGCATACACTGGGGGGGGGGGGGGGGGAGATCAGGAGGGCATACACTGGGGGGGAGATCAGGAGGGCATACACTGGGGGGGAGATCAGGAGGGCATACACTGGGGGGTGATCAGGAGGGCATACACTGGGGGGGGAGATCAGGAGGGCATACACTGGGGGAGATCAGGAGGGCATACACTGATTCACTGGGGGAGGGGGAATGAGGAGGGCATACACTGATATACTGGGGCGGGAACAGGAGGGCATACCCTGATACACTGGGGGGGGGGGGTCAGGAGGGCATACACTGATACACTGGGGGTGGTCAGGAGGGCATACACTGATACACTGGGGGGGGATTCAGGAGGGCATACACTGATACAATGGGTGGGGGGGTTCAGGAGGGTATACACTGGGGGGGGATTCAGGAGGGCATACACTGATACACTGGGGGGGGATTCAGGAGGGCATACACTGATACACTGGGGGGGGGGATTCAGGAGGGCCTACACTGAAACACTGGGGGGGGATTCAGGAGAGCATACACTGAAACACTGAGGGGGGGGGGTCCAGGAGGGCATACACTGATACACTGGGGGGGAGGGGATTCAGGAGGGCATACACTGAAACACTGGGGGGGATTCAGGAGGGGATATACTGATACACTGGGGGGGTCAGGAGGGCATGCACTGATACACTGGGGGGGTCAGGTGGGTATACACTGATACACTGGGGGGGTCAGGAGGGTATACACTGATACACTGGGGGGGTCAGGAGGGTATACACTGATACACTGGGGGGGTCAGGAGGGCATACACCGATATACTGGGGGGGGGGGGGATCCGGAGGGCATACATCAGGGGACAGTCATAATCTTTTAATGAGTTCAATTTCTCACTTGTCATGAAAAGAAGATGAAGACCTCATTTGTCATCTTACAGCACCTCTATGCTAAGCTGCAGTAACTCCGCAGACTCAGCATAGAGTTGCATGTAAACAAATCCACAATGTAGTGCTAGCAGCAGAGCTCAGCTCCAGGAACTTTCACACGGCTCTCTCTGCTCAGCAGCTGCACACATCTCCCTCTTCCAGACGAGCGTGATCTTGGGGAAAAGGCACATCCCCCATCCCGCCCACTCAAGCAGGCTGAAAAACTGCAGGGGGAGGTACAGGGGGCAGAGAGTGCAGTCCCGAGGCTTCTGAGCAGTAATTCATGCTTAGAATGGCTGCGAGTTGTCCCGACCGCAGATCTGATTACCCGGGGCTCGCTTAGCCTCAGTCCCCCCCCCCCGATCCGCCCCTGGTTCACCAACTTACAAATTCCTCCGACAGAACAGAGTACCAGAGTCTAGGTTGCCTTGGACCTGGAAAAGGCATTTGATTCTGTTGCCTGGCCCTACATGGAGGAGGTACTCAAGAGATATGGTTTTGGCCCCACTTTTAGGAAATAGATTCAGCTCTTATACCAGAAACCGACAGCACAGATTAAACTTGGAGGAGTGTACTTGGAGGAGTGTTATTATCTTCATTCCCTGTGGAGCGAGGTTCCCGACAGGGGTGTCCTCTATCCCCCGCCCTCTTCTCCCTGATGGATGAGCCCCTGGCGGTTGCACTATGGTCCTCGGACGCTGTTAGGGGTGAGGATCAGATCCCTGGAGGAAAAAATAGCACTTTATGCTGATGATATTATGCTCCTAGATCCGGGGCCCTCCCTCCGGGCAGCGCTGGAGATCCTCTCACGATTCACTGACATGTCAGGACTGAGAGTCAACTGGGACAAGGCCCAGATAATGCCAATGGACCCGTGTGCTACACAGTTAGCGGATCCGTCACTTCCACTATAATGGGCTGAGAGTATAAAAAGGTGGTGTTCAGAGGTCAGTAGTAGGAAGGGTGGTGTACAGAGGTCAGTAGAAGGAAGGGTGGTGTACAGAGGTCAGGAGGGCACATGCTGGGGGTGGGTCGGGAGGGCATACTTTAGGGGGGGTTGGGAAGGCATACACTGGGGGGATCAGGAGGGCATACACTGGGGGGGAGGATCAGGAGGGCATACACTGGGGGGGAGGATCAGGAGGGCATACACTGGGGGAGATCAGGAGGGCATACACTGGGGGGGGGAGATCAGGAGGGCATACACTGGGGGGGAGATCAGGAGGGCATACACTGGGGGGGAGATCAGGAGGGCATACACTGGGGGGTGATCAGGAGGGCATACACTGGGGGGGGAGATCAGGAGGGCATACACTAGGGGGAGATCAGGAGGCATACACTGATTCACTGGGGGAGGGGGAATGAGGAGGGCATACACTGATATACTGGGGCGGGAACAGGAGGGCATACCCTGATACACTGGGGGGGGGGTCAGGAGGGCATACACTGATACACTGGGGGTGGTCAGGAGGGCATACACTGATACACTGGGGGGGGGGGGGGGGGGGGATTCAGGAGGGCATACACTGATACAATGGGTGGGGGGGTTCAGGAGGGTATACACTGATACACTGGGGGGGGGGGATTCAGGAGGGCATACACTGATACACTGGGGGGGGGGGATTCAGGAGGGCCTACACTGAAACACTGGGGGGGGGGGATTCAGGAGAGCATACACTGAAACACTGAGGGGGGGGGGGGGGGGGTCCAGGAGGGCATACACTGATACACTGGGGGGGGATTCAGGAGGGCATACACTGAAACACTGGGGGGGGATTCAGGAGGGGATATACTGATACACTGGGGGGGTCAGGAGGGCATACACTGATACACTGGGGGGGTCAGGTGGGTATACACTGATACACTGGGGGGGTCAGGAGGGTATACACTGATACACTGGGGGGGTCAGGAGGGTATACACTGATACACTGGGGGGATCAGAAGGGCATACACTGATACACTGGGGGGATCAGAAGGGCATACACCGATATACTGGGGGGGGGGGAATCAGGAGGGCATACATCAGGGGACAGTCATAATCTTTTAATGAGTTCAATTTCTCACTTGTCATGAAAAGAAGATGAAGACCTCATTTGTCATCTTACAGCACCTCTATGCTAAGCTGCAGTAACTCCGCAGACTCAGCATAGAGTTGCATGTAAACAAATCCACAATGTAGTGCTAGCAGCAGAGCTCAGCTCCAGGAACTTTCACACGGCTCTCTCTGCTCAGCAGCTGCACACATCTCCCTCTTCCAGACGAGCGTGATCTTGGGGAAAAGGCACATCCCCCATCCCGCCCACTCAAGCAGGCTGAAAAACTGCAGGGGGAGGTACAGGGGGCAGAGATTGCAGTCCCGAGGCTTCTGAGCAGTAATTCATGCTTAGAATGGCTGCGAGTTGTCCCGACCGCAGATCTGATTACCCGGGGCGCGCTTAGCCTCAGTCCCCCCCCCCCCCCGATCCGCCCCTGGTTCACCAACTTACAAATTCCTCCGACAGAACAGAGTACCAGAGTCTAGGTTGCCTTGGACCTGGAAAAGGCATTTGATTCTGTTGCCTGGCCCTACATGGAGGAGGTACTCAAGAGATATGGTTTTGGCCCCACTTTTAGGAAATAGATTCAGCTCTTATACCAGAAACCGACAGCACAGATTAAACTTGGAGGAGTGTTATTATCTTCATTCCCTGTGGAGCGAGGTTCCCGACAGGGGTGTCCTCTATCCCCCGCCCTCTTCTCCCTGATGGATGAGCCCCTGGCGGTTGCACTATGGTCCTCGGACGCTGTTAGGGGTGAGGATCAGATCCCTGGAGGAAAAAATAGCACTTTATGCTGATGATATTATGCTCCTAGATCCGGGGCCCTCCCTCCGGGCAGCGCTGGAGATCCTCTCACGATTCACTGACATGTCAGGACTGAGAGTCAACTGGGACAAGGCCCAGATAATGCCAATGGACCCGTGTGCTACACAGTTAGCGGATCCGTCACTTCCACTATAATGGGCTGAGAGTATAAAATATCTTGCCATTCTTATTTCCCCCAGAGTACAGGACTTTTGTAGACTTAACCTTCTTCCTCTCCTACAAATTACTCAAAATAGGTTGAAAGTGTGGGCTAACCTCCCCTTCACGCTGATTGGAAGGATCAATTTTATTAAAACGAAATTACATCCCCCTCTTCTGTACGTAGTGCGCCATTCTCCAATGTGGATACCCAAAGCACTTTTTAAGTGGGTAAATTCTCACGTATCCAGTTTTCTATGGGCTCCGCCCCCCCCGTTTCCGATTGTCTATTCTCCAAAGACCTTGGACCGAGGGGGGCCTTGCCTGCCCTGATTTCTTCCTTTATTTTATTGTGGCAATGCTTACCCATGCTCACAACTGGCTCATATCGGGTGTCACCAATGCAGCAGTTGCCTTGGAGGCTGCAGTTGTGGGGTCATTTGAAGCACTGCAGAATATTTTATTTCGAGGTACTAGGGCTCCACATCCTCTCACTACCTCAATGAAAACAGTGCTGAGAGCATGGTCTGGGGCGGGCGGCCCCCAGGTGGCTGATCCGTTCCCCAAATATTCCACTATGGATTAATCCTTCTCTACCTGAATTCTATTTCATCCCGGACCCGGTCATATGGGCGTCGCGGGGTATTCGGTATTTACATCATATTTGTGAGAATGGTGCACTACTGACATTTGACCAACTTAAATCTAGATTCGACTTACCCAATGTGTACTTCTTCCGGTTCCTGCAGCTCCGCCGCGCTTATAGGGCCCAGTTCGGGGGCTCTTCCCTGACCCTTTACCAGTCAAACACAGTATCGCTCCTACATCAAGAGACACTAACTAAACCGTTATCCACAATTTACAAGGCTCTGCAGCCTACTGTCCATCACGGTTTGGAGAGACTTTGTGACTCCTGGGTGTCCGAGCTGCCGGAGCTGGATGGGGAGGACTGGCCGGATGTCTGGGACTCCGCCTTTAGACACCTGGTCTCTTCTAGAGATTGGTTGATCCAGTTTAAAATATTAACCACTTCAATACCAGACACTTAGACACCTTCCCGCCCAAGCCAATTTTCAGCTTTCAGCGATGTCGCAATTTGAATGACAATTGCGCGGTCATGCTACTCTGTACCCAAACAAATTTTTTATCATTTTGTTCCAACAAATAGAGCTTTCTTTTGGTGGTATTTGATCACCTCTGCGATTTTTATTTTTTGCGCAACAAACAAAAAAAGACCGAAAATTTTGCAAAAAAACAAGTTTTTCTTTGTCACTGTTAATTTTTTTTGTAAATAAGTGCGTTTTCTTCTTCAATGACGGGCACTGATAAGGCGGCACTAATGGGCACTGATAAGGCGGCACTGATGGGCACCGATGAGGTGGCACCAATTAGGGGGCACCGATGAGTTGGCACTGATGATGGGCACTGATAGGCGGCACTGATGGGCACTGATAGGTGGCACTGATGGGCATTGATAGGTGGCACTGGTATGCGGCACTGATGGGCACTCAGGCGGCACTGACGGGCACTCATAGGCGGCACTGACGGGCACTCATAGGCGGCACTCATAGGCGGTACTGACGGGCACTCATGCACACATATAGGTGGCACTGATAGGTGGCATGGATGGGCACTGATAGGTGGGCATGGGTGGGCACGGATGGGCACTGATAGGTGGCACTGATGGACGCTGATGAGTGGCACTGATGACACTGATGGGTGGCATTGCTGGGCATCCCTTTTTGCATCCCTTTTTTTAACTTTTTTTTTTATTAAATATGATGTGCCAATCAGTGCCCATCTGTGGGCACTGATTGGCATATTTTTGGCATTTTTTTTAACATGTGGATGGCCATGGGGGATGTACCTGGCCATCCACATGCTGGGGGCTTCCCTGGTGGTATTGGGGGCTTCCCTGGTGGTCCTGGGGGCTTCCCTGATGGTCTAGTGTGGGCATCTGAGGGGGGGCTGCGCTGATAAACAATCAGCGCATACCCCCCCTGTCAGGAGAGCCGCCGATCGGCTCTCCTCTACTCGCGTCTATCAGACGCGAGTGAGGAAAAGCCGATCAACGGCTCTTCCTGTGTACATCGTGATCAGCCGTGATTGGACACGGCTGATCACGTGGTAAAGAGCCTCCGCCGGAGGCTCTTTACCGAGATCAGTGTAGCGGTGTGTCAGACTGACACACCGCTCCACCGATCGCCGCGATGCGCGCCCCCACGGGCGCGCGGCGGCTGTTATCCTGAAGGACGTCATATGACGCCCAGTCAGGATAACGAAACCACTTCCCGGACGTCAATTTGCTATTGACCGGGCGGGAAGTGGTTAAACAAGTTTTATTATACTTCATACAGGCTTCACAAAATATACCCAGACTGCACGTTGCAGTGTTGGGGCTGTCGAGCTGACTCTGCGGATCTCATACACATGATCTGGTCATGCCCCGAAGTGCAGCATTACTGGTCATTAATTATAACCTTCATCACTAAATTCCTATACCCCAAAAGATAGAGATTTGCCTGCTTGGCTTCGTGGATGCTCTTGCCCCTTCGAGGGCAGTTCGTACGCTACTAGGATTGCTTCTCTTCTATGCCAGGAAACTCATTATACTTAAGTGGAGAGCTCCCACGTCTGCTCTTACCCTGAATGCATGGAGTAGTCGACCTTGCAGTACCCTTACATACTCCAGTAGAGGATGTCCCCTAAAGTTTCAAAAGGTTTGGAACATATGGCTAGAGTCTGAAACGACAACTGTAGAACAAGAAGACCCTATAGGACTACCGGTCTGATCTGATTTACATATGAAATGATGGTTCCTCTGACTGTTCCCACCAGGGGTGCATTTTGACTGACCACATGCCTATAACCACCCACTTGTTGTAGACTTTTTCTTGATTGATGCCTGTCATATATCACATATTTATCTAAATTGCTGAGCATTACACTTATCCTGTTAATTTTAGCAGCAAGCTATGCTACAGGGTTGTTTTGTTGTCTGTTCACTAGGTTAGACTAGTAGTTAAGGTATGATATGCCTTGCCTAATGTTTTATACACCTTGAGCCGGGGTATGCCCAGAGGGTCTGTTATGTAACTTTTCTTTTTTGGTGAAAAAAAAAAGACAAAAAAAAGAGAGTGCGGACATACTGCAGGAGACAGTCAGAGAGTGCGGACATACTGCAGGAGACAGTCAGAGAGTGCGGACATACTGCAGGAGACAGTCAGAGAATGGGGACATACTGCAAGAGACAGTCAGAGAGTGCGGACATACTGCAGGAAACAGAGTGTGGACATACTGCTGTAGATGGTCAGAGAGTGCGGACATACTGCAGCTGACAGTCGGAGACTGCAGACATACTGCAAAAGATGGTCAGAGAGTGCGGACATACTGCAGAAGACGATCAGAGACTGCAAGTGTACAGCAGGAGATGGTCAGAGACTGCGGACATACTGCAGGGAACAGTCAGAGAGTGGAAGACATACTGCAGTAGATGCAGGGCTGGTGCATGGATTTTTGACACCCTAGGCGAAACATTTTGCCACCCCCATTGGCTCCACCCTGACTCCACCCCCTTTGTCCTGCCCATGGGACAGGAAGCGGTGCTATACCGGAAGCATCGGCTCTGCTTCCTCTAGCGCTGGCTCCAGTGCTGCGCTGTGCCTCTAATTACACTACCGGTCAGACGAAGCAGCTGCCTGAGACTGAGTTAGATACAAGCTGCAGCCTGCAGAGCATGCAGAATTGGAGGGAAACCAGCAGCCGGGCGCCCCTAGGCAGCAGTGCGCCCTAGGCGGCTGCCTAGTTTGCCTAGTGGTAGCACCAGCCCTGAGTAGATGGTCAGAGAGTGCGGACATACTGCAGGGGATGGTCAGAGTGCGGACATATTGCAGTAGATGGTCAGAGAGTGTGGACATACTGCAGGGGACAGTTAGAGAGTGCGGACATACTGCAGGGGACGGTTAGAGAGTGTGGACACACTGCAGGAAATGGTCAGAGACTGCGGACATATTGCAGGAGACAGTCAGAGTGCGGACATATTGCAGTAGATGGTCAGAGAGTGTGCGGACATACTGCAGGAGGCGGTTAGAGAGTGCGGACATACTGCAGGGGACGGTTAGAGAGTGCGGACATACTGCAGGAAATGGTCAGAGACTGCGGACATACTGCAGAAGACGGTCAGAGACTGCAAGTATGCTGCAGGAGATGGTCAGAGACTGCAGACATACTGCAGGAGACGATTAGAGAGTGCGGACATACTGCATGAGGTGGTCAGAGACTGCAGACATACTGCAGGAGGCGGTCAGTGAGTGCGGACATACTGCAGAAGGCGGTCAGAGAGTGCGGACATACTGCAGGAGACGGTCAGAGAGTGTGGACATACTGCAGGAGATGGTCAGAGAGTGTGGACATACTGCAGGAGACGGTCAGAGAGTGTGGACATACTGCAAGAGACGGTCAGAGAGTGCAGAGTGCAGACATACCGCAGTAAACAGTCAGATAGTGCAGACATACTGCAGGTAGGGTTGCCACCTTTTCGTCAAGCCAAACCCGAACATTTTGTGGCGCACAGCAATTTTTTTGTAGTGCACGCTATAGGATTGTAAAATACCTTGGGTTACCCAAAGAGAGTAGTAATGAGGTATGCTAAGGTGAACAGTGTCTGTTGCCAAATTGCATTAACAGTAGGGGGGGGGGGACTTAAAGGGGCATGGTTAAATAAAACAAAAGCATTAGTGTACCCATAAAATATGATTCCATTAATAAAAGAAGTGTCAGTGAAAATAGCCTACTTTAAAAGTGGACACTGTCAGCCAGTAGAGCAGTGGACGGTGTCAGAGCAGTGGATGGTGTCAGTAGAGCAGTGGACGGTGTCAGTAGAGCAGTGGACGGTGTCAGTAGAGCAGTGGACGGTGACAGTAGAGCAGTGGACGGTGTCAGTAGAGCAGTGGACAGTGTAGAGCAGATGACGGTGTCAGTAGGGCATTGGACGGTGTCAGTAGGGCATTGGACGGTGTCAGTAGGGCAGGGGACGGTGTCAGTAGGGCAGTAGACATTGTAGAGCAGATGACGGTGTCAGTAGGGCAGGGGACAGTGTCAGTAGGGCAGGGGACGGTGTCAGTAGGGCAGTGGACGGTGTCAGTAGGGCAGTGGACGGTGTCAGTAGGGCAGTGGACGGTGTCAGTAGGGCAGTGTCAGTAGGGCAGTGGACGGTGTCAGTAGGGCAGTGGGCAGTGTCAGTAGGGCATTGGACGGTGTCAGTAGGGCAGTAGACATTGTAGAGCAGATGACGGTGTCAGTAGGGCATTGGACGGTGTCAGTAGGGCAGTGGACGGTGTCAGTAGGGCAGTGGACGGTGTCAGTAGGGCATTGGACGGTGTCAGTAGGGCAGTAGACATTGTAGAGCAGATGACGGTGTCAGTCAGTAGGGCATTGGACGATGTCAGTAGGGCATTGGACGGTGTCAGTAGGGCATTGGACGGTGTCAGTAGGGCAGTAGGCATTGTAGAGCAGATGACGGTGTCAGTAGGGCATTGGACGGTGTCAGTAGGGCAGTGGACGGTGTCAGTAAGGCAGTGGACGGTGTCAGTAGGCATTGTAGAGCAGATGACGGTGTCAGTAGGGCATTGGACGGTGTCAGTAGGGCAGTGGACGGTGTCAGTAGGGCAGTGGACGGTGTCAGTAGGGCAGTGGACGGTGTCAGTAGGGCAGTGGACAGTGTCAGTAGGGCAGTGGACAGTGTAGAGCAGATGACGGTGTCAGTAGAACAGTGGACTGTGTCAGTAGGGCAGGGGACGGTGTCAGTAGGGCAGTAGACAGTGTAGAGCAGATGACGGTATCAGTAGGGCAGTGGACGGTGTCATTAGGGCAGTGGACGGTGTCCGTAGGGCAGTGGACGGTGTCAGTAGGGCAGGGGACGGTGTCAGTAGGGCAGGGGACGGTGTCAGTAGGGCAGGGGACGGTGTCAGTAGGGCAGTGGACGGTGTCAGTAGAGCAGTGGACGGTGTCAGTAGGGCAGTGGACGGTGTCCGTAGGGCAGTGGACGGTGTCAGTAGGGCAGTGGACGGTGTCCGTAGGGCAGTGGACGGTGTCAGTAGGGCAGGGGACGGTGTCAGTAGGGCAGGGGACGGTGTCAGTAGGGCAGTGGACGGTGTCAGTAGGGCAGTGGACGGTGTCAGTAGGGCAGTGGACGGTGTCAGTAGGGCAGTGGACGGTGTCAGTAGGGCAGTGGACGGTGTCAGTAGGGCAGTGGACGGTGTCAGTAGGGCAGGGGACGGTGTCAGTAGGGCAGGGGACGGTGTCAGTAGGGCAGGGGACGGTGTCAGTAGGGCAGGGGACGGTGTCCGTAGGGCAGTGGACGGTGTCAGTAGGGCAGGGGACAGTGTCAGTAGAGCAGTGGACGGTGTCACCCGGTGAGAACTGTATATATGGATGGTGTCTGGGGGGGGGGGGTGGAGGGGGGTGTATGTATGTATAGTGTATGGTAGGGGGAGGGGGGTGTATGTATAGTGTATGGTGGGGGGAGGGGGGTGTATGTATAATGTATGGTGGGGGGGTGTATTTATAGTGTATGGTGGGGGGAGGGGTGGTGAGAGTACTTTGAAATCCTGACATGGCAAAAACTTACCTTAAAAGCTTGGCTGCAGTCCCAGCGATCTCTGCACACATTCCAGAGCAGCAGGGAATGGGGAGGCTCCGCCCACCTCCTTGTCCCTTCTGCAGCCAGCCAGAGGATTCGAGGAGAGTACCCAGCCAACATGGAGGCTCCGCCTCTGCGTCCCGACTCCCGTCCTGCACGCTGACATCCGGCCAGCATGGAGGCTCCGCCTCTGCGTCCCGACTCCCGTCCTGCATGCTGACATCCGGCCAGCATGGAGGCTCCGCCTCTGCGTCCCGGCTCCCGCCCTGCACGATGACACCCGGCCAACATGGAGGCTCCGCCTCTGCATCCCGACTCCCGTCCTGCACGCTGACAGCCGAGCACGCTGACAGCTGAGCAGGAGCAGAATGAAATCAAGCAGGGCTGCGCCCGAAATGGAAGAGACACAGCCGCACTAATGAGACAGGGAGCCACTGGCGGGTCTAACATGAATAATGTGTCCGGGTCTCAGGTGGTCAGAGACCCGGGCACATGTTTCAAAACCCGTACTGTCCGGGTGAATCCCGGACAGGTGGCAACCCTAACTGCAGGCGAGGGTCAGAGAGTATGTACATACTGCAGGAGACGGTCAGAGAGTTCAGAAAGACCTTTCAGGAATGCACAGCTTTACAGTTTACAGAACAGCTCAGGTTTTAGAATAGCAGTCAGGTAGTCTATGGGGGGGGGGGGGGGACATACCTGGACAGCCAGACTCACCATGCATGTTCAGAGGTCCGGGGCAGGGCTCCCACACAGCTCTCGGTTCCTACTGCAGCCACATTCTCCTGAGCATACAGGCTGAATGGGGCGGGGTGAGAGCGTCAGTGGAGCTCTCGGCCCTTCCCCCTGCCCCCTCTCTGCTGGCTGGGGAATAAAGCACTGCCTCCCTAGTGCTCTCTGCATTGCCAACATCAGGGCCCCAATTTGTGGGCAGCGTGGGCTTGAGGGGCAGCTGCTTGGGCCCCCCAACAAAGACTAGGCCCGGGGCAGCTGCCCTGTTTGCCCTGCGTTAAAGACAGCCCTGACCAAAACTCTGATTCATGTATTGCATGTAACTGCATTGTATGTTTTGACATGGTATTTACATACATTCTGGTGGAATTAGGTTTCTATTACATTAATATTTTAGGTATACACATCGCTATAAATGTGTATACATCAATCCCTGAGCCAAATCTTCCCACATCTAGGGAGTTCAAGACACTGATTGTTCTATCGGTGCCTGTGACATGTATATTTAATAATACTGGGTTCCTGTCACCTATGCCCAACCTTTTTGCCACCATGGACTGCTTTAGGTGTAGCCAATTTTCCCAGGGCCGGAGGGGGGGGGATTCACAATCCCCCTTTACATCACAGTTCCCCTTTTAAAGCAGTCCCACAGTCTCTAGGGGACTACACTGTAAAGAGGCACTGTGATATAAAGGGGACGGTGCAGTCCCCCACTATCACAGTGCCCCTTGCAGTCATGCTCCCCCACTATCACAGTGCCCCTTGCAGTTATGATACCCCCAATCACAGTGCCCCTTGCAGTCATAGCCCCCTCCCCCCCCATCACAGTCCTCCTTGCAGTCATGGTCCCCCCTTTCCTCTTTCCAAAGACTAGGGATGACCCAAACACCCTCCGGTTCGGTTTGCATCCAGAACATGCGAACAGACCGAAACTCTCAAACACCTTTTAAAGTCTATGGGACTCGAACGTGAGAAATCAAAAGTGTGAATTTTAAAGGCTAATAATAAGTCATTGTCCTAAAAAAGGGTTTGGGGACCCGGGCCCTGCCCCAGGGGACATGTATCAATGCAAAAAAAAAGTTTTAAAACTGACGTTTTTTTGGGAGCAGTGATTTTAATGATGCTTAAAGTGAAAAAAATAAAAGTGAAATATTCCTTTAAATATCGTACCTGGGGGGTGTCTATAGTATGCCTGTAAAGTGGCACGTGTTTCCCGTGTTTAGAACAGTCCCTGCACAAAATGACATTTCTAAAGGAATAAAAGTAATTTAAAAACTGCTTGCGGCTGTAATGTAATGTCGGGTCCTGGCAATATGGATGGAAATTATTGAGAAAAACGGCATAGGAAACCCCCCAGCCCATTACTGAATAGATTATTGAATAAATATTAAGGGGAACCCCGCACCCTTTAAAAAAAAAAAAGAAAAGGCGTGGGGCCCCCAGGCCCTATATACTCGTATATACACGTCCCCAACTCACAAAACTCTGATCCAGCTTCAATTTAAAATGGACCGATACGGCCCTGAAATACTTGGGTACCCTCATCCCTACGACAACCTCCCGACTATTTAAACTCAAACCCCCCTTCTAAAAACCATCCAGAAACTACTTGACCAATGGAACAGCGGCCTCCATTCTTGCCTGAGATCTGCACCTATTACCACACGATACATCTCAGTAGACTTCTTGACTGGTGCCAACATAAAGACACCAAACTATGGCCACAACTGGAACAAGCGCAAAGTGAAACTCCTCTCCACAGGGCCCCATGGTGCCACTCAGCCCTACCTCCTTGCCTTAAGCGCCATCCGCTGTAAGGAAACACTATTAAAATTTGGGCACAACTGATGTCACGCCCCTCACTTTCTACCCGCAACTCCCCCTTGAGACCCATAATAGGTAACCCCCAATTCGAACCAGGCTTGCGAGACAAGAAATTCTGTGACCTGAGCTAGGCGGGCTTCCACCAAGCATCCCACTTTAGCAATGTGGGTAGATGGAAAACAATCGCAGAACTTTTGGACCCTACCGGCCCGTACCGGCTGGACTTTATGAGAGCTCTACAGCTCAGCCACTTCCTTCATGGCCTCCCACCCCCCAACGATACAAACCAGCCCCTCATGACTCTGGATGAACTTGATACCAGGGATGATATTCCATACACTCTTCCTGACATATGCCATGCTAATCACACCAACAGAGGACTACAAACTCCCAAGCCTCATCAAATGGTAAAGGGACCTGAACTGCCACCTTACCACCAACAAAAAACAACACATACTCAAGTTCACTCACAAATCCTCCCTGTGTACCAAAACAAGATCCTCAAACGCTGGTACAGAACACCTGCCCTACTGAACAAACTTTTTCCAACAGCATCGCTAGCAAAGATTGCTAGCGATGCCAAAAGGAAAGAGGCACCCTCTTACATATATTTTGGTCCTGTCCCTGGATCCAGAGCTTCTGGGGAGAGGTACGCCGAATAACCCAAAAATGTACAGACCGCACTGTCCCGGATGACCCGACATATTTCTTCCTGCATGCGAATGATACACCAGCACGCATCTACAAAAAAATCAGTTATACGCCACTTACTGGACGCAGCGAAAGCCTGCATTCCACTCTGCTGGAAGTCCCCTCACCCGCCGACCATTGACTTGTGGCTTAAAAAAGTTGATGACGTCAGTCAGATGGAGGACCTAATCTTAACTAGTCAAAATAGACAAGAAACATACTCCAAAACGTGGCAATTATGGAATATATTCAAATATTTAGACGATTGACAAAGACTCAGAGGAGGAGACTTGATGACCTGAAAACTGGTTAATCTTCCACCCAGCCTCAAAGACCGCCCCATACTATTAGTAAACACGATATGCCTCAAAGCAACGACGTTTCAATGGGCGGATGCCCGGATCCATGTTCGTGAACACACCCCCCCACCACTCCCTACCCTCAATCCTCTCCTTCTTTCTGTACTTCAGAGTATTGCCCAACTTCCAATCTCTTCTATTTCCCCCAAAAAATGGGAGACTGACCCGCAGGGCTACGGTATTCTGACAGGTCCCTCTTAAACACAGAAGACCATCCTATAGATAGGTGGACACACCAATGTCCACATATAGACCAACCTCACAAAGAGCTCTGTTCAAGGGCACTGATACCTGCTTTATCTTCAAGGCCACATCTAATAAGGTGAAGGCCTCACCCCATCTCAATAATACAAATGTTGTGAGACTTATGTATGTGAACCTTTGATTGTAACACTGTTAATTTGACGACTTTTGTTGTTGTGGTCTCTGTGGACCGGTTTCCTGTCATACGAAAAAAAAAAAAGGCAGCAGTTGGAGTGCTAGCAATTTAGCCAAGCTAGCATTCAAACGCTGGGCATGTGGATGGCTGGGACTGAATTTCTTTCGCCAGCTTAGCAACTGGGGTAGGGAAATTTGCCTGCAGCTAACTGAATGAACTCCCTCCCTGTAGTATATTAGCAACCGAACAACAGGAATGGTCTGCAGCGAGATCTAGCTGCACAGGATACAGTACTGAATATACTGCAGCTAAGTGAATGAACAGCCTGCCTGTAGTATATTAGGAACAGAACAACAGGAACGGTCTGCAGTGAGATCTAGCTGCACAGGATACAGTACTGAATATACTGCAGCTAACTGAATGAACTGCCTGCCTGTAGTACATTAGGAACAGAACAACAGGAACGGTCTGCAGCGAGATCTAGCTAAACAGGATACAGTACTGAATAAACTGCAGCTATCTTAATGAACTGCCTGCCTGTAGTATATTAGGAACAGAACAACAGGAACGGTCTGCAGCGAGATCTAGCTGCACAGGATACAGTACTGAATATACTGCATCTAAGTGAATGAACTGCCTGCCTGTAGTATATTAGGAACAGAACAACAGGAACGGTCTGCAGCGAGATCTAGCTGCACAGGATACAGTACTGAATATACTGCAGCTAAGTGAATGAACTGCCTGCCTGTAGTATATTAGGAACAGAACAACAGGAACGGTCTGCAGCGAGATCTAGCTGCAAAGGATACAGTACTGAATATACTGCAGCTAAGTGAATGATATGCCTGCCTGTAGTATATTAGGAACAGAACAACAGGAACGGTCTGCAACGAGATCTAGCTGCACAGGATACAGTGCTGAATATACTGCAGCTAACTGAATGAACTGCCTCCCTATAGTATATTAGGAACAGAACAACAGGAACAGTCTGCAGCGAGATCTAGCTGCACAGGATACAGTACTGAATATACTGTAGCTAACTGAATGAACTGCCTGCCTGTAGTATTGTCAGAGAACAACCAGGTTACAGCATCGGTGCTTCCCTGTGCGCCTGCGGGATAGAACGGCGCACACGGGTGCGCGATACGGCGGGTTCGCGCACACGGGTGCGCAAAATAGCAGGTCCACTTGCGCACTGTAATGTGCACAGCACAATTGCACGGGTACCTCAGCTCCCAGAAGTCTTCTGCCTACTTATTACCTGCTGGCAACCCGTGCCCCTCCGTGCCCAGTGCCCGCTGTCCCACCTTCAGTGGTACTGTGCACCTAGTTGCAAGGGGAGCCGTTCTCAGCAATTCGGCCTTGGTGAGTACCTGACAGTACAAACCAGCCATGTCAGAGGCCAACAGAGCTGGCACACCCCTTGAGGCCCTCTGCCAGCAGGTTGCAGCCCTCTCCCAAGCTGTACAGTGTCTCCAAGATGGCTACTTCCAGATTGAGGGCCGCCCGCCTACAACACCTGGCTGCCTTCCCCAGTCCACCGGATTCCTCACCTTCTGCAGCTAGCAGCACTTCCACTTCGCAAGCCCAAAGCAACCCCACACCTACAGTCGTCATGACTAGGGATGAGCCGAACACCAGAACCTGCGAACGGACCGAAAGATCGCGCGAACGTTAGAACCCTATTAGTTACAATGGACGCAAACGTTCAAAATCTAAAGTGCTAATTATAACGGCCAATATGCATGTTATTGTCAAAAAAAGGTTTGGGGACCCGGGTCCTGCCCCAGGGGACATGTATCAATGCAAAAAGAAGTTTTAAAAACTAAAAAATTTTTCTGGAGCAGTCATTTTAATGATACATAAAGTGAAAAAAAAATGTGAAATATTCCTTTAAATATGGTACCTGGGGGTGTCTAAAGTATGCCTGTGAAGTGGCATGTGTTTCCCGTGTTTAGAACTGTCCCTGCACAAAATGACATTTGTAAAGGAAAAAAAGAAGCCATTTAAAACTGCTTGCGGCTTTAATGTCATGTCTTGTCCTGGCAATATGGATGAAAATCTTTGAGAAAAATGGCATGGAGTTAATGGCTAAGTTGGATGTTTGAAAGTAGGGGCCTGCCGTATATACTCTGCAGAAATTTGCCCCATTAGATGTTGGTGTTGCCACAACACTGTAAGCCCTCACAGCTACTCTTGGTGGGCGTTGGAATGCCCTGCTGTGAACTATTATATCATAAATTGTAATTACATGCCATTGTTGAACAGTGTTAGGAAAAATTGGGCCTTTGGTGGTGGTGCTGGTGCTACAACACTGTAAGCCCTCACAGTTACACTTGGTGGGCGGAGGAATGGGCCCTTCTGTGAATTATTAGATCAAGAATTGTAATTGCATGCCCCTGCAGAAAAATTGGGCCTTTGGTGGTGGTGGTGGTGGTGGTGGACAGTGTTGCCACAACACTGTAAGCCCTCACAGTTACTCTTGGTGAGCACAGGAATGGGCTCTGCTGTGAATTATTAGATCAAGAAAAAATTGTAATTACACGCCCCTGTTAAACAGGGGCTGAAAATTGGGCCTTAGCCACTGGTGGTGGCACCCAGAAACAAAAATGTTCTTCCAAGCTATCATCAGGATCATTGAGGAGGAAGAGGATAGTCAGTCAACATAACAGGACAGTCACTCAGCATCAGCATAGGCAGTCTTGAAGGGATGTGACATTTCAAAATAAATGATTCAGTTATATCCGCTTCAGGTGACTGGTAGCTGGTGGTAATCCAAGACTGATTCATCTTTAGGAAGGTCAGTCGATCCACCGAGTCGGTAGACAGGCGCACCCTGTGATCGGTGACAAAGCCTCCAGCAGCACTGAATGTGCGTTCCGAAAGAACGCTGGATGCAGGACAGGCCAGTAGCTCAATTGCATACTGTGCAAGCTCTGGTCAGTGATCCATCCTCAAGACCCAGTAAGCCAGAGGATTTTCGGTGGGAAAGGTGTCCAAGTCTGACCTTGTCCCTAGGTATTCCTGCACCATGTATATCAGACGCTGGCGATGGTTGCTGGAACCGATCATACCTTGGGGCTGCAGACTAAAAAATTGTCTGAACGCATCGGTCAGACGTCCACCTTCCTCACCGCTCCTTCTGCTACTGACCGAAGCCTCAGCAACTCGTCGTCCAGGACCAGGAGTTTGTAACCTCCCAGTCTCTGGGAACACGTGGCACAGACCTTTCTGCAAGGCCTCCCGGAGATGTCTCATCCTCTGCTCCCTCTGCGACAGCAAGATAAGGTCCGCAACCTTACCCTTGTACCGTGGATCAAGGAGAGTGGCCAGCCAGTAATGGTCCCTCTCCTTGATCCGAAGAATGCGAGGATCCTTCCGCAGGCTTTGCAGGATCAGGGAGGCCATGCAACGTAGGTTAGCTGAGGCCTTTGGTCCGGAGTCTTCTGGGTCACTGAGGACGACATGATCCGCAGCCACCTCCTCCCAGCCACGTACAAGTCCACCGGTTTATTGGGACTGTAAATCATCCCTAAAAGACTGCTGCTGCTGATGCTGAGTGCCAGGCTCCACCTCCATGCTCACACAATCCTCCTCATCTTCTTCTTCCTGTGTGATAGGTGGGAGAGAAGGAACACTGTCTGGATAAAGGGGGCCTTGAGAGGCAAGGAAGTCCTCTTCTTCCTGCCTCTGTTCTGCCTCAAGTGTCCTGTCCATTATTCCACACAGCGTATGCTCCAACAGGTGGACAAGAGGTACAGTGTCACTGATGCATGCACTGTCACTGCTCACCATCCTCGTGGCCTCCTCAAATGGTCACAGGACAGTGCATGCATCCCTGATCATGCTCCACTGGCGTGGTGAAAAAAATCCGAGCTCCCCTGACCATGTCCTGGTGCCATAGTCGCATAGGTACTCATTGATGGCCCTCTGCTGCGTGTGCAGTCACTGCAGCATGGCCAACGTTGAGTTCCACCTGGTGGGCATGTCACATATAAGGCGGTTCTTGGGCAGGTTCAACTCCTTTTGCAGCTCAGCCAGCCGAGCACTGGCATTATATGATCGGCGGAAATGCACACAGACTTTCCTGGCCTGCCTCAGGACATCCTGTAAGCCTGGGTACCTGCCCAAGAACCGGTGCACCACCAGGTTAAGGACGTGAGCCTGGGTCATGGGTCAGTTGTCCCTGTCGCAGGACGGAGAGGAGGTTGGTGCCATTGTCACAAATCACCATTCCTGGCTTAAGCTGGCTTGGCGTCAACCACCTCTCGGCCTGCCCCTGCAGAGCTGACAGAACCTCTGCCCCAGTGTGGCTCCTGTCCCCCAAACACACCAGCGCAAGCACGGCATGGCATCTTTTTGCCTGCGTACTTGCGTAGCCCCTTGGACGCCTACGGAGCACTGCTGGTTCCGAGGACAGAACACTCGAAGAGGCCATGGAGGAAGAAGAAGAGGAGGGGGTGGAGGAGAGAGGTGTGTCACAACCAGTAGTAGCATTTTGAAGGCGTGGTGGCGGAACAACCTCCAACACTACTGCACCTTGTCCTGCATCCTTCCCAGCTGCCAAAAGAGTGACCCAATGGGCCGTGAAAGATAGGTAATGTCCCTGTCCATGCCTGCTGGACCACGAGTCAGCGGTAATATGCACCTTACCGCTGACCGCCCTGTCCAGCGAGGCCAAGACATTGACTTCCACATGCCGGTAGAGAGTCGGAATCGCCTTCCGTGAGAAAAAGTGGCGTTTGGGAATCTGCCACTGAGGAACCGCACATTGCACAAACTCACAGAAGGGGGCCGAGTCTACCGACTGAAAAGGCAGCAGTTGAAGTGCTAGCAATTTAGCCAAGCTAGCATTCAACCGCTGGGCATGTGGATGGTTGGGAGTGAACTTCTTTCGACGGTCCAGCAGCTGGGGCAGGGAAATTTTCCTGGTAAAATCAGACGTCGGTGTACTGCTAGCAGAGTGCCCGCAAGTACTTGGCTGTGACACACCTAATTCTACACCTTCATTCCTCTCAGTGCAGCTTTCAGAGAGGACTGAAGGTATAGTGGGGTTGGAGATCCAGCTGATGAGGAGCAAGGAGAGGTCCGCTTTGTTCTTTGGTGTGGGTCTTTAAGGTGCGCTTGCCAACGAGCTGCATGGCAGGTCAACATATGTCTGGTCATGCTTGTGGTGCCCAAGCAGCTGATGTTTTGGCCACGCGAGATACGCTTGAGACATATGTTGCAAATAGCAGCGGTGCGATCTGATGCACTCGTCTCAAAAAAGGCCCACACCAAAGAACTTTTGTAATAACGTGCAGAGGCAGCGCGCTGCGGTGTGATTCAGTTGGTGTGCTGCCCTCAAGCTGGCCCCCGGAGGGCATCCTGCCTCGTTGGAGATGTGCCGCCTCCTCCTCCTCTCTCCGTTCAGGCACCCAGTTGGAGTCAGTGACCTCATCATCCCCTCCCTCTTCACCACTGGAGCAAACCTGGCAGTATGCTGTAGCTGGTGGAACATGACTGCCAGATTGCTGTCCTTGAGCATCCCCTCTCTCTGTGCTCACGGTACTGCCTTCCTCTAGCTGGGTATCATCATCGGATCCTTCAAAACACTGGGCATCCTACTGGAGCATGTACCCAACACTGTGCTCAAACAATAAGAACGTGTGGTACTGGCGCTGGTTAATGTGTTCCAAAAATGAAAATAAAACTAAAAATAAATGAAATACAATACAATATTTTAGTGAGCTGCAGTTTCGTGTAATATAACCACCAATATGTGGCTATTCAGAATATGGAAAAGGTTAAAGTGGAAACTGCGCTAAATATTACTCAAAACACATGTGGGTTCCCCCCCGCTAGTGCATGCTATGCTGCGGTGTCCCCAACAGCCTATAGTGCCAAATGTGCAGGTGCTGGCCTATAGTATATTAATACCTTATTACAAAATGTGAAATAAATGACAAAATAAAAACCTAAAATACCCAAATGTGTCAGGTGCCAGTGTTTACTTTATGCCTTATTAAGGCTAATTAAAAGTGCTTAGTGCATGCGGGTATCATATATGTCTATCCTGTGCAGTTTAGGCTTATATCTGCGCTAATTACAGGGTTTGGTGCTCTTTCTAAAAAAACAATTTTGTTCCATCAGTAGCCCATCTTCACTCCCCCAAAAGTGATGGTACAACGGGGCATATATAGCAGATGTCTATTACATATAGTATAATCAATATCCCAATCCCATCAGTTTAGCCATATACAAAACAATTATTCAATTTGTTGATATCATGCAATCTAATCAGATGTCTGTTACATATAGTATAATCAATATCCCAATCCCATCAGTTTAGCCATATACAAAACAATTATTCAATTTGTTGATATCATGCAATCTATCGTGAACAAACACAAAAGAGCCAAGCTATGAACTATAAAAACTGTATAAAGAGAGTCCGTGCCAACACCGCTTGTGCTTAATACAAATACATATAACTTGTGCAGATTTCTTGACCGTCACCACCTATGGACTGGATCACTTACCAGAGCTTGGTAAGTGTAGGGCCTGCGGTTGCTTTAGGATGACCAATCCTATCAGTGGCCTCTCTCTTACTCTCACCTCCTGGTCGGGTATGTGTGTGGGTGTTTTTGCAAACGGGCTCCACGGCAGGTATCCCCCAAAATGAAATAATAGACAGGGGGCTTCCAATAGTGAAGTATGTTTATCAAAAGGGTATTTATTAAAAGAAAATTGTTTAAAAACTCACATGGTTCAGGTGCCACAGCTGACACCAAACATATCCAGCCTTGTGTTTTTAAAATTTGCGTCCTGGCTTCCCTTCCTGGTCTGGGGTGTCTCTCCCGGAAGTGGTGCAAGCGTACGATTACCCAGCAGCCTCTACGCGTTTCGCAAGAGTTAATTGCGTCATCAGGAAGCTTCCTGATGACGCAATTAACTCTTGCGAAACGCGTAGAGGCTGCTGGGTAATCGTACGCTTGCACCACTTCCGGGAGAGACACCCCAGACCAGGAAGGGAAGCCAGGACGCAAATTTTAAAAACACAAGGCTGGATATGTTTGGTGTCAGCTGTGGCACCTGAACCATGTGAGTTTTTAAACAATTTTCTTTTAATAAATACCCTTTTGATAAACATACTTCACTATTGGAAGCCCCCTGTCTATTATTTCATTTTGGGGGATACCTGCCGTGGAGCCCGTTTGCAAAAACACCCACACACATACCCGACCAGGAGGTGAGAGTAAGAGAGAGGCCACTGATAGGATTGGTCATCCTAAAGCAACCGCAGGCCCTACACTTACCAAGCTCTGGTAAGTGATCCAGTCCATAGGTGGTGACGGTCAAGAAATCTGCACAAGTTATATGTATTTGTATTAAGCACAAGCGGTGTTGGCACGGACTCTCTTTATACAGTTTTTATAGTTCATAGCTTGGCTCTTTTGTGTTTGTTCACGATAGATTGCATGATATCAACAAATTGAATAATTGTTTTGTATATGGCTAAACTGATGGGATTGGGATATTGATTATACTATATGTAACAGACATCTGATTAGATTGCATGATATCAACAAATTGAATAATTGTTTTGTATATGGCTAAACTGATGGGATTGGGATATTGATTATACTATATGTAATAGACATCTGCTATATATGCCCCGTTGTACCATCACTTTTGGGGGAGTGAAGATGGGCTACTGATGGAACAAAATTGTTTTTTTAGAAAGAGCACCAAACCCTGTAATTAGCGCAGATATAAGCCTAAACTGCACAGGATAGACATATATGATACCCGCATGCACTAAGCACTTTTAATTAGCCTTAATAAGGCATAAAGTAAACACTGGCACCTGACACATTTGGGTATTTTAGGTTTTTATTTTGTCATTTATTTCACATTTTGTAATAAGGTATTAATATACTATAGGCCAGCACCTGCACATTTGGCACTATAGGCTGTTGGGGACACCGCAGCATAGCATGCACTAGCGGGGGGGAACCCACATGTGTTTTGAGTAATATTTAGCGCAGTTTCCACTTTAACCTTTTCCATACTGTGCTCAAACAGTTTGGGGGACTCCTCAGGAGGACATGGTGGGTCTAGGGAAGGGGTGACTGATGACATTGAGTATGTGTTGGCAGCTGCTTTGCCAGTACCCTGAGCCTGGGTGAGAGAGGATGAGGAGGATGAGGAGGGCTTGGTCATCCACTCTACCAAGCCTTCGGCATGATGCGGCTCAACATGTCCAGCTGCCGAAAATAAGGACAAGCATGTCCCATGGCCACGTGCTGATGACGATGCACCGCGTCCACGACCAGCATTGTTGTCTCTACACACAGAGCCTGCTTGCCCTGTTTTCTTGGCTCTTGACTGTCTGCCTCTCCTTGTTGGCCTTCCAGACATTGTAATGGCCTGCAGGGAGATGGGAAAAACAGCTATTGGGTAGTGTATATTGTGCTGGAGTCACACAACACACACACTAACTCCTGCAGATGGCTGGATTAAATGACACCAGGGCAGTAGGGCAGATACAGGTTGTATACTGTGCTGTGCTGCACTCACACAACACACACACACACTAACTCCTGCAGATGGCTGGATTAGATGACACCAGGGCAGAAGGGCAGATACAGGTGCAGGTTGTATACTGTGCTGTGCTGCACTCACACAACACACACTAATTCCTGCAGATGGCTGGATTAAATGACACCAGGGCAGTAGGGCAGATACAGGTTGTATACTGTGCTGTGCTGCACTCACACAACACACACACACACTAACTCCTGCAGATGGCTGGATTAGATGACACCAGGGCAGAAGGGCAGATACAGGTGCAGGTTGTATACTGTGCTGTGCTGCACTCACACAACACACACTAAATCCTGCAGATGGCTGGATTAGATGACACCAGGGCAGAAGGGCAGAAGGGCAGATACAGGTGCAGGTTGTATACTGTGCTGTGCTGCACTCACACAACACACACACTAACTCCTGCAGATGGCTGGATTAGATGACACCAGGGCAGAAGGGCAGATACAGGTGCAGGTTGTATACTGTGCTGTGCTGCACTCACACAACACACACACACACACTAACTCCTGCAGATGGCTGGATTAGATGACACCAGGGCAGAAGGGCAGATACAGGTGCAGGTTGTATACTGTGCTGTGCTGCACTCACACAACACACACTAAATCCTGCAGATGGCTGGATTAGATGACACCAGGGCAGAAGGGCAGAAGGGCAGAAGGGCAGATACAGGTGCAGGTTGTATACAGTGCTGTGCTGCACTCACACAACACACACACTAACTCCTGCAGATGGCTGGATTAGATGACACCAGGGCAGAAGGGCAGATACAGGTGCAGGTTGTATACTGTGCTGTGCTGCACTCACACAACACAAACACTAACTCCTGCAGATGGCTGGATTAGATGACACCAGGGCAGAAGGCAGAAGGGCAGATACAGGTGCAGGTTGTATGCTGTGCTGCACTCACACAACACACCCACTAACTCCTGCAGATGGCTGGATTAGATGACACCAGGGCAGAAGGGCAGATACAGGTGCAGGTTGTATACTGTGCTGTGCTGCACTCACACAACACACCCACTAACTCCTGCAGATGGCTGGATTAGATGACACCAGGGCAGAAGGGCAGATACAGGTGCAGGTTGTATACTGTGCTGTGCTGCACTCACACAACACACACAATAACTCCTGCCCTGGTGTCATCTAATCCAGCTATCTGCAGGAGTTATTGTGTGTGACCGACCGACATGGATGCTACCCCGGGTACCTCCTGTACCCGTACCTGTTCCAGTTCCCACTCCTTCTTCTGACAGCGAACCCATGCAGCTGGGGTTGGTCCGGGCTCCACTCACCCCTTAAGAGAGACTCCGTCTGCGTCAAGCCAATCTTTGCCTATACTGTGGGGAGGCAGGCCATTTTCTACGCGGCTGCCTGGTGAGACCCAGTAAGCGCCAACCTCATATTGCTGTAAATTCCCAAATGGTGGGTTCCACCCAGTCTCATCTTGTCCTCCCGGTTTTATTACAGGTGGTGGAAGAGGAGGTTTCGGCTGGGAGCCATCATTGACTCCGGGGCCTGCAGTTGTTTTATGGACATAACACTAGCTCGGAATCTGCGCATCCCATTTCGCACCAAGAAACAACATATTCAAATCCACCTAGCTGATGGCTCCTTACCCTGCTCCGGCCCTGTGACCCAAGAAACAGAACCTATCCCGACTTCTACAGACTCATCTAATTTCTTCGCTTTGACTTTATCTATTCCCCTATGTTCCCGATCATCCTTGGGTTCCCATGGCTGCAAGCTCACGGTCCCCAGATCGACTGGAGCAAGAAGAAGGTGCTCTTTTCTTCTGCCTACTGTTCACAGCACTGTTTCCTGCCGAACTCCAACAAGCCCACCTCCTGCTTAACAATACAGACTAGTCTCGAAAACCTTCAACACGTCCCTCCAGCCTATCAGGATTTTCTGGACATTTTTGATATAAGAAAGGCTGATTGTCTGCCACCCCATCGGCCTTATGATTGCCCGATTGACCTGTTGCCCGGTTCTGAAATCCCTTTTGGCCATATTTTTCCCCTGTCAGTGACTGAATTAGAGGCCCTACGTTCCTATATAGATGAGAACCTGGAAAAAGGATTCATCCGACCATCCTCCTCCCCAGCCAGGGCAGGCATCTTTTTCATTGAAAAAAACGATGGTTCCCTCAGGCCTTGTGTAGACTACAGGGAACTCAATAAAATCACTATCAAGAACAGGTACACGCTTCCACTCATCCCTGAACTGTTTCAACGCCTAAGAACTTCTCAAATGTTCACTAAATTAGATCTCTGGGGAGCATATAGTTTAGTCCGAATCCGTGAAGGGGATGAGTGAAAGACGGCTTTTAGATCCAGATTTGGACATTTTGAGTACCTGGTAATGCCCTTTGGGCTCTGCAATGCCCAGGCTACGTTCCAGCACCTGGTCAATGATATTTTTCGTGAGTATTTAGACAACTTTGTAATTGTATATCTTGACGATATTTTGATTTTCTCCAACTCACTAGAACTTCACCATACCCATGTCAATAAGGTCCTCCTCGTCCTCAGGCAACACGGGCTCTACCTAAAAGGGGAAAAATGTGAATTCGAAAGAGACACCATCCAGTTCCTCGGGTTCATCATTTCCACAGGAGGAATCTCAATGGACTCACAAAAGGTCAGAGCTATCCAGGAGTGGCCAGCTCCTCCAGATAAGAAAGCATTGCAGTGATTCGTTGGCTTCGCCAATTTTTATCGCAAGTTCATTAAGGGTTTCTCCACCACGATCTCCCCCATCACTCAGTTAACTCGTCAGCAAGTGAAATTTCAATGGTCCCAGCATAGTCAGGAGGCTTTCGATGAATTAAAGAGACTCTTTATCTCAGCTCCCATCCTTCAGCACCCAGATCCAAGCATCCCCTATGTTTTAGAGATAGACGCCTCCGAATCCACAATGGGGGATATTCTATCCCATAGAAGTGGCCCCAAGGCTCTTCCATACAGTCGCCTTCACCTCACGAAAACTCAGTCCCCCAGAAAGGAATTATGATGTCGGAGATGGGGAACTTCTCGCTATAAAATTTGCTCTAGAAGAATGGAGATACCTACTGGAGGGTGCGTCCCAACCCATTATGATTTTTACAGACCACCGGAACCTGGAGTACCTTCGAGCTGCTAAACGCCTTAGGGGGTCTAAGGCGTTTAGCAGCTCGAAGGTACTCCAGGTTCCGGTGGTCTGTAAAAATCATAATGGGTTGGGACGCACCCTCCAGTAGGTAATTCCATTCTTCTAGAGCAAATTTTATAGCGAGAAGTTCCCTATCTCCGACATCATAATTCCTTTCTGGGGGACTGAGTTTTCATGAGGCGAAGGCGACTGGATGGAAGAGCCTTGGGGCCACTTCTCTGGGATAGAATATCCCCCATTGTGGATTCGGAGGCGTCTACCTCTAAAACATAGGGGATGCTTGGATCTGGGTGCTGAAGGATGGGAGCTGAGATAAAGGTCGGGGTGACAGGCACGCTGGGCCCTCTTTTTCTCCAGGTTCAATTTCCACATCACTTACCGTCCTGGCTCCAAGAACGGAAAAGCGGACGCACTCTCCCGGATGTTTCCTGAAACCAATGAACCATCTGAACCTGCAACTATTCTATCCCCGCACAATTTTCTCCAACTTATTCAACCCGACCTGGAAACTGCCATTAAGCAAGCCACCAACCAATTCAATGAAACCGCAACATCCTCTTTGGTGAGAAGAGATGATTTACTATGGGCAAACAGCAAGGTGTTCATTCCTCCCTCAGTAAGACTTCAGGTCCTACAAGTTTTCCATGACCACAAGATGGCAGGGCACTTTGGGATTCAGAAGACTGCCGATCTGATCAACCGTTCCTTCTGGTGGCCGGGGTGGAGGCAGGATTGCAAAAACTATGTCCAGTCTTGCGTTATTTGCCAGTGCAACAAAAGGTCAAACACCAAAGCCTGGGGACTTCTGAGATCCTTGTCTGTCCCTGAACGCCCCTGGAAGGAAATCTCGATGGATTTCATCGTCGATCTGCCACCCTCAGACAAATTTACTACAATCCTAGTAGTAGTAGATCGCCTCTCAAAGATGGCACACTTCCTACCTATGCTTGGCACCCCCTCCGTTGCAGGTACGGCAAGTACCTTCATAAAATAAATAGTTATGCCCCGTACACACGGTCGTAAATTCCGACCACAAAATCCATCGGATTTTTTCCGACGGATTTTGTCCGACACTGGTGTTGCATACACACGGTCGGACAAAGTTGTCAGAAAATCTGATCATTCTGAACGTGGTGACGTTCGTTGCGTACGACGGAACTACGTAGAGGCTAGTAGCCAATAGCTTTGGCCTCGTAATTTGATCTGAGCATGCGTGGCACTTTGTCCGTCGGAATTCTCTACACACTATCAGAAAAAGTCCGATCGGACTTTGTTGTCGGAAAATTTGAGAGCAGGATCTCAAATTTTTTCCGTCGGAAATTCCGACAGAAAAAGTCAGATGGAGCCCACACACGATCGGATTTTCCGACAACATGGTCCGATAGGACATTTTCCATCAGAATTTCTGACCGTGTGTACGGGGCATAAGTCTACATGGCGTCCCCGCCAACATCGTGTTCGATAGGGGAATTCAATTTACTTCCAAGTTCTGGAAGGACCTCTGTAAGGCTCTAGAGATCAAGACCTCGCTATCCTCGGCCTATCATCCGCAAAGCAACGGTCAAACCGAGCGCACAAATCAGACGCTAGAGCAATACCTCCGTTGCTTTTGCTCCCACTCCCAAGACAACTGGTCCTCCCTCCTGCACTGCACAGAATTTGCTTACAATAATTCCATACACTCCGCCACCAATCAATCACCTTTTTGGGCCAACTACGGTTTTCACCCTTCCTTCCTACCACATTCCGTGCCCGAAGTTTCCGTTCCCGCAGTACAAGAACGAGTGAAATCGATCCAGGATAACTTTTCACAGATCCAAGAGGCCATGAAGAAGGCCCAAAGGGACTACGAGGAATACTATAACTGAGGGAGAAAGAACTGCCAGAGTTTCAAGATCGGGGAAAAAGTCCTGGAAGCTCGGTCCTAAATTCATCGGTCCTTTCGAAATTAAGAGGATAGTAAATACAGTGGCTTTTGAACTTGCCTTACCCAGTTCATGCAAAATTCATCCAGTATTCCACGCAGCCCTGCTGAAACCAGTCACCCCGAATCCCTTTGTCGGTAAAGAAGTAGCACCACCTCCTCCAGTCGAAGTCAAGGGCGAAGAAGAATTTGAGGTGGAAGCAATCGTGAACTTTAGAAAGAGGGGGAGACTGATCCAATACCTGGTAAAATGGAAGGGGTATCCCCCTGAAGACAACTCTTGGGAACCCTCCTGCAACATACACGCCCCCCGCTTAATTACGGGACTTCCACCGGAGGCATCCTGGGCTACCAGCCAGATTGGGCATCCGGAGGCTTCCCCTTAGGGGGGCACAGTCAGAGAACAACCAGGTTACAGCGTCGGTGCTTCCCTGTGCGCCTGCGGGGTAGAATGGCGCAACGGCGCGCACGAGTGCCCGATACGGCGGGTTCGCGCACCTATACACAATACAGCGCAACCACGGGCGCGCGCACGGCTATGCGCACGGCTGCGCGCACCATGCGACTCCCTGACAGGCCTATAAAAGGCGACAGTGTTCTCTGTCACATTGCTGGTTTGTCTCTTCAGCTCCTGTGTTCCAGTGCCTTGTCCTAGCTTCCTGTGCCTACTTGTTGTGACCCGGACCGTACCCGACTCCTCTTGAACCTCTCCTGTGATTGACCTCGGCTTGCTTCCTGGATATCTCTCTCTCTGTTATTCCTGTGTTTGACCCTCGGCCTCCATCTGGACTTGTCTCAGCTTGCTCCCTGTGTTTGATGCCTGCACCCTCTGATTGACCCCCCTGTGTATGACCTTGGCTTGCTCTTACAGACTCTGAACCTATCCGGACTTCCTCTGTACTTGACCCTCGGCCTCCTGCTGTTCCCAGCTCCTGGTGCTAGAGACCCAGCTGGCATTCCTTCAATCAAGTACCAAGTCCATTTGCACGGGTACCTCAGCTCCCAGAAGTCTTCTGCCTACGTATTACCTGCTGGCAACCCGTGCCCCTCCGTGCCAGTGCCCGCTGTCCCACCTTCAGGGGTACTGTGCACTTAGTTGCAAGGGGAGCCTTTCTCAGCAATTCGGCCTTGGTGAGTACTTGACAAGTATATTAGGAACAGAACAACAGGAACGGTCTGCAGCGAGATCTAGCTAAACTGGATACAGTATACTGAATATACTGCAGCTAACTGAATGAACTGCCTGCCTGTAGTATATTAGGAACAGAACAACAGGAATGGTCTGCAGCGAGATCTAGCTGCACAGGATACAGTACTGAATATACTGCAGCTAACTGAATGAACTGCCTGCCTGTAGTATATTAGGAAAAGAACAACAGGAACGGTCTGCAGCGAGATCTAGCTGCACAGGATACAGTACTGAATATACTGCAGCTAAGTGAATGAACTGCCTGCCTGTAGTGTATTAGGAACAGAACAACAGGAACGGTCTGCAGCGAGATCTAGCTGCACAGGATACAGTACTGAATATACTGCAGATAACTGAATGAACTGCCTTCCTGTAGTATATTAGGAACAGAACAACAGAAACGGTCTGCAGCGAGATCTAGCTGCACAGGATACAGTACTGAATATACTGCAGCTAATTGAACGGTCTGCAGTGAGATGTAGCTAAACTGGATCAACTGCCTGCCTGAAGTAGATTACAAATAGTACAGCAGGAACGGTCTGCAGTAAGATCTAGCTAAACTGAATCAACTGCCTGCCTGAAGTAGATTAGAAACAGTAAAGCATGAACGGTTTGCAGTGAGATCTAGCTAAACTGTATCAAATGCCTGCCTGAAGTAGATTAGAAATAGTACAGCAGGAACGTTCTGCAGTGAGATCTAGCTAAACTGGATCAACTGCCTGCCTGAAGTAGATTAGAAACAGTACAGCATGAACAGTCTGCAGTGATATCTAGCTAAACTGGATCAAATGCCTGCTCAAAGTAAATTAAATGACACACTCTCTCTCTCTCTCTCTATCTCTCAATAACGCCAGAAACACACTACACAGGGCCGACTTGCAGGCGGCCTTATTCAGTGTGGGGCGTGTACCAGGGGTGTAACTAGAAATCACAGGGCCCCATAGCAAAATGTTGAATGGGCCCCCCCCCTACAAACAGCCCCCCCCCCCCTGAAAGGTGCCAAATGTGACACCGGAGGGGGGAGGGTTCCGATGAGCGGAAGTTCCACTTTAGGGTGCTTTCACACTGGGGCGTTTTTCAGGAGCTACAGCTCCTGAAAAAAAAAAAACGGGTCCTTTCACTCCAGTGTGAAAGCCGGACGCTAGCGGCCGCATACCGCGGCTAAAACGACGGTAAAGCAGCGCTGCTTTACTGTCGCCGCCCGCGCCGCCCCAGTGTGAAGCCGGCCTTAGGGTGGAATACCGCGTTAAAGTGGAGCTCCGTCCTGGGGAAATATTTTTTTTTTTTTTTTAAAAGTCAGCAGCTACAAATATTGCAGCTGCTGACTTTTAAAAATCGGACACTTACCTGTCCCGGGGTCCAGCGATGCGGGGGAACGAGGACCCCCCCTCGTTCCCCGAGCCGCTCACGGCGCCGACATTCCTAATGTGGGAACCCGGCTGTGGCTTCACAGCCGGGCACCCACTGCGCATGCGCGAGCGTCTGGGACACGTGACAGGTCCCAGATGACTGTGCGGCGCCGAGGGGGAAGTGACGTTTTGCCCGAGCAATGAAGGTGGCAGACTTCGAGGGACCCCCTAGCAACAGGCATTTAGAGGTGAGTAAAAAAAATTTTCCAATTATTTTTTTTTTATTTTTTTTATGATTTTTAAGCCCCTTTTGACCGCAACCCCACTTTAAGCATAAGCAGGCATATGGGAGCCAATGGAGAGCCCTGTGATAGATGCCAGAGCCAGTTACAGCCACTGCCGCAAAAAAAAAATGCTTGCTTGGGTGCTTGCTGCCGCCCTACCGCCGCAAAAAATCTATGGTGTTGAGAAGCGGGGGACCGTCCGCCCAACGAATACCATGTATGAAGTTGATGGGGGGGGGGGGGGAGTCTGTGCTAGATGTTCACACAGTGCACATAAGGACATTTAAAAAAAAAAAAGTTATTTAAAGGGACATGTTAACCGCCTAACGCAGATATACTGCGGCAAAATGGCATGGGTCGGGAGCTCCGTGACCCCGGCCGCGGGACCAGCGGACCCGATCGCCGCTGGTGTCCCGCGATCGGGTCACGGAGCTGAAGAACGGGGAGAGGTCTGTGTAAACAAACCTCTCCCCGCGCTTCCTACACTGCCTGTCATTGATTGGCTGTTCCCGGTCATCGGGAAAGCCGATCAATGACGTCAGCCCCGCCCCCTAATGTAAAAAAACACACACGTCAGAGCCCATAACCCCTCCCCTCCCCCTAGTGGTTAACTCCTTCACTGCCCCTGTCATTTATACAGGAATCAATGCATTTAAATAGCATTGATTGCTGTATAAATGCCAATGGTCCCAAAAATGTGTCAAAAATGCCCGATGTGTCCGCCATAATGTCGCAGTCACAATAAAAAAATCGCTGATCGCCGCCATTACTAGTAAAAAAAATAAATAATAAAAATGCTATAAAACTATCCCCTATTTTGTAAACGCTATAACTTTTGCGCAAACCAATCAATAATCGCTAATTGCGATTTTTTTTTTTACCACAAATATGTAGAAGATAAAGTATCGGCCTAAACTGAGGGAAAAAAACGTTTTTTTATATATTTTTTGGGGATATTTATTATAGCAAAAAGCAAAAAATATTGCATTGTTTTCAAAACTGTCGCTCTATTTTTGTTTACAGCGCAAAAAATAAAAACCGCAGGGGCGATCAAATACCACCAAAAGAAAGCTCTATTTGTGGGAAAAAAAGGACGCCAATTTTGTTTGGGAGCCACGTCGCACGACCGCGCAATTGTCAGTTAAAGCGAAGCAATGCCGAATCGCAAAAAGGGGCCTGGTCTTTTGGCTGCCAATTGGTCCAGGGCTGAAGTGGTTAAAAAAAAAAAAGTTATTTAAACATATTTTTTTTTTACTGCCTGGGGAGGGGGGCGGACGGGGTGTAGCAGGCAGTGGGTTGGCCAGTGCAGGATACAGAAGTTACTATAACCAGTGCAGGACATTTACCCCCCCCCCCGCCATGTTGCATATTATAATAATTTTACAGTTACACTCACAGACAGTTCAGTTCAGATGGCAAAACAGCATATCTTAGCAGTTGTACTGTACAGTACCTGAATGCTGCAAATTTCAATACACAGACCGGGTGTCGTTACACAGACAGTCTAGATTCTCTAGACTGAGCCTGGCTGGTTCCTCCTCGGCGGCGCTGCCTGGCTCCTCGTGGACTCGGGCTGCAGTAGTTCTTCTCAGTCTGACGCTCCTCCCCTCTCATTGCGCCTCGGCCGAGTGACGTCACGACGCTGGGACGGGTCTGGCGCCGGTGTTTTTTTGCAGGGGCAGGACTCGCTTGCCGATGCCAAGCCCCGGATCACTCGGCAGCGGGCCCCGGCTGAGGGCTCCACTCGGCAGCGGGCCCCGGCTGAGGGCTCCACTCGGCAGCGGGCCCCGGCTGAGGGCCCCATAGCAACCGCGGGCCCCATAGCGACCGCGTGTGTCGCTATGGCGGTAGTTCCGCCACTGGCGTGTACTTAACCCCCTGAGCCATAATTGCCCTTTGGCCAATTATGGCTCTGTTTGCTTACAGCGCTGTGATTGGCCAAAGCATGCAGGTCATAGTGCATGCTTGGCCAATCATCAGCCAGCAAACCACTGCGATGACACAGTGCATTATGGGCCATGACGCGCTGCTCGAATTTGGCACGAACGGCCCATAATCTTCGATCTTTGACGAATGGTCGAATGGTCGAACAGCCGATGTTCGAGTCGAACTTACGTTCAACTCAAACTCGGTAGGTTCACTTCTCTTTGGGCCCCGACTGCATGCTGAAGTTGCAAGTAATAAAAATGCATGGGATGAGGGGAGTCTGAAGTTTGCATGGAGCTCCAAAAAGGTCCTTAATTTGCCATCACGGAAAATGTGGGCCATATGGGAAATACCATAGTGTTTCCATTTTACACCATATTGCAGTTTTGCTACTTTCCGAAAATAATGGGACTTTATCTAGTGAAGAATGGCTCTGCCACTGCCAACCAAGGCTATAGGAGACTCTGTTTCTTCTTGGGGCAGATACCAACCCCTCAGGGGAAGAAAGAGTTTAAAAAATGGAGGAGTCAGGTCACCCAGACAGTAAAAGAGTGGAGTGTTCCGGAAGCTGTAAAGAGACAGCGACTTAGTGAAAGTCTTAGTGGTCCAGTGGCAGAAGTAATTTGTAATCTGCGAATGGGAATGAAGGACTGTGTAGCTATTGACTATATAGAGGCTTTGTATGCTGTATACGAAAGAGTAGAGAAGACCTCGGATCTCCTGTAAAAGTTTAATCACACTCACCAGCGAAAGGGAGAGAGACTTTCAGAATATATCTCTGAAGTGAATAGGATGTTACACAAGATCATCCTGAAGAGGGGCATAGACCCCAAGGACGTCGACCAAGC
The DNA here is from genome assembly GCA_028564925.1 of Lithobates sylvaticus. Classification (NCBI taxonomy): domain Eukaryota; kingdom Metazoa; phylum Chordata; class Amphibia; order Anura; family Ranidae; genus Lithobates; species Lithobates sylvaticus. The sequence goes on along the minus strand of CM053027.1, from coordinate 226,229,027 downwards.
CTGTCTGGACCGAGTTCTACAGGGTGGACGTCTGAATCACCCTATTCCTCAAGTTGCTGTTAAAGGGAGCTTGAGCAGTCCCCACTTACCTGGAGTTGATGAGGGAAGTGAGAGAAGAAGAAGCCTTACTGAAGGAGAAGAGTCAAGAGGCGAGAGAGCCGGCTGTGGCTGGAGGAAAGAGAGAGAAATTTTGAAATGGAACCCAGTTTTTTGGATGAGAACAGCGAGGCAGAGACAGAGCGAGGTGGGTATGACAGCCTCGATGGACAAAAGTTAGTTAGTGAACCAAAGCAAGTAGAGTTGTTAACCCAAGTTGCCCAGGCTCAGACTCAAATGCAACAGGCCCTGATGCGAGTGATGTAGAGCCAGGGGAAGATGCACGAGTCTGACCCAGGAGGACCAAAGTCATTCCAAGTCATAGGGAAGAAATGTTTCGGATGCGGGGAAATTGGATATTTCAAGGCTGACCCAAGGAAGGAATTAGACCAGAGTTGTTAGCTGAGTTGTTAAAAGAGATTACAGAAGTTGCTCTTTACTAGGGATGAGCCGAACACCCCCGGGTTCGGTTCGAACCAGAACCTTCGAACGGACCGAAAGTTCGCGCGAATTTTCGAACCCTATACGTTATAATGGACGCGAACGTTCGAAATCAAAAGTGCTAATTACAACGGCCAATATGCATGTTAATGTCATAAAACAGGTTTGGGGACCCGGGTCCTGCCCCAGGGGACATATATCAATGCAAAAAGAACTTTTAAAAACTAACGTTTTTTCGGGAGCAGTCATTTTAATGATGCATAAAGTGAAAAAAAAAAAAAGTGACATTTTCCTTTAAATATGGTACCTGGGGGGTGTCCAAAGTATGCCTGTGAAGTGGCATGTGTTTCCCGTGTTTAGAACTGTCCTTGCACAAAATGACATTTGTAAAGGAAAAAAAGAAGCCATTTAAAACCACTTGCGGCTTTAGGTTTGATCTTAAGTAGAATCTGAACAGGTACATTATGAAGTGTAGCTCCATCCCAAAAAAATCTATTTTTAAGCTTTTTGGAGAACATAGGGAGGGGTTATCACCCCTGTAACATTTGCTGTCTTTGCACATCTGTTCAGAACATGTCACCTCACTTTCCGTCCCAATGATAAATGTTTTTGGAAAAGTGGGGTTTTAATTGAAACAAGGATTGGTGATAAAGTATCAGTAGAGAGGAGATACCTTTTTCCCAAATTAAATCTAACAGGATAGAATTTCCCTTCCTAGGGGTAGATTTCCTCTCACTTCCTGTTTTCTCTTTCCATTTGCAAGTAGGAGTCGTTTGTAAGTTGGATGTTTGAAAGTAGGGGCCTGGCGTATATACTCTGCAGAAATTTGCCCTATTAGATGTTGGTGTAGCCACAAGACTGGTGGGCACAGGAATGGGCCCTGCTGTGAGTTAATAGATCAAGATTTGTAATTGCATGCACCTGTTGAACAGGGCAGAAAAATTGGGGGTGGTGGTGGTGGTGGTGGTGGTGGTGGTGGACGGTTTTGCCACAAGACTGTAAGCTCTCACAGTTACTCTTGGTGGGCGCAGGAATGGGCCCTGCTGTGAGTTATTAGATCAAGATTTGTAATTGCAAGCACCTGATGAACAGGGCAGAAAAATTGGGCCTTTGGCGGTGGTGGTGGACGGTGTTGCCACAAGACTGTAGGCCCTCATAGTTACTCTTGGTGGGCGCAGGAATGGGCCTGCTGTGAACTATTAGATCAAGATTTGTAATTACCCGCCCCTGTTAAACAGGGGCTGAAAAATTGTGCCTTAGGCACTGGTGCTGGTGCCACAACACTGCAACCCCTCACAGAGACTGTACTTGGAGCACAGCAGTCACACGTGTTGCGAAGCATTTTTTTAAAAAATTGTAAGTACACGCCCCTGTTAAACAGGGGCTGAAAAATTGTGCCTTAGGCACTGGTGCTGGTGCCACAACACTGCAACACGGCCCTCACAGAGACTGTACTTGGAGCACAGCAGTCACACGTGTTGCGAAGCATTTTTTTAAAAAATTGTAAGTACACGCCCCTGTTAAACAGGGGCTGAAAAATTGTGCCTTAGGCACTGGTGCTGGTGCCACAACACTGCAACACGGCCCTCACAGAGACTGTACTTGGAGCACAGCAGTCACACGTGTTGCGAAGCATTTTTTTAAAAAATTGTAAGTACACGCCCCTGTTAAACAGGGGCTGAAAAATTGTGCCTTAGGCACTGGTGCTGGTGCCACAACACTGCAACACGGCCCTCACAGAGACTGTACTTGGAGCACAGCAGTCACACGTGTTGCGAAGCATTTTTTTAAAAAATTGTAAGTACACGCCCCTGTTAAACAGGGGCTGAAAAATTGTGCCTTAGGCACTGGTGCTGGTGCCACAACACTGCAACACGGCCCTCACAGAGACTGTACTTGGAGCACAGCAGTCACACGTGTTGCGAAGCATTTTTTTAAAAAATTGTAAGTACACGCCCCTGTTAAACAGGGGCTGAAAAATTGTGCCTTAGGCACTGGTGCTGTGGCATGGATCATTGAGGAGGAGGAAGAGGATAGTCAGTGAACATAAGAGGACAGTCACTCAGCATCAGCATAGGCAGTCTTGAAGGGATGTGACATTAAAAATTATTCGGTTATATCCGCCTCAGGTGCCTGGTAGCTGGTGGTGATCCAAGACTGATTCATTTTGATGAATGTCAGTCGATCAACCGAGGCGGTGGACAGGCGCACCCTATGATCAGTCACAAATCCTCCAGCAGCACTGAATGTGCGTTCGGAAAGAACGCTGGAGGCAGGACAGGCCAGTAGCTCAATTGCATACTGTGCAAGCTCTGGCCAGTGATCCATCCTCAGGACCCAGTAAGCCAGAGGATTTTCGGTGGGAAAGGTGTCCAAGTCTGACCTTGCCCCAAGGTATTCCTGCACCATGTATATCAGACGCTGGCGATGGTTGCTGGAACCGATCATACCTTGGGGCTGCGGACTAAAAAATTGTCTGAACGCATCGGTCAGACGTCCACCTTCCCCACCGCTCCTTCTGCCACTGACCGAAGCCTCAGCAACTCGTCGCCCAGGACCAGGAGTTTGTAGCCTCCCAGTTTCTGGGAACGCGTTGCACAGACCTTTCTGCAAGGCCTCCCTGAGATGTCTCATCCTCTGCTCCCTCTGCGACGGCAAGATAAGGTCCGCAACCTTACCCTTGTACCGCGGATCAAGGAGAGTGGCCAGCCAGTAATGGTCCCTCTCCTTGATCCGAAGAACACGAGGATCCTTCCGCAGGCTTTGCAGGATCAGGGAGGCCATGCAGCGTAGGTTAGCTGAGGCATTCGGTCCGGAGTCTTCTGGGTCACTGAGGATGACATGATCGCCAGCCACCTCCTCCCAGCCACGTACAAGTCCACTGGCTTGTTGGGACTGTACATCATCCCTAAAAGACTGCTGCTGCTGATGCTGAGTGCCAGGCTCCACCTCCATGCTCACACAATCCTCCTCCTCCTCCTCCTCCTCCTCCTCCTCATCCTCTTCCTGTGTGATGGGTGGGACAGAAGGAACACTGTCCGGATAAAGGGGGCCTTGAGAGGCAAGGAAGTCCTCCTCTTCCTGCCTCTGTTCTGCCTCAAGTGCCCTGTCCATTATCCCACGCAGCGTATGCTCCAACAGGTGGACAAGAGGGACAGTGTCACTGATGCATGCACTGTCACTGCTCACCATCCTCGTGGCCTCCTCAAATGGTGAGAGGACAGTGCATGCATCCCTGATCATGCTCCACTGACGTGGGGAAAAAAACCCAAGCTCCCCTGACCCTGTCCTGGTGCCGTAGTCGCAAAGGTACTCATTGATGGCCCTCTGCTGCGTGTGCAGTCGCTGCAGCATGGCCAACGTTGAGTTCCACCTGGTGGGCATGTCAGATATTAGGCGGTTCTTGGGCAGGTTCAGCTCCTTTTGCAGCTCAGTCAGCCGAGCACTGGCATTATAAGATCGGCGGAAATGCACACAGACTTTCCTGGCCTGCCTCAGGACATCCTGTAAGCCTGGGAACCTGCCCAAGAACCGCTGCACCACCAGGTTGAGGACGTGAGCCATGCAGGGCACATGGGTGAGCTGCCCCTGTCGCAGGGCGGAGAGGAGGTTGGTGCCATTGTCAGAAACGACCATTCCTGGCTTAAGCTGACGTGGCGTCAACCACCTCTCGGCCTGCCCCTGCAGAGCTGCCAGAACCTCTGGCCCAGTGTGGCTCCTGTCCCCCAAACACACCAGCGCAAGCACGGCATGGCATCTTTTTGCCTGCGTACTTGCGTAGCCCCTTGTACGCCTACGGAGCACCGCTGGTTCCAAGGACAGAGCACTGGAGGAAGAAGAAGAGGAGGGGGTGGAGGAGAGAGGTGTGTCACAACCAGTAGCAGTAGTCGCGTTTTGGAGGCGTGGTGGCGGAACAACCTCCAACACTACTGCACCTTGTCCTGCATCCCTCCCAGCTGCCAATAGAGTGACCCAATGGGCCGTGAAAGAAAGGTACCGTCCCTGTCCATGCCTGCTGGACCATGAGTCAGCGGTAATATGCACCTTACCGCTGACCGCCCTGTCCAGCGAGGCATGGACATTGCCCTCCACATGCCGGTAGAGAGACGGAATCGCCTTCCGCGAGAAAAAGTGGCGTTTGGGAACCTGCCACTGAGGAACCGCACATTGAACAAACTCACGGAAGGGGGCCGAGTCTACCAACTGAAAAGGCAGCAGTTGAAGTGCTAGCAATTTAGCAAGGCTAGCATTCAACCGCTGGGCATGTGGATGGCTGGGAGTGTACTTCTTTCTACGGTCCAGCAGCTGGGGCAGGGAAATTTGCCTGCTGCATTCGGACGTCGGTGTACTGCAAGTACTTGGTTGTGACACACCGAATTCTACACCTTCAGTCCTCTCAGAGCAGCTTTCAGAGAGGACTGAAGGTGTAGTGGGGATGGAGATCCCAGCTGAGGAGGAGCAAGGAGAGGTCCGCTTAGTTCTTTGGTGTGGGTCTTTTATGTGTGCCTGCCAACGAGCTGCATGGCAGGTCGCCATATGTCTGGTCATGCTTGTCGTGCCCAAGCGGCTGATGTTTTGGCCACGCGAGATACGCTTGAGACAAATATTGCAAATAGCAGTGGTGCGATCTGCTGCACTCGTCTCAAAAAAGGCCCACACCAAAGAACTTTTCTGATAACGTGCAGAGGCAGCGCCCTGCACAGGCGGAGCTCTGCGGTGTTGTACAGTTGCTGTGCTGGCCTCTACCTGGCCTCCAGGGGGCATCCTGCCTCGTTGGACATGTGACGCCGCATCCTCCTCCTCCTCGTCCTCCTCCTCATCCTCTCTCCCTTGAGGCACCCACGTGGAGTCAGTGACCTCATCATCCCCTCCCTCTTCACCACTAGAGCAAACCTGGCAGTAAGCTGCAGCTGGTGGAACTGTACTGCCAGATTCCTCAAGCTGGGTATCGTCATCCGAGCCTTCGAATCGTTGGGCATCCTCCTGGAGCATGTACCCAACACTGTGCTCAAAGAGTTCGGGGGACTCCTCAGGAGGACATGGTGGGTCTAGGGAAGGGGTGGCTGATGATGCTCTGTCAGTACCCTGAGCCTGGGTGAGAGAGGATGAGGAGGATGAGGAGGGCTTGGTCATCCATTCTACCAAGCCTTCAGCATGATGCGGCTCCACATGTCCAGCTGCCGAAAACAAAGACGCGCGTGTCCCATGGCCACGTGCTGATGACGATGCACGACCACGTCCACGTCCACGGCCACGTCCACTAGAAACAGAGACTGTCTGCCCTGTGTTCTTGGCTCTGCACGCTCTGCCTCCCCTTGGCGGTCTTCCAGCCATTGTAGTCGGTAGTCCTGTGGGTGCTGCTGAGAAGAAAATATAGGAGCTCTGTGTGATGCCACTAACACACTAGAAGTCCTATAGGTGCTTCTGCAAAGAAAATATAGGAGCTCTGTGTGATGCCACTAACACACTAGAAGTCCTGTGGGTGCTGCTGAGAAGAAAATATAGGAGCTCTGTGTGATGCCACTAACACACTAGAAGTCCTATGGGTGCTTCTGCAAAGAAAATATAGGAGCTCTGTGTGATGCCACTAACACACTAGAAGTCCTGTGGGTGCTGCTGAGAAGAAAATATAGGAGCTCTGTGTGATGCCACTAACACACTAGAAGTCCTATAGGTGCTTCTGCAAAGAAAATATAGGAGCTCTGTGTGATGCCACTAACACACTAGAAGTCCTGTGGGTGCTGCTGAGAAGAAAATATAGGAGCTCTGTGTGATGCCACTAACACACTAGAAGTCCTATGGGTGCTTCTGCAAAGAAAATATAGGAGCTCTGTGTGATGCCACTAACACACTAGAAGTCCTGTGGGTGCTGCTGAGAAGAATATATAGGAGCTCTGTGTGATGCCACTAACACACTAGAAGTCCTATGGGTGCTTCTGCAAAGAAAATAGAGGAGCTCTGTGTGATGCCACTAACACACTAGAAGTCCTGTGGGTGCTTCTGCAAAGAAAATAGAGGAGCTCTGTGTGATGCCACTAACACACTAGAAGTCCTGTGGGTGCTGCTGAGAAGAATATATAGGAGCTCTGTGTGATGCCACTAACACACTAGAAGTCCTATGGGTGCTTCTGCAAAGAAAATAGAGGAGCTCTGTGTGATGCCACTAACACACTAGAAGTCCTGTGGGTGCTTCTGCAAAGAAAATAGAGGAGCTCTGTGTGATGCCACTAACACACTAGAAGTCCTGTGGGTGCTGCTGAGAAGAATATATAGGAGCTCTGTGTGATGCCACTAACACACTAGAAGTCCTATGGGTGCTTCTGCAAAGAAAATAGAGGAGCTCTGTGTGATGCCACTAACACACTAGAAGTCCTGTGGGTGCTTCTGCAAAGAAAATAGAGGAGCTCTGTGTGATGCCACTAACACACTAGAAGTCCTGTGGGTGCTGCTGAGAAGAATATATAGGAGCTCTGTGTGATGCCACTAACACACTAGAAGTCCTATGGGTGCTTCTGCAAAGAAAATAGAGGAGCTCTGTGTGATGCCACTAACACACTAGAAGTCCTGTGGGTGCTTCTGCAAAGAAAATAGAGGAGCTCTGTGTGATGCCACTAACACACTAGAAGTCCTGTGGGTGCTGCTGAGAAGAATATATAGGAGCTCTGTGTGATGCCACTAACACACTAGAAGTCCTATGGGTGCTTCTGCAAAGAAAATAGAGGAGCTCTGTGTGATGCCACTAACACACTAGAAGTCCTGTGGGTGCTGCTGAGAAGAAAATAGAGGAGCTCTGTGTGATGCCACTAACACACTAGAAGTCCTGTGGGTGCTGCTGAGAAGAATATATAGGAGCTCTGTGTGATGCCACTAACACACTAGAAGTCCTATGGGTGCTTCTGCAAAGAAAATAGAGGAGCTCTGTGTGATGCCACTAACACACTAGAAGTCCTGTGGGTGCTGCTGAGAAGAATATATAGGAGCTCTGTGTGATGCCACTAACACACTAGAAGTCCTATGGGTGCTTCTGCAAAGAAAATAGAGGAGCTCTGTGTGATGCCACTAACACACTAGAAGTCCTGTGGGTACTTCTGCAAAGAAAATAGAGGAGCTCTGTGTGATGCCACTAACACACTAGAAGTCCTGTGGGTGCTTCTGCAAAGAAAATAGAGGAGCTCTGTGTGATGCCAATAACACACTAGAAGTCCTATGGGTGCTTCTGCAAAGAAAATAGAGGAGCTCTGTGTGATGCCACTAACACACTAGAAGTCCTGTGGGTGCTTATGCAAAGAAAATAGAGGAGCTCTGTGTGATGGGACTAACACACTTCAAGTCCTATAGGTGCTTCTGGGAAGAAAATATTGCTCTGTGTGTGTAATGGGACTAACACACTTCAAGTCCTATAGGTGCTTCTGGGAAGAAAATATAGCTCTGTGTGTGTAATGGGACTAACACACTTCAAGTCCTATAGGTGCCTCTGGGAACAAAATATAGGAGCTCTGCCTGCCTGCCACGAACACACTACAAGTCCTATAGGTGCTTCTGGTAACAAAATATAGGAGCTCTGCCTGCCTGCCACTAACACACTACACGTCCTATAGGTGCTTCTGGGAAGAAAATATAGCTCTGTGTGTGTAATGGGACTAACACACTTCAAGTCCTATAAGTGCTTCTGGGAACAAAATATAGGAGCTCTGCCTGCCTGCCACGAACACACTACAAGTCCTATAGGTGCTTCTGGGAAGAAAATATAGCTCTGTGTGTGTAATGGGACTAACACACTTCAAGTCCTATAGGTGCTTCTGGGAACAAAGTATAGCTCTTTGTGTGTAATGGGACTAACACACTTCAAGTCCTATAGGTGCTTCTGGGAAGAAAATATAGCTCTGTGTGTGTAATGGGACTAACACACTTCAAGTCCTATAGGTGCTTCTGGGAACAAAGTATAGCTCTTTGTGTGTAATGGGACTAACACACTTCAAGTCCTATAGGTGCTTCTGGGAAGAAAATATAGCTCTGTGTGTGTAATGGGACTAACACACTTCAAGTCCTATAGGTGCTTCTGGGAAGAAAATATAGCTCTGTGTGTGTAATGGGACTAACACACTTCAAGTCCTATAGGTGCTTCTGGGAAGAAAATATAGCTCTGTGTGTGTGATGGGACTAACACACTTCAAGTCCTATAGGTGCTTCTGGGAAGAAAATATAGCTCTGTGTGTGTGATGGGACTAACACACTTCAAGTCCTATAGGTGCTTCTGGGAAGAAAATATAGCTCTGTGTGTGTAATGGGACTAACACACTTCAAGTCCTATAGGTGCTTCTGGGAAGAAAATATAGCTCTGTGTGTGTAATGGGACTAACACACTTCAAGTCCTATAGGTGCTTCTGGGAAGAAAATATAGCTCTGTGTGTGTGATGGGACTAACACACTTCAAGTCCTATAGGTGCTTCTGGGAAGAAAATATAGCTCTGTGTGTGTGATGGGACTAACACACTTCAAGTCCTATAAGTGCTTCTGGGAACAAAATATAGGAGCTCTGCCTGCCTGCCACGAACACACTACAAGTCCTATAGGTGCTTCTGGGAAGAAAATATAGCTCTGTGTGTGTAATGGGACTAACACACTTCAAGTCCTATAGGTGCTTCTGGGAACAAAGTATAGCTCTTTGTGTGTAATGGGACTAACACACTTCAAGTCCTATAGGTGCTTCTGGGAAGAAAATATAGCTCTGTGTGTGTAATGGGACTAACACACTTCAAGTCCTATAGGTGCTTCTGGGAAGAAAATATAGCTCTGTGTGTGTAATGGGACTAACACACTTCAAGTCCTATAGGTGCTTCTGGGAAGAAAATATAGCTCTGTGTGTGTGATGGGACTAACACACTTCAAGTCCTATAGGTGCTTCTGGGAAGAAAATATAGCTCTGTGTGTGTAATGGGACTAACACACTTCAAGTCCTATAGGTGCTTCTGGAAGAAAATATAGCTCTGTGTGTGTAATGGGACTAACACACTTCAAGTCCTATAGGTGCTTCTGGGAAGAAAATATAGCTCTGTGTGTGTGATGGGACTAACACACTTCAAGTCCTATAGGTGCTTCTGGGAAGAAAATATAGCTCTGTGTGTGTAATGGGACTAACACACTTCAAGTCCTATAAGTGCTTCTGGGAACAAAATATAGGAGCTCTGCCTGCCTGCCACGAACACACTACAAGTCCTATAGGTGCTTCTGGGAAGAAAAATATAGCTCTGTGTGTGTAATGGGACTAACACACTTCAAGTCCTATAGGTGCTTCTGGGAACAAAGTATAGCTCTTTGTGTGTAATGGGACTAACACACTTCAAGTCCTATAGGTGCTTCTGGAAGAAAATATAGCTCTGTGTGTGTAATGGGACTAACACACTTCAAGTCCTATAGGTGCTTCTGGGAAGAAAATATAGCTCTGTGTGTGTAATGGGACTAACACACTTCAAGTCCTATAGGTGCTTCTGGGAAGAAAATATAGCTCTGTGTGTGTGATGGGACTAACACACTTCAAGTCCTATAGGTGCTTCTGGGAAGAAAATATAGCTCTGTGTGTGTAATGGGACTAACACACTTCAAGTCCTATAGGTGCTTCTGGGAAGAAAATATAGCTCTGTGTGTGTAATGGGACTAACACACTTCAAGTCCTATAGGTGCTTCTGGGAAGAAAATATAGCTCTGTGTGTGTGATGGGACTAACACACTTCAAGTCCTATAGGTGCTTCTGGGAACAAAATATAGCTCTGTGTGTGTAATGGGACTAACACACTTCAAGTCCTATAAGTGCTTCTGGGAACAAAATATAGGAGCTCTGCCTGCCTGCCACGAACACACTACAAGTCCTATAGGTGCTTCTGGGAAGAAAATATAGCTCTGTGTGTGTAATGGGACTAACACACTTCAAGTCCTATAGGTGCTTCTGGGAACAAAGTATAGCTCTTTGTGTGTAATGGGACTAACACACTTCAAGTCCTATAGGTGCTTCTGGGAAGAAAATATAGCTCTGTGTGTGTGATGGGACTAACACACTTCAAGTCCTATAGGTGCTTCTGGGAACAAAATATAGCTCTGTGTGTGTAATGGGACTAACACACTTCAAGTCCTATAGGTGCTTCTGGGAAGAAAATATAGCTCTGTGTGTGTGATGGGACTAACACACTTCAAGTCCTATAGGTGCTTCTGGGAACAAAATATAGGAGCTCTGCCTGCCTGCCACGAACACACTACAAGTCCTATAGGTGCTTCTGGTAACAAAATATAGGAGCTCTGCCTGCCTGCCACTAACACACTACAAGTCCTATAGGTGCTTCTGGTAACAAAATATAGGAGCTCTGCCTGCCTGTCACTAACACACTACAAGTCCTATAGGTGCTTCTGGTAACAAAATATAGGAGCTCTGCCTGCCTGCCACTAACACACTACAAGTCCTATAGGTGCTTCTGGTAACAAAATATAGGAGCTCTGCCTGCCTGTCACTAACACACTACAAGTCCTATAGGTGCTTCTGGTAACAAAATATAGGAGCTCTGCCTGCCTGTCACTAACACACTACAAGTCCTATAGGTGCTTCTGGTAACAAAATATAGGAGCTCTGCCTGCCTGCCACTAACACACTACAAGTCCTATAGGTGCTTCTGGTAACAAAATATAGGAGCTCTGCCTGCCTGTCACTAACACACTACAAGTCCTATAGGTGCTTCTGGTAACAAAATATAGGAGCTCTGCCTGCCTGCCACTAACACACTACAAGTCCTATAGGTGCTTCTGGTAACAAAATATAGGAGCTCTGCCTGCCTGCCACGAACACACTACAAGTCCTATAGGTGCTTCTGGTAACAAAATATAGGAGCTCTGCCTGCCTGCCACGAGCACACTACAAGCCCCTCTTTGTCAATCAATCTTTGTAACTGAATCTATCTAACTCAATCTCTGCAAGTGAATCTCTCTCTCTATCTATCTAAATGCAGCAGAGTGTCACAGGAACAGCCTGCTCAATCTGCGCCGGAACAGCATGTGACCGGCGCAGACGGCGTGGCGGCGTTTTATAGGGGGGGGCGTGTACTACAGCCCCTGAGCTGTAATTGGCTACAGGCGTCCTGCCTGTAGCCAATTATGGCTCTTCGAGTTTCCGGGGCTGTGATTGGCCAAGCATGCGGGGTCACAGTGCATGCTTGGCCAATCATCAGCCAGCAATGCACTGCGTCGGCCGCGCCGGCCGCAATGCATTGCGGGGCCGCTCGCATCACACAAACGTGATGCGAGCGGCCAAAATAGTTCTGGGCTCGCCGAGCGAGCGAACGCCCGGTGCTCGATGCGAACGTGGGTTCGCATCGAGCACCGGGCCCATCCTTACTCTTTACAAAGTCAGGGGGAAACTTCAAGGACCTTAGTGAAGGAGCCAACTGAGGGTCCAAAGAAGAATCGGAGCTCCACAACTCTGAAAGAACTGAAGCAGAATGGACAGGCAAGATCCTCCACCTGTCCTTCTGCCCTTTTGATTGAATCAAAAAATGAGGCACTTAGGCCGGCGGGGAAGGACACAAAAGGTCAATGCACCCCCTTTTACTCGAGCCATCAGAGAGACCCCACCACCTCAAAGGAAGAGAAAGAGGGTTCAGGCGGCCAAGCCTAAAGCGAAGAACTTGCCAAAAAACTTGGTAGGTCCATCCCCAGTAGTCTCACTCCAAGTAGAGGGGATCTATACCAAAGGCATTGTTAGATACTGGTGCCCAAGTGACTTTGTTGTATTGGGATTTCTACAACAAATACTTGAAGCATATCCCCCTTTGTCAGCTGGAAGAGCTAGAAATCTGGGGTATCGGCACTCAGAAGTTCCATTATAGCAGATACATTCCCATTAGGATAACCTTCGGTCCCTCATTGGCTGGGAAGACAGAGACATTTCACACATTGGCAGTTGTCTGTCCTCGCCCCCCGGAACGGGACAGAACTCCTTGCTTATTGAGAACAACACTGACCTCGTAAGGAGATTACTCACCCCATTGGCCGCAGAGGGCTAAGCCACGGAAAAGATACACTCACAGCTTTCAGCGTGTAGTCCAGGAGCAAAGGGCACCAGCTGAAGGTATGGGAAGACTTTGGCGCTGCCAGGAGAGAGAGCTTGCATGAAGGCCACAGTCAAGCTGTCATGGGATCAGCCCGGTCCCTTCGTAGTGCTGGCAGCTGACCCTCGATGAGAAGAGACAGGGATAGAATTGATTCCATAAAGAGTGCCCACTAAGATGCTATCGAGAAATGGGGGAAGAGTTCAGATTGGTGTCCGGAACATCACCGGTCAGCCCGTCAGCTTGAAGCCTCGTATGGTGATAAAACAAATGAGTGCAGCTACTCCTGTGACACTGGATGAATTGGATCTGGGAATGAACAGTGAAGGCCGCGGAAGAGAGTTACATACTTCAGGCCCCAGCACAAATAGCCAGATGGGGCAAGATTTTCTCTAATGGCGCGTACACACGAAGGGACAATCCTGCAGGATTATCCTCTGGACTCAAGTCCAGCGGACAATCCCCTCGTGTGTGGGCGTCGGCTGACTTTTTGGCGCCAAAGTCCGGCGGACCAAAAATTTAAGTTTGGTTTTAAAATTATCCGCTGGACTTGGCAGTCCGGCGGACAATTCCGCCGTTAGTAGGCTAGTCTGCGTGACTTTTGAAAATGAACGGACTTGCCGCTCATCGGCAAGTCCGTTCATTTAGCACGTGACTTCAAGTTACGTAGCTAGCGTAGGCAGTAAATGCCGCCGCGCTAGCTCCGTAAGCTGGCATGGATTTAAAGGGACTCCCCACGCCGAAAACCGGCGTGGGGGTTCCCCCCAAATCCATGTCAGACCCTTATCCGAGCACGCAGCCTGGCAGGCCAGGAAAGGGGTGGGAACGAACGAGCGCCCCCCCCTCCTGAGCCGTACCAGGCCGCGTGCCCTCAACATGGGGGGTGCCCTGGAGAAAGGGGGGCCGTGCGGCCCCCCCACCCCAAAGCACCTTGTCCCCATGTTGATGAGGACAAGGGCCTCTTCCCGACAACCCTGGCCGTTGGTTGTCGGGGTCTGCGGGCGGGGGCTTATCGGAATCTGGGAGCCCCCTTTAATAAGGGGGCCCCCAGATACCGGCCCCCCACCCTATGTGAATGAGTATGGGGTACGATGTACCCCTACCCATTCACCTAAGGTGTAAAATGTAAAGTACAAAAACACACACACTTTTGAAAAAATATTTTATTGCACTGCTCCGGGGGTCTTCTTCCGTCTTGGGGGTCTTCTCGCCGGACTCCTCCGCCATTTACCAAGCTCTTTTACCGAGCGGAGAAGTCCGGCTACCTTCTTCGTCGTCGCCGCCGTCGTCTGGGTGTCTCGATCCGCCTTCGGGGGTCTTCCGGGGTCTTCGGGGGTCTCTTCTGTTCTTGCGGCGGTCGTCGTCTTCTGCGCCGCCGGCGCCTTCTTCTTCTTGTTCTTCTTCTTGTTCTTCTTCTTCTTCCGATGTTGACCCGTCGCTGTCTCTGCCCGGAATGCCAGAGCCGCGCTGTGCTGGGACTTATATAGGGACATGGGGACAGGGTCACATGCTCATGTCACATGGTGACCCCGCCCCCCTGTGATGTCACAGTCCCGGAGGATGCTGGGACTGTGACATCACAAGGGGGCGGGGTCACCATGTGACGAGCATGTGACCCTGTCCCCATGTCCCTATATAAGTCCCAGCACAGCGCGGCTCTGGCATTCCGGGCAGAGACAGCGACGGGTCAACATCGGAACAAGAAGAAGAACAAGAAGAAGAAGGCGCCGGTGGCGCGGAAGACGACGACCGCCGCAAGAACAGAAGAGACCCCGGAAGACCCCGGAAGACCCCCGAAGGCGGATCGAGACCCCCAGACGACGGCGGCGACGACGAAGAAGGTAGCCGGACTTCTACGCTCGGTAAAAGAGCTTGGTAAATGGCGGAGGAGTCCGGCGAGAAGACCCCCAAGACGGAAGAAGACCCCCGGAGCAGTGCAATAAAATATTTTTTTTCAAAAGTGTGTGTGTTTTTGTACTTTACATTTTACACCTTAGGTGAATGGGTAGGGGTACATCGTACCCCATACTCATTCACATAGGGTGGGGGGCCGGTATCTGGGGGCCCCTTATTAAAGGGGGCTCCCAGATTCCGATAAGCCCCCGCCCGCAGACCCCGACAACCAACGGCCAGGGTTGTCGGGAAGAGGCCCTTGTCCTCATCAACATGGGGACAAGGTGCTTTGGGGTGGGGGGGCTCGTCCCCACCCCTTTCCTGGCCGGCCGGGCTGCGTGCTCGGATAAGGGTCTGAGAAGGATTTGGGGGGGACCCCCACGCCGTTTTTCGGCGTGGGGATTCCCTTTAAATCCATGGCAGGTGACGGAGCTAGCGCGCCGGCATTTACTGCCTACGCTAGCTACGTAACCTGAAGTTACGTTCGAAATGAACGGACTGCTCCGTGTGTGGGCAAGTCCGTTCATTTTCAAAAGTCCCGCGGACTTTGGCCGGCGGATTATCCGCCGGAGAAGTCCGTGCGTGTGTGGGCAAGTCCGCGCGTGTGTGGGCAAGTCCACACGCTCGGAAAGTCCGGCGGACCCAGCTGGAAAGTCCGGCGGATTGTCCGCTGGACTAGGTCCGCCGGCAAAAGTCTGCACGTGTGTACGCGGCATAAGAATGACTTTGATGTGGGCTGTGAAAATCTCAGAGAACAGTTGGCCGAGTTGAAGAAGTCTGGAGTCATTAGAGAATCCAGAAGTCCTTATGCATCCCCAATAGTGGTGGTGCACAAGAAAAATGGGTCTCTCCGCATGTGTATAGATTATCGAAGGCTGAATCGAAGAACAATCCCAGATCAGTACACCATGCCGTGAATAGAAGATGCTCTGCAGTGTCTGTCTGGAGCGAAGTGGTTCAGGGTGTTGGATCTTGGTATTATCCGATATCCTAATGACAGTGAGAAGGCGGCTTTCATTAACCCGTTGGGATTCTTCGAGTTTGATCGTATGCCACAGGGATTATCAGGAGCCCCGGATACTTTTCAAAGGTTGATAGAAAATACGGTGGGCAATATAAACTTAATAGAGGTGCTTGTGTACCTGGATGACATTATCGTCTTCGGTAAGACATTGGAAGAACATGAAGCACGATTGGAGGTGGTGTTAAAGAGGCTCCATGATGAAGGATTAAAGTTGACTGTCAGTTATACCAAACTTCAGTCACCTATTTGTGACACATAGTCTCGGCTGAATGAGTGGCAACAGATCCTAAGAAGCTGGACGCTGTTACTTCCTGGCCTCGGCCAAGGAATGTTACAGAGTGGACGTTTCCTGAGATTCTGTTCTTACTACTGAAGGTTTGTGAAGAATTTTGCACAGATTGCGTCACCCCTCAATGAAGTGCTGCAGAATGATATGAGCGAAAGTTCAGATGGGTTGAAGCAAGGGGCCAGGAAATCCTGTAAATCTATTCAGGAACAATGGACTCCCAAGTGTGAGATGCCCTATAGCCTATGTGAGACAGAGCCTCACTCTCTTTTGAGAAGAACTACCCTGTGCACAAGCTAGAGTTCTTGGCTCAAGGTGGGTGGATGTTGGGGGGAGTGACCGGATGTGAGGTGCGAATGCTGTGAGCTGAGGAGATGTGCGGTGTGATGGAGTTAGGGTGAGCTTGTAGAGCTTCTGTGCGACCCCCCTCTCCCTTCCTATGTAAGCCGCGATGTAAAGCCGCTGTGTGAGCTCCCTCCCCTTTGTTATGAGAAGAAGCCGTACGAGACTTTCTCTCCTTGCTCTCAGCTTTCGGAGCACCCTCCAGAATCACGTGGTGGAGGTACACGCCGACTCTCGTGAGAGGGAGAGTTCGGGTGTAGGAAGCTGGGTAGCGGCTGTACGCTACGGCCCCTTATCCGGGAAAATATCCTTCACTAAAGTGGTGGAGATCGGCGCAGAGATCCCTGGTTCTATATCTGGAAATTTGAGAGAGACCCGTGGAAGGATACAGAGCCGTGACGCCGGACGGGCAGCACTACGGGCAGCACTACACTACTCTTCATTGATTGCTGCATGCCAGGGAGGCAGTAAGGGAGTTGATCCTATGTTATACACGGTGGAATCTGGTAAGGAAAAATAACCTGATAAGACTCTGATAAAAGTGATCGAAGTGAACTTACCAGCAGTAGTAGAGGAGACCCTAAGTAAACCTGACTGACTGACTGAAAAATTTAAAGTTCATGGATGGTGGTTTGTTTCCCTCTTCCTTACTGATGAGCTGAAGTTCTGAAAGGATGTGACCTGGCTTGATGTACCCTGCATTTGCTTGATATATAGTCAAGGGAAAAGATACGGATTGCTCTGTGTTACTTCAGATAGACTACCTGGGTTGAAGTGTTGAAAACTTGATACCTGGGTATTTCTTGGCTGATATACCTGATATACCTGATATACCTTGCGGGTGTTTGTTTTTTGGGTAATAGAGAAAAAAGGTTTTGAGGCTACATACGAACTATGTTATGGCTATCTGGCTATTTAAAGCGCATGTAAAGAACAATTGAGATTATTTAAAAACCTGCGGAATTGGCCAAAACTGAGGCTTGCTTTTTTTTTTTTTTTTTTCCTTTTTTTTTTTTGTATCTTTTCCTTCCCGGATATCTTGGCTTTTGTTGGGCAGTAGGGATGGGCCCGGTGCTCGATACGAACCCATGTTCGCATCGAGCACCGGGTGTTCGCTCGGCGAGCCCAGAACTATTTTGGCCGCTCGCATCACATTCGTGTGATGCGAGCGGCCCCGCAATGCATTGCGGCCGGCGCGGCCGGCGCAGTGCATTGCTGGCTGATGATTGGCCAAGCATGCACTGTGACCCTGCATGCTTGGCCAATCACAGCGCCAGAAACTCGGAGAGCCATAATTGGCTACAGGCAGGACGCCTGTAGCCAATTACAGCTCAGGGGCTTTAGTACACGCCCCCTCATTTAAAAGGCCGCCACGCCGTCGGCGCCGGTCACATGAGTTCCGGCTTTAGGAGAGAGCAGGCTGATTCTGTGTCACTCTTTGCTAGATTCATTTAGAAAGATTTGCTCTACTTTGCTAAACCATTGCTACCTGTCATTGATCGTCCATTGCTGCTGCTGGTTAGTGTGTTTTTAGCTGCTGCTGGGGGTTAGTCTGGTGCGTGTCTTACTGTTAGTACAGTATTTCAGTAGTACCAACCGCAGTGCTGTTAGTACAGCACTGCACCCCAAAAGCACCCATAGGACTTGTAGTGTGTTAGTGGCAGGCACTGGCAGCAAACAGAGCTCCTATATTTTCTTCCCAGAAGCACCCATAGGACTTGTAGTGTGTTAGTGGCAGGCACTGGCAGCAAACAGAGCTCCTATATTTTCTTCCCAGAAGCACCCATAGGACTTGTAGTGTGTTAGTGGCAGGCACTGGCAGCAAACAGAGCTCCTATATTTTCTTCCCAGAAGCACCCATAGGACTTGTAGTGTGTTAGTGGCAGGCACTGGCAGCAAACAGAGCTCCTATATTTTCTTCCCAGAAGCACCCATAGGACTTGTAGTGTGTTAGTGGCAGGCACTGGCAGCAAACAAAGCTCCTATATTTTCTTCCCAGAAGCACCCATAGGACTTGTAGTGTGTTAGTGGCAGGTACTGGCAGCAAACAGAGCTCCTATATTTTCTTCCCAGAAGCACCTATAGGACTTGTAGTGTGTTAGTCCCATCACACAGAGCTCCTATATTTTGTTCCCAGAAGCACCTATAGGACTTGTAGTGTGTTAGTCCCATCACACAGAGCTATATTTTTTTCCCAGAAGCACCTATAGGACTTGTAGTGTGTTAGTCCCATCACACAGAGCTCCTATATTTTGTTCCCAGAAGCACCTATAGGACTTGTAGTGTGTTAGTCCCATCACACAGAGCTATATTTTCTTCCCAGAAGCACCTATAGGACTTGTAGTGTGTTAGTCCCATCACACAGAGCTCCTATATTTTGTTCCCAGAAGCACCTATAGGACTTGTAGTGTGTTAGTCCCATCACACAGAGCTCCTATATTTTGTTCCCAGAAGCACCTATAGGACTTGTAGTGTGTTAGTCCCATCACACAGAGCTATATTTTCTTCCCAGAAGCACCTATAGGACTTGTAGTGTGTTAGTCCCATCACACAGAGCTATATTTTTCTTCCCAGAAGCACCTATAGGACTTGTAGTGTGTTAGTCCCATCACACAGAGCTCCTATATTTTGTTCCCAGAAGCACCTGTAGGACGTGTAGTGTGTTAGTCCCATCACACAGAGCTATATTTTCTTCCCAGAAGCACCTATAGGACTTGTAGTGTGTTAGTCCCATCACACAGAGCTCCTATATTTTGTTCCCAGAAGCACCTATAGGACTTGTAGTGTGTTAGTCCCATCACACAGAGCTATATTTTCTTCCCAGAAGCACCTATAGGACTTGTAGTGTGTTAGTCCCATCACACAGAGCTCCTATATTTTGTTCCCAGAAGCACCTATAGGACTTGTAGTGTGTTAGTCCCATCAAACAGAGCTATATTTTCTTCCCAGAAGCACCTATAGGACTTGTAGTGTGTTAGTCCCATCACACAGAGCTATATTTTCTTCCCAGAAGCACCTATAGGACTTGTAGTGTGTTAGTCCCATCACACAGAGCTATATTTTCTTCCCAGAAGCACCTATAGGACTTGTAGTGTGTTAGTCCCATCACACAGAGCTCCTATATTTTGTTCCCAGAAGCACCTATAGGACTTGTAGTGTGTTAGTCCCATCACACAGAGCTATATTTTTTTCCCAGAAGCACCTATAGGACTTGTAGTGTGTTAGTCCCATCACACAGAGCTATATTTTCTTCCAGAAGCACCTATAGGACTTGTAGTGTGTTAGTCCCATCACACAGAGCTCCTATATTTTGTTCCCAGAAGCACCTATAGGACTTGTAGTGTGTTAGTCCCATCACACAGAGCTCCTATATTTTGTTCCCAGAAGCACCTATAGGACTTGTAGTGTGTTAGTCCCATCACACAGAGCTATATTTTCTTCCCAGAAGCACCTATAGGACTTGTAGTGTGTTAGTCCCATCACACAGAGCTCCTATATTTTGTTCCCAGAAGCACCTATAGGACTTGTAGTGTGTTAGTCCCATCAAACAGAGCTATCTTTTCTTCCCAGAAGCACCTATAGGACTTGTAGTGTGTTAGTCCCATCACACAGAGCTCCTATATTTTGTTCCCAGAAGCACCTATAGGACTTGTAGTGTGTTAGTCCCATCACACAGAGCTCCTATATTTTGTTCCCAGAAGCACCTATAGGAATTGTAGTGTGTTAGTCCCATCACACAGAGCTATATTTTGTTCCCAGAAGCACCTATAGGACTTGTAGTGTGTTAGTCCCATCACACAGAGCTCCTATATTTTGTTCCCAGAAGCACCTATAGGACTTGTAGTGTGTTAGTCCCATCACACAGAGCTCCTATATTTTGTTCCCAGAAGCACCCATAGGACTTGTAGTGTGTTAGTCCCATCACACAGAGCTCCTATATTTTGTTCCCAGAAGCACCTATAGGACTTGTAGTGTGTTAGTTCCATCACACAGAGCTATATTTTGTTCCCAGAAGCACCTATAGGACTTGTAGTGTGTTAGTCCCATCACACAGAGCTCCTATATTTTGTTCCCAGAAGCACCTATAGGACTTGTAGTGTGTTAGTCCCATCACACAGAGCTCCTATATTTTGTTCCCAGAAGCACCTATAGGACTTGTAGTGTGTTAGTCCCATCAAACAGAGCTATATTTTCTTCCCAGAAGCACCTATAGGACTTGTAGTGTGTTAGTCCCATCACACAGAGCTCCTTTATTTTGTTCCCAGAAGCACCTATAGGACTTGTAGTGTGTTAGTCCCATCACACAGAGCTATATTTTCTTCCCAGAAGCACCTATAGGACTTGTAGTGTGTTAGTCCCATCACACAGAGCTCCTATATTTTGTTCCCAGAAGCACCTATAGGACTTGTAGTGTGTTAGTCCCATCACACAGAGCTATATTTTCTTCCCAGAAGCACCTATAGGACTTGTAGTGTGTTAGTCCCATCACACAGAGCTCCTATATTTTGTTCCCAGAAGCACCTTTAGGACTTGTAGTGTGTTAGTCCCATCACACAGAGCTATATTTTGTTCCCAGAAGCACCTATAGGACTTGTAGTGTGTTAGTCCCATCACACAGAGCTCCTATATTTTCTTCCCAGAAGCACCTATAGGACTTGTAGTGTGTTAGTCCCATCACACAGAGCTCCTATATTTTGTTCCCAGAAGCACCTATAGGACTTGTAGTGTGTTAGTCCCATCACACAGAGCTATATTTTCTTCCCAGAAGCACCTATAGGACTTGTAGTGTGTTAGTCCCATCACACAGAGCTATATTTTCTTCCCAGAAGCACCTATAGGACTTGTAGTGTGTTAGTCCCATCACACAGAGCTCCTATATTTTGTTCCCAGAAGCACCTATAGGACTTGTAGTGTGTTAGTCCCATCACACAGAGCTATATTTTCTTCCCAGAAGCACCTATAGGACTTGTAGTGTGTTAGTCCCATCACACAGAGCTCCTATATTTTGTTCCCAGAAGCACCTATAGGACTTGTAGTGTGTTAGTCCCATCACACAGAGCTCCTATATTTTGTTCCCAGAAGCACCTATAGGACTTGTAGTGTGTTAGTCCCATCACACAGAGCTATATTTTCTTCCCAGAAGCACCTATAGGACTTGTAGTGTGTTAGTCCCATCACACAGAGCTCCTATATTTTGTTCCCAGAAGCACCTATAGGACTTGTAGTGTGTTAGTCCCATCACACAGAGCTATATTTTCTTCCCAGAAGCACCTATAGGACTTGTAGTGTGTTAGTCCCATCACACAGAGCTCCTATATTTTGTTCCCAGAAGCACCTATAGGACTTGTAGTGTGTTAGTCCCATCACACAGAGCTCCTATATTTTGTTCCCAGAAGCACCTATAGGACTTGTAGTGTGTTAGTCCCATCACACAGAGCTATATTTTGTTCCCAGAAGCACCTATAGGACTTGTAGTGTGTTAGTCCCATCACACAGAGCTCCTATATTTTGTTCCCAGAAGCACCTATAGGACTTGTAGTGTGTTAGTCCCATCACACAGAGCTCCTATATTTTGTTCCCAGAAGCACCCATAGGACTTGTAGTGTGTTAGTCCCATCACACAGAGCTCCTATATTTTGTTCCAGAAGCACCTATAGGACTTGTAGTGTGTTAGTTCCATCACACAGAGCTATATTTTGTTCCCAGAAGCACCTATAGGACTTGTAGTGTGTTAGTCCCATCACACAGAGCTCCTATATTTTGTTCCCAGAAGCACCTATAGGACTTGTAGTGTGTTAGTCCCATCACACAGAGCTCCTATATTTTGTTCCCAGAAGCACCTATAGGACTTGTAGTGTGTTAGTCCCATCACACAGAGCTCCTATATTTTCTTCCCAGAAGCACCTATAGGACTTGTAGTGTTGTTAGTCCCATCACACAGAGCTCCTATATTTTTTCCCAGAAGCACCTATAGGACTTGTAGTGTGTTAGTCCCATCACACAGAGCTCCTATATTTTCTTCCCAGAAGCACCTATAGGACTTGTAGTGTGTTAGTCCCATCACACAGAGCTCCTATATTTTGTTCCCAGAAGCACCTATAGGACTTGTAGTGTGTTAGTCCCATCACACAGAGCTCCTATATTTTCTTCCCAGAAGCACCTATAGGACTTGTAGTGTGTTAGTCCCATCACACAGAGCTCCTATATTTTGTTCCCAGAAGCACCTATAGGACTTGTAGTGTGTTAGTCCCATCACACAGAGCTATATTTTCTTCCCAGAAGCACCTATAGGACTTGTAGTGTGTTAGTCCCATCACACAGAGCTCCTATATTTTCTTCCCAGAAGCACCTATAGGACTTGTAGTGTGTTAGTCCCATCACACAGAGCTCCTATATTTTGTTCCCAGAAGCACCTATAGGACTTGTAGTGTGTTAGTCCCATCACACAGAGCTATATTTTCTTCCCAGAAGCACCTATAGGACTTGTAGTGTGTTAGTCCCATCACACAGAGCTCCTATATTTTGTTCCCAGAAGCACCTATAGGACTTGTAGTGTGTTAGTCCCATCACACAGAGCTCCTATATTTTGTTCCCAGAAGCACCTATAGGACTTGTAGTGTGTTAGTCCCATCACACAGAGCTATATTTTCTTCCCAGAAGCACCTATAGGACTTGTAGTGTGTTAGTCCCATCACA
This sequence comes from Lithobates sylvaticus, assembly GCA_028564925.1. Taxonomy (NCBI): domain Eukaryota; kingdom Metazoa; phylum Chordata; class Amphibia; order Anura; family Ranidae; genus Lithobates; species Lithobates sylvaticus. Next base: position 226,206,160 of record CM053027.1, on the reverse strand, counting down.
CAGAGCTCCTATATTTTCTTCTCAGCAGCACCCACAGGACTTCTAGTGTGTTAGTCCATCACACAGAGCTCCTATATTTTCTTTGCAGAAGCACCCATAGGACTTCTAGTGTGTTAGTGGCATCACACAGAGCTCCTATATTTTCTTTGCAGAAGCACCCATAGGACTTCTAGTGTGTTAGTGGCATCACACAGAGCTCCTATATTTTCTTCTCAGCAGCACCCACAGGACTTCTAGTGTGTTAGTGGCATCACACAGAGCTCCTATATTTTCTTTGCAGAAGCACCCATAGGACTTCTAGTGTGTTAGTGGCATCACACAGAGCTCCTATATTTTCTTTGCAGAAGCACCCATAGGACTTCTAGTGTGTTAGTGGCATCATACAGAGCTCCTATATTTTCTTCTCAGCAGCACCCACAGGACTTCTAGTGTGGTAGTGGCATCACACAGAGCTCCTATATTTTCTTTGCAGAAGCACCCATAGGACTTCTAGTGTGTTAGTGGCATCACACAGAGCTCCTATATTTTTCTTCTCAGCAGCACCCACAGGACTTCTAGTGTGTTAGTGGCATCACACAGAGCTCCTATATTTTCTTTGCAGAAGCACCCATAGGACTTCTAGTGTGTTAGTGGCATCACACAGAGCTCCTATATTTTCTTCTCAGCAGCACCCACAGGACTTCTAGTGTGTTAGTGGCATCACACAGAGCTCCTATATTTTCTTTGCAGAAGCACCCATAGGACTTCTAGTGTGTTAGTGGCATCACACAGAGCTCCTATATTTTCTTTGCAGAAGCACCCATAGGACTTCTAGTGTGTTAGTGGCATCATACAGAGCTCCTATATTTTCTTCTCAGCAGCACCCACAGGACTTCTAGTGTGTTAGTGGCATCACACAGAGCTCCTATATTTTCTTTGCAGAAGCACCCATAGGACTTCTAGTGTGTTAGTGGCATCACACAGAGCTCCTATATTTTCTTCTCAGCAGCACCCACAGGACTTCTAGTGTGTTAGTGGCATCATACAGAGCTCCTATATTTTCTTTGCAGAAGCACCCATAGGACTTCTAGTGTGTTAGTGGCATCACACAGAGCTCCTATATTTTCTTCTCAGCAGCACCCACAGGACTTCTAGTGTGTTAGTGGCATCACACAGAGCTCCTATATTTTCTTTGCAGAAGCACCTATAGGACTTCTAGTGTGTTAGTGGCATCACACAGAGCTCCTATATTTTCTTCTCAGCAGCAGCACCCACAGGACTACCGACTACAATGGCTGGAAGACCGCCAAGGGGAGGCAGAGCGTGCAGAGCCAAGAACACAGGGCAGGCAGGCAGGCTCTGTTTCTAGTGGACGTGGCCGTGGCCGTGGACGTGGTCGTGCATCGTCATCAGCACGTGGCCATGGGACACGCGCGTCTTTGTTTTCGGCAGCTGGATATGTGGAGCCGCATCATGCTGAAGGCTTGGTAGAATGGATGACCAAGCCCTCCTCATCCTCCTCATCCTCTCTCACCCAGGCTCAGGGTACTGGCAGAGCAGCTGCCAACGCGTACTCAATGGCATCATCAGCCACCCCTTCCCTAGACCCACCATGTCCTCCTGAGGAGTCCCCCGAACTCTTTGAGCACAGTGTTGGGTACATACTCCAGGAGGATGCCCAACGATTCGAAGGCTCGGATGATGATACCCAGCTTGAGGAAGTCAGTAGTGTGCGCGCAGAGAGAGGGGATGCTGAAGGACAGCAATCTGGCAGTACTGTTCCACCAGCTGCAGCTTACTGCCAGGTTTGCTCTAGTGGTGAAGAGGGAGGGGATGATGAGGTCACTGACGCCACGTGGGTGCCTGGAGGGAGAGAGGATGAGGAGGAGGAGGAGGATGATGATGCGGCGTCACATGTCCAACGAGGCAGGATGCCCCCTGGAGGCCAGCTAGAGGCCAGCACAGCAACTGTACAACACCGCAGAGCTCCGCCTGTGCAGGGCGCTGCCTCTGCACGTTATCAGAAAAGTTCTTTGGTGTGGGCTTTTTTGAGACGAGTGCATCAGATCGCACCACTGCTATTTGCAATATTTGTCTCAAGCGTATCTCGTGTGGCCAAAACATCAGCCGCTTGGGCACCACAAGCATGAGCAGACATATGTCGACCTGCCATGCAGCTCGTTGGCAGGCACACATAAAAGACCCACACCAAAGAACTAAGCGGACCTCTCCTTGCTCCTCATCAGCTGGCATCTCCATCCCCACTACATCTTCAGTCCTCTCTGAAAGCTGCTGTGAGAGGACTGAAGGTGTAGAATTAGGTGTGTCACAACCAAGTACTTGCAGTACACCGACGTCCGATTGTAGCAGGCAAATTTCCCTGCCCCAGCTGCTGGACCGTCGAAAGAAGTACACTCCCAGCCATCCACATGCCCAGCGGTTGAATGCTAGCTTGGCTAAATTGCTAGCACTTCAACTGCTGCCTTTTCAGTTGGTAGACTCGGCCCCCTTCCGTGAGTTTGTTCAATGTGCGGTTCCTCAGTGGCAGGTTCCCAAACGCCACTTTTTCTCATGGAAGGCGATTCCGTCTCTCTACCGGCATGTGGAAGGCAATGTCCATGCCTCGCTGGACAGGGCGGTCAGCGGTAAGGTGCATATTACCGCTGACTCATGGTCCAGCAGGCATGGACAGGGACGTTACCTTTCTTTCACGGCCCATTGGGTCACTCTATTGGCAGCTGGGAGGGATGCAGGGCAAGGTGCAGTAGTGTTGGAGGTTGTTCCGCCACCACGCCTCCAAAACGCTACTACTGCTACTGGTTGTGACACACCTCTCTCCTCCACCCCCCTCCTCTTCTTCTTCCTCCAGTGCTCTGTCCTCGGAACCAGCGGTGCTCCGTAGGCGTCCAAGGGGCTATGCAAGTGCGCAGGCAAAAAGATGCCATGCCGTGCTTGCGCTGGTGTGTTTGGGGGACAGGAGCCACACTGGGCCAGAGGTACTGGCAGCTCTGCAGGGGCAGGCCGAGAGGTGGTTGACGCCACGTCAGCTTAAGCCAGGAATGGTCGTTTCTGACAATGGCACCAACCTCCTCTCCGCCCTGCGACAGGGGCAGCTCACCCATGTGCCCTGTATGGCTCACGTCCTCAACCTGGTGGTGCAGCGGTTCTTGGGCAGGTTCCCAGGCTTACAGGATGTCCTGAGGCAGGCCAGGAAAGTCTGTGTGCATTTCCGCCGATCTTATAATGCCAGTGCTCGGCTGACTGAGCTGCAAAAGGAGCTGAACCTGCCCAAGAACCGCCTAATATGTGACATGCCCACCAGGTGGAACTCAACGTTGGCCATGCTGCAGCGACTGCACACGCAGCAGAGGGCCATCAATGAGTACCTTTGCGACTACGGCACCAGGACAGGGTCAGGGGAGCTTGGTTTTTATTCCCCACGTCAGTGGAGCATGATCAGGGATGCATGCACTGTCCTCTCACCATTTGAGGAGGCCACGAGGATGGTGAGCAGTGACAGTGCATGCATCAGTGACACTGTACCTCTTGTCCACCTGTTGGAGCATACGCTGCGTGGGATAATGGACAGGGAACTTGAGGCAGAACAGAGGCAGGAAGAGGAGGACTTCCTTGCCTCTCAAGGCCCCCTTTATCCGGACAGTGTTCCTTCTGTCCCTTCTGTCCCACCCATCACACAGGAAGAGGATGAGGAGGAGGAGGAGGGAGGAGGAGGAGGATTGTGTGAGCATGGAGGTGGAGCCTGGCACTCAGCATCAGCAGCAGCAGCAGTCTTTTAGGGATGATGTACAGTCCCAACAAACCAGTGGACTTGTACGTGCCTCAGCTAACCTACGCTGCATGGCCTCCCTGATCCTGCAAAGCCTGCGGAAGGATCCTCGTGTTCTTCGGATCAAGGAGAGGGACCATTACTGGCTGGCCACTCTCCTTGATCCACGGTACAAGGGTAAGGTTGCGGACCTTATCTTGCCGTCGCAGAGGGAGCAGAGGATGAGACATCTCAGGGAGGCCTTGCAGAAAGGTCTGTGCAACGCGTTCCCAGAAACTGGGAGGTTACAAACTCCTGGTCCTGGGCGACGAGTTGCTGAGGCTTCGGTCAGTAGCAGAAGGAGCGGTGGGGAAGGTGGACGTCTGACCGATGCGTTCAGACAATTTTTTAGTCCGCAGCCCCAAGGTATGATCGGTTCCAGCAACCATCGCCAGCGTCTGATATACATGGTGCAGGAATACCTTGGGGCAAGGTCAGACTTGGACACCTTTCCCACCGAAAATCCTCTGGCTTACTGGGTCCTGAGGATGGATCACTGGCCAGAGCTTGCACAGTATGCAATTGAGCTACTGGCCTGTCCTGCCTCCAGCGTTCTTTCCGAACGCACATTCAGTGCTGCTGGAGGATTTGTCACCGATCATAGGGTGCGCCTGTCCACCGACTCATCAAAATGAATCAGTCTTGGATCACCACCAGCTACCAGGCACCTGAAGCGGATATAACGGAATAATTTATAATGTCACATCCCTTCAAGACTGCCTATGCTGATGCTGAGTGACTGTCCTCTTATGTTCACTGACTATCCTCTTCCTCCTCCTCAATGATCCATGCCACCACACCAGTGCCTAAGGCACAATTTTTCAGCCCCTGTATAACAGGGGCGTGTAATTAAATTTTTTTTTTAAAATGCTTCGCAACACATGTGACTGCTGTGCTCCAAGTACAGTATCTGTGAGGGGTTGCAGTGTTGTGGCACCAGCACCAGTGCCTAAGGCACAATTTTTCAGCCCCTGTTTAACAGGGGCGTGTAATTACAATTTTTTAAAAAAATGCTTCGCAACACGTGTGACTGCTGTGCTCCAAGTACAGTATCTGTGAGGGGTTGCAGTGTTGTGGCACCAGCACCAGTGCCTAAGGCACAATTTTTCAGCCCCTGTTTAACAGGGGCGTATAATTACAATTTTTTAGGCAATGCTTTGCAACAGGTCTCATTGCTGTGCTAAGAGTACAGTATCTGTGAGGGGTTGCAGTGTTGTGGCACCAGCACCAATGTCTAAGGCACAATTTTTCAGCACCTGTTTAACAGGGGCGTGTAATTACAAATCTTGATCTAATAGTTCACAGCAGGGCCCATTCCTGCGCCCAACAAGAGTAACTATGAGGGCCTACAGTCTTGTGGCAACACCGTCCACCACCACCGCCAAAGGCCCAATTTTTCTGCCCTGTTCATCAGGTGCTTGCAAATACAAATCTTGATCTAATAACTCACAGCAGGGCCCATTCCTGCGCCCACCAAGAGTAACTGTGAGAGCTTACAGTCTTGTGGCAACACCGTCCACCACCACCACCACCACCACCACCACCACCACCACCGCCAAAGGCCCAATTTTTCTGCCCTGTTCATCAGGTGCTTGCAATTACAAATCTTGATCTAATAACTCACAGCAGGGCCCATTCCTGCGCCCACCAAGAGTAACTATGAGGGCCTACAGTCTTGTGGCAACACCGTCCACCACCACCGCCAAAGGCCCAATTTTTCTGCCCTGTTCATCAGGTGCTTGCAAATACAAATCTTGATCTAATAACTCACAGCAGGGCCCATTCCTGCGCCCACCAAGAGTAACTGTGAGAGCTTACAGTCTTGTGGCAACACCGTCCACCACCACCACCACCACCACCACCGCCAAAGGCCCAATTTTTCTGCCCTGTTCATCAGGTGCTTGCAATTACAAATCTTGATCTATTAACTCACAGCAGGGCCCATTCCTGTGCCCACCAGTCTTGTGGCTACACCAACATCTAATAGGGCAAATTTCTGCAGAGTATATACGCCAGGCCCCTACTTTCAAACATCCAACTTACAAACGACTCCTACTTGCAAATGGAAAGAGAAAACAGGAAGTGAGAGGAAATCTACCCCTAGGAAGGGAAATTCTATCCTGTTAGATTTAATTTGGGAAAAAGGTATCTCCTCTCTACTGATACTTTATCACCAATCCTTGTTTCAATTAAAACCCCACTTTTCCAAAAACATTTGTCATTGGGACGGAAAGTGAGGTGACATGTTCTGAACAGATGTGCAAAGACAGCAAATGTTACAGGGGTGATAACCCCTCCCTATGTTCTCCAAAAAGCTTAAAAATAGATTTTTTTGGGATGGAGCTACACTTCATAATGTACCTGTTCAGATTCTACTTAAGAACAAACCTACAGTCCGTGTCTTGTTTGCACCACCTATATACTGCTGTTCAGAGTATATAGGGTTGTAGGTATAGGGTTTTATTTTTGGGTGCGGGGTCCCCCTTAATATCCATACAAGACCCAAAGGGGCTGGGGTGGGGGGGGGGGTGATGGGGTAGCCATGCCATTTTTCTCAAGGATTTTCAGCCATATGGCGGCCAGGACAAGACATGACATTAAAGCCCACATAAAGTGACGGGTGCATATGTGCAAAACCATTAAAGGTACCATATAAAGTGCTGTGAGATACAAATAAAGTTAAATTCAAACAATCAAATAAATTCAAACAATCACTGTGCATTCAAATGCTATGCAATTAAAGTGCTGTGCCATTAAACGCTTAATGAGAAGCATCAAATAATGGATGAGTAATCAATGACAGGTGAATGGTTATCAGATGCTAATGGAAAAAATATTAAACAAATAAATAAATAAGCAATAAATATATATAGTCCCAGGTTGGATAAAATATATATGAATGAGCAGTGTCCAAGTTAATCCATCCGGTCCTGATGGTGTATTTAGTCAGGTACCGTATTCGCTTTAATTAAGCAGTAATTAAATATTCCATTCATTCAGGTTATCAGCATTAACTGCATGATGTAAATATTAAATCCTGTATGTTTTCTGCAGCGGGTACTTGGTCCTGATTTTCATAAAATTCAATCCAATCACTAGTCTCTCAAAACTCTCACCTCAAATCTGAAAGATTGTAGCTTTTCGGGCATATCCTATAGCCCCATGGATTGTGGATACAAGTTGTTCAGCATAAAACTGGTAAGAGTAAAGAACTTCTCCTTTAAGAGCGTTTAAAATCTTGATTCCTGCAGTGCTCAGTGTCAGGACAAGACAAAGGGCAAAGAAACAAGAAAGGGAAGCCTCCACTAGTGTAGTATCTTAGTTAAATGTGGGCAAGTTTATTAAGGTACATTGGGTGGACTCTTACATTAAAATCAAGGTTTAAAAGCAAGAAACGGCATAGACATATAAAGAAATGAATAACTCCTAGGCGTTCTCAGCGCCTTCTCACGTCTCACGTCTCCTCTGCCTGCGGCCACTCCCTACGCGTTACGACACGTCACGTGTCTTCATCTGGGGAACCGGATTGGCTAATTGGGCTTTGTTTATATTACGTATAACCGGAAGTTGGTATTCGGCCATCTTGGTTGTGGTCAGGTATCTACTAGGCGGCGGCCATTTTACCGGTGGTTTGGTTATTAGGGCGGATATGTTTTTAAACTATGCGTTCCACCTCTGCGTTCCACCGTTATGGCAGCCATTATCCTGTAGATTTGTGGATTGTTAAAACGAGTATGTTTTCAACAATGCGTTCCACCTCTACGTTCCACCATTATAGTGGCCATTATCTTATGGATAAGTTGGTGGTTGAAGTTACCTACCGGGAATGTTATAGTGTAATGTTATTACGTCCCGGGACTTGGTAGTGTAGTGGTCATATTATACTGTCCCCACCTGGGTAAAGTATATATGTTAATAAAGGCCACATAGGTTCCATGTATGTAATAATACACATCTAGAGTGCATATAAATTACTCCTAGTGGTGGCGTGCTTATTAAATAGCCATAAGTAGACCTTAAGGAAAATAATTGTTATAAATAGGTTAATAGTATTTAGAATGGATAATTTCCTATATGTAAATGTTCTATTTAGTCCCAGTAGATACTGATATTGAGTTATTCATTTCTTTATATGTCTATGCCGTTTCTTGCTTTTAAACCTTGATTTTAATGTAAGAGTCCACCCAATGTACCTTAATAAACTTGCCCACATTTAACTAAGATACTACACTAGTGGAGGCTTCCCTTTCTTGTTTCTTTGCCCTTTGTCTTGTCCTGACACTGAGCACTGCAGGAATCAAGATTTTAAACGCTCTTAAAGGAGAAGTTCTTTACTCTTACCAGTTTTATGCTGAACAACTTGTATCCACAATCCATGGGGCTATAGGATATGCCCGAAAAGCTACAATCTTTCAGATTTGAGGTGAGAGTTTTGAGAGACTAGTGATTGGATTGAATTTTATGAAAATCAGGACCAAGTACCCGCTGCAGAAAACATACAGGATTTAATATTTACATCATGCAGTTAATGCTGATAACCTGAATGAATGGAATATTTAATTACTGCTTAATTAAAGCGAATACGGTACCTGACTAAATACACCATCAGGACCGGATGGATTAACTTGGACACTGCTCATTCATATATATTTTATCCAACCTGGGACTATATATATTTATTGCTTATTTATTTATTTGTTTAATATTTTTTCCATTAGCATCTGATAACCATTCACCTGTCATTGATTACTCATCCATTATTTGATGCTTCTCATTAAGCGTTTAATGGCACAGCACTTTAATTGCATAGCATTTGAATGCACAGTGATTGTTTGAATTTATTTGATTGTTTGAATTTAACTTTATTTGTATCTCACAGCACTTTATATGGTACCTTTAATGGTTTTGCACATATGCACCCGTCACTTTATGTACTACTGTATGTAGACATTGATGTTTATTAGTACTGTAGCATATACTATATTTACCAGTAGTAGTGTTATTACTATTGGAGTATTCCTTATTGCACTTTAATTTTAGCTATATATTGCGCGAAATTCTTTTATATATATTACTATTTTGTGTATTTGTGAACACACTACATTTTGCAGCAGAGCACCACTTATTTATTTATTTTGACTACTATATATACTCCAAGTAGCGCGAGGGACACATATCCACATGACATTAAAGCCGCAAGTGGTTTTAAATGGCTTCTTTTTTTCCTTTACAAATGTCATTTTGTGCAAGGACAGTTCTAAACACGGGAAACACATGCCACTTTACAGGCATACTTTAGACACCCCCCAGGTACCATATTTAAAGGAAAATTTCACTTTTTTTTTTCACTTTATGCATCATTAAAATGACTGCTCCCGAAAAAACTTTAGTTTTTAAAAGTTCTTTTTGCATTGATATATGTCCCCTGGGGCAGGACCCGGGTCCCAAAACCTGTTTTATGACATTAACATGCATATTGGCTGTTGTAATTAGCACTTTTGATTTCGAACGTTCGCGTCCATTATAACGAATAGGGTTCGAAAATTCGCGCAAACTTTCGGTCCGTTCGAAGGTTCTGGTTCGAACCGAACCCGGGGGTGTTCAGCTCATCCCTATTGGGCAGTACCATACTGAGCTCATAGACTTGAATCGAACTGGAACTGTAAAAGTTTGTAAAGTGTTCAGAGTGTTCAAGGGGAGAAGGGTATACCCATAAAGACAGTATAAGCACCCTTTTAAAGGAGAGGGGGGCAAAGGGGAAAAATGCAGCAGCTACGATCCGCAAAAGATAAAAACTCTCAACAAGTAGGTACAGCGGCACCGGCAAGATTAGAGAAATTTGCACACGCACCCGGGCAACCCCCTTCACAATCCCCCCCCCCCCCAAAGAAAGGGATCCAACCCAAAGCGCAACAGGGGAGTGCAGGAGATCGAAAAAGCCAAGGACAGAACCAAACAAATGTTTTAACGCCACGGCTCAGATGGCAAAGGCACAGGGGAATAAAAACCCCGGGCAGCCTGATCAAAGTACAAAAATAAATATAGAAACAATGGACATTGCAGTTGGGCCTAATATGCCCCTCGAGAAAGAACCTACTTTAATGGACGTGCTTAAGGCTGTAAAAGTATCTAATGACTCACTTAAAGAGCTATGTGAACAGATGAAGGGTGTTAAAGAAGATCTGGTTTTGGTAAGACAGGATGTGCAGAAGATTTCTGAGATAACCACTGATTTGGAAGGAAGGATCAGCCAGGTAGAAGATGAGGTGTCACCATTAATTAAAGATATGAAGAGTATGAAAGAGCAGATACTCAGGCAAGCCTCTAAACTGGAGGAAATTGAAAATAGGAGCCGAAGAGATAACATAAGGGTAGTAGGACTGCCTGAAAAGAGCGAAGGATCTAACCCCACTGAGTTTTTAGAAAGATGGCTGATCGAGGTGTTTGGGAAAGAATCTTTTTCAGCGATGTTCAGTATAGAAAGAGCTCACAGGGTGCCATTTCGTCCCCTGCCAGCAGGAGGATACCCTAGAACTTTGCTAATAAAATTTTTAAACTACAAGGACAAAGTGGCACTCCTACGGAAAGCCAGAGATGAGGAAAACATTCTCTTTAATGGAATCAAGATATCTTTCTATTCTGATTTCTCTGAGGATCTTCAAAGGCGCAGAGCAGAATGGCACCAGTTTGGATCAAGGTCAAATATTTGCAATGGGGCGGAAAAATAAGGGCACAATTAGAGAGAAAGAAAGCTATGAAAATTATAGAAGATATACAGAAGAGGAAAGGGAAAGGGGAGACACAAACAATTTTGAAATGGGTAACCACAAGAATTAAAGGGTGGAAATATTTATGTAGAGTTAAAGCACTTTTTTAAAACATATATTCATGTGTTGTAATTAGATGCAATTTAAAACACTAAAAATAGGGTCATGGAACATAAGAGGGTTAGGTATAGTAGGTAAGAAGGCAGCAGTATTTTCTATGTTGAAGAATTATGGTTTTGAACTGGTTTGCTTGCAGGAAACACATCTAACAAAGGATACAGCCCAGCAATTTCAAAGGAAAAAAGAGAGTATATCAACATCAATTTCACTCGGTCCACAGCTCGTACAGTAGAGGGGTTAGTGTGATGGTGAAGAAAGGGTGAAGTTTTCCTGCACGCAAACCAGTATAGATAAATTAGGTCGATATGTTTTTCTATGTTGTTTAATTGAAGATAGAGCGCTGGTAGTAGCAAATGTGTATATCCCGCCTCCATTTAAAATGGATATTATGATTAAATTAAATGAATTCCTGCTTGATAAACAGGGTATTCCAATTATAATAATGGGAGATTTCAATCAGGTATTAGATTACAAGTTGGATAGATTTCCAGGTCAAAGTACATGCGAATATACTAAGAAAGGACGGCTGAGCCAGTTTTTAGAGGAAGTAGGATTACTGGATCTCTGGAGGGTGCGGAACCCTGGCATTCAGCAATATTCTTGCTGGTCGGCCACGTATTCCACACTCTCCAGGATAGATATGGCATTGGGAAACGATAGAGCACTGCAGATAACGGAAGATGTAAAGTATTGGTCAAGAGGGATTTCGGATCACTCCCCCTTAGTGGTTACATTAAAAATAGGGGAAGGGGAAATACAGAGGGAGTGGAAAATTAATCCATGCTGGTTTGAGATAAACAGTAAAATTGACACTATCCCTCTAACGTTGAGAGAATTCATTGAAATCAATGCGGGTATGGCAGCGTCAGGGATCCTATGGGACACCCTAAAGGCCTTCCTGAGGGGATTATTAATCCAGCAGGTGGCCAAATATAATAAAGAGGTGACAGCACAGGAGGAAAGAACCAGGAAGGAAGTCGTGTCAGCCGAGGATAATTATATACTAGCCCCAACAATGGACAGGAAAGAAATATGGTTAAATAAACAAACAACATGAGTATAAGTTGATGGTAATGCAGAGGGTGGAGACTAAACAATTATTACAGCAGCAAGCCGCCTTTATGGAGGGGGAAATGGTTGGGAAAATGTTGGCTCAAGTAGTAAGGTCCAACTTATCTCCTAGTACTGTACTAGCCATCCGGTCCATAGGAGGGGAGATAATTTCGGACTCTAAAAGTATAGTGGAAGGTTTTGAGGAATTCTATAAAAATGTATATACCGCTCAAATAAAGGGAGGAGGGGGTGCAATAATGGAGGAGTTCTTGGGGAGTCTGGACATGCCAATAATAACACAAGAAGAGAGAGACGGACTGGATACCCCAATAACACTTATAGAATTGCAACAGGCGGTGGCCGATATGGCAAACCAAAAGTCCCCAGGCCCAGATGGATTACCAACAGAAACGTATAAACACATGGGGATATATTGATCCCAGAGTTACTAAAAACATTAGAGATGGGATATTTACCCAACTCAATGAGGGAAGCAACCATCATAGTACTCCACAAGGAAGGCAAGGATCCCCTGGACGTCGCCTCATATAGGCCAATCTCCCTTTTGTGTGCAGTTGCAAAAATCTTAGCAAAAGTTATCGCAGCCAGAATAAATAAGTATATTTCGAAATTGGTCCACCCTGATCAGTCGGGGTTCATTTCGAATAGATCAACCAGTACAAATATTAGAAGAGCCTTTCTAAATTTACAAACACCAAGAGTAAATAAAGGGTCAAGAACAATATTGTCATTAGACGTGACTAAAGCCTTTGACTCAATAGACTGGGGGTATATTTGCCAAGTCCTGGAGAAATTTAGATTTGGGCCCATACTGATAGGGTGGATCAAAATGCTTTACGATAGACCTACAGCCAGACTGAAAATAAATAATAGATTCTCTGATCAAATAAAACTAGAAAGGGGGACTAGACAGGGGTGCCCATTGTCTCCCCTGCTTTTTGCGCTTGCAATGGAGCCCCTGGCGGTGTGTATAAGAAAGAGCTTGGAAATCACGGGCTTCTGTAGTAGCTCAGGAGAGGAGCGTATAGCATTAAACGCAGATGATATATTGCTTTTCCTGGGGGATATGGACTATTCATTGGAGGAAGCAATAAAAATTGTAGAGAGGTTTGGCAGATTTACCGGCCTAGAAATAAATTGGGCGAAGTCCGAGCTCTTTCCGGTAGATACGGCGAGGGAAGGGATAATATGGGATAGGCCTCAATTAGTAGTAGTGGATTCTTTAAAATATTTAGGGATAAGGATAACAAGGGACCCCAATCCGTGAATAGCAATTTAGTACCATTGTTGGTTAAGTTTAGGGAAAAAATTGAGATTTGGAAGCACCTGCCACTATCAAGAGCTGGCAGATGCTCCCTAATAAAAATGACCTGGCTGCCTCAGCTGATGTATATACTCCACAACTCTCCCACATGGATTCCAAGAAAATGGTTTGATAAAATAACGAGCCTTTTCAGGGAATTGATGTGGAAAGGGGGACAGGCTAGGATTTGGCTGCTTACACTACAGCTCCCGGTGGGGGAAGGGGGACTTGCATTGCCTAACCCTGAGAAGTACTACTTAGCTTCTCAATTACAACAGATATCGGGATGTGGCGACCAAGAAGGGGGTACTCCTAATGGTAAAATTCTGCTGACAGGAGCTCTGCATGAGACAATAATAGAGACCTTAGAGGCTGGCTCTTTTAGGTTTAAATATACAATAAAAATGATCAGTAAAATATGGAAAACCGTTAAAAAAATGATGAAATATAGAGAGATTAACATATATAACCCCATTTAGAATAATAGTAATTTACAAGAAATAAGCACAAAAAATTGGAGCGTGGGAAAAAAGGGGAATCAAAAACTTGAGACAATTTTATGAGGGTAATGCTATTAAAAAAATTGAAGTATTAAAAAGGGAATTTAATATCCCCCAGAATACATTTTTCAAATATCTCCAGATAAGCCATGCCTTAGAAGGGGGGGGGGAATAGGGGGGGGGTTGAGATAAGGGGAGGCCCTTTTAGCATTTACTACGAAGCGTCATCCTTCTTAGTGGCTCTTTCTTTCCCAGTATAGGGTCTATAGATATTTGATACATTCTTTAAGTAACAGAAATTCAGTTCTGTACCAAAACTTACAAATGCATAATAAACTAGAATTTAAAGAGGCGTTTCGGACAATCCTTTTTTTTTCTTTTTGACTTTTAATAAGGACATTTACCTGTCCAACGATCCCGCAATGTCGGCCGCCCCGAGGCCAATCCGTCCATCGGATCGGCTGCCGGCGCCTCCATCCTAACGAAGGGAAACAGGCAGTGGAGCCTTGCGGCTTCACTGCCAGTTTCCTACTGCACATGCGCGAGTCGCGCATCGCTTTGTGAATGGCCCCATTGTGTTCTGGGACACACACATGTCCCAGAATGCAACGGGGCCGTTCACCGAAGAGGAGGAAGCGCCGCGGAATAGGAAGAGGCAGATTAGGAAGACTGCCTAGCAACAGCGTTTCAGGTAAGTGAAAAACATTTTTTTTATTATTTATTTAATTTTTTCTATTTTATTAATGCAATTTTTTTTTTGTGTGGCCCTCTACTATATATATACATACATATACACACACACACATATACACATAAAACTAACTAGCTAGCTAATTAAGTAACTATATCAAATAACTAACTATATTATATAATCTATGATTTTTACTTTAAAAGATCTCTACAAGTATTTTTGTTCAAGTCTATGACAAATACTCTGTGTGTATTCTTATCTGTGAAACCATTGACCTACTGACCTTAAGTCAAGCTCTGGACATGGAGAACAACTGGTACAAAAATGACGTTCACACACCTAGCTATTACAAGATCTGTTTTAGGCTAAACTGAGTGAGCTTTTTAAAAGTCAAAGCTAAAAGGGAACTCAAACGGCATAAATATGGATCTTGGTTATAAAGCAAAATTAATATAATTATTCTACAATTCCCCCTGAATATCATTTATTATATTACCTAAATCACGCACACTCCATTTATGGCCCATTCATACACATTTTGAATCAGTTGCTCCAGATGTACCACAGCTAATCATTGGATCAGATAAGCCAGAAGTAATTTTCAGACTAAAAATACTTGTCGTAATTTTTTCACCTTTTTTCATTTCTTCCTTAACCACCTCAATACAGTGCATTTTCACCCCCTTCCTGCCCAAGCCATTTTTCAGCTTTCAGCGCTGTCACACTTTGAATGACAATTGCACGGTCATACAACACTGTACCCAGATGAAATTGTTATCATTTTGTCCCCACAAATAGAGCTTTCTTTTGGTGGTATTTGATCTGCGTTTTTTTTTTTTTTTTTTTTTTTTTTTATTTTTTTGCGCTATAAAAACAAAAGAAGAGCGACAAGTTTAAAAAAAAAAAACAATATTTTTTACTTTTTGCTATATTAAAAATCCCCAAAAAATATATAAAAAATTTTTTTTCCTCAGTTTAGGCCGATACGTATTCTTTTACATATTTTTGGTAAAAAAAAAAATGCAATAAGCGTATATTGATTGGTTTGCACAAAAGTTATAGCGCCTACAAAATAGAGGATAGATTTATAGCATTTTTATTATTATTTTTTTTAAACTAGTAATGGAGGCGATCTGCGACTTTTATCATGACTGCGATATTGCGGCGGAAATATCGGACACTTTTGACACATTTTTGGGACCATTCACATTTATACAGCGATCGGTGCTAAAAAAATGCATTGATTACTGTATAAATGTGACTGGCAGGGAAGGGGTTAACACTAGGGGCCGCTGAAGGGGTTAATATGTTCCCTGGGAGTGATTCTAACTGTAGGGGGAGGAGACCGATCGGTGTTTCTCTGTACTGAGGACACACCATCGGTCTCCTCACCTCTGACAGGACCGTGGATCTGTGTGTTTACACACATAGATCCACGGTCCTGCTGTGTTACCGGGCAATCGCGGGTGCCCGGCGGACATCGCGGTCGCCGGGCACGCGCACCGGGTGCCCAGTGACAGGGCGGGCGCGCGCACGCTCCCTAGAGAGCCGAGAAGGGAAGGGCGTCATATGATGCCCTTCCGCCCTGATAGCTTCGCTGCCTGCCCGTCAATTGACAGCCGGCGGTCACGAGGCAGTTATTCAATTTATAAAATTGTTTCATTCTAACCATAATACAGATTTAAAAATAAAATACGTAATATCATAATAATAAATATAATAACTATTGGATGCAATAATATATTTCTGGCAGCAGCAGTTACTGAGGTATTTCTCCAAACCGATACAGTTTTTTTTTTAATTTAACCACCATGAATTAGCTGACATTTTAGACAATTCATGTTCTATCACATATAGATTACCCTGTTCATGCTTAAATAGTATCTCTGCTTTTTGAAGTTCTTCAGATAAAGCTATTAATAAACCCTTATCCTTTTGTATAATGTCTGCCCATTCCTTCCATGGGAATTCATCTACTTGAAATATATTGTATTGTAAAGGAAGAACATTTCTCATAAGTATATTGGTTAAATTTACTCTAACTCCATTAATACTGATTCCTGTAAGGTCTACTTCTATACAATACAAACCTCGACTCAGGGTTTCTGTTTGTGTGCAGGACAGGAAAAAAGCTTCAACTGTTTCAGTACTAGTCATAACTTGAAAACAAACCTTCGTTTTTCCTACTGAAGTTACTAAGTCAAAGGTTTACTTTTTCTACTCTTGCTGTACATAATAAATGATTATGGAAACAAGAATGAAAAATTCCTTTGTCCTGCTTAGGCAAACAGATTATTTTTGATTAAAAAACACAGGCGGATAGATCAAGTTGTTCTGGCTCTGAATAATTGCTATCCAAAGCAAAATCTGTAAACTGCAATTGACAATATAACAATTGAATATCAGTTACTGGTAATCCTAAGACTGTAATTGGAACCAATATTTATTCTCTTCCTGCTATAGGAATCATTGAGGTACTAAAGCATTCCTGCTGATTATACCCTACCCATTTATTTACCCATAAATCTGTATGATTTTTTGCAAATACGTATTCATTAGGTAAACTTTGTAAAATACCTAGAGGAGTTATTCCACTTTGGAATGCTTGAGCTGTTATCTTAAAATTGGTAGAATACTCTGTCTGTATCTCTAGACATGTCCTGGCTATATGGGAATGTTGTTCACTGTTCACTAAATTTAAAGTAATATTTTGTAAATGGACTATAGATGGGCCTATAACCGTTGATGTCTTCATTATCATATTTTCTAATATTTGATTTAAATTTCTCTGAACTTTAATACTTTTACTTCCCACTAAACCTGTTGTTTCTAGATCAGACTTTAACTTATTAATATCCATACTATTGGTAATGCTACCTATTGCTCCAATTCCTTCTACAATACCTTGTTTATTCCTGTTATTATTTTTACTATTACTTCCAAACCATTTATCAATACCCAATTCCATATTAAGTAAATACTCTTGACATTGAGGATATCTTGATGACATTTTCCGTTCAGAAATGTTACATTTTCAAAGTATAATCACAAAATATCCTTCTCTTAAGAGATATCTGGATTGAAAATGATTAATTTGAAAAGGACTGGCGGAAATAAATTTTCCATTAGTACACTTAGTTTTTTCAAGGGATAAAACTACAACATTTGCAATATCACATTTCATAGGATAATTTTCCAATGATAGGCAACACTCAAATATGCCTGAGTCATTTATATTTGGACTAGCGTGATGATAAATCAAGCTATTTGTCCAATCCAAATAACCAAAATTATCCTTATGAATAATATTAGCTGAGCTATGAAAAAGACTACCCAACAATTCACCATTTCTCTTCCAAGTTAATAGTGAATTCTGAGGTAAATCTATTTGCGTAGTACACATCAAAGTTAAATTATTCTTTCCTTCTGTAACTTTAAGAGATTGCGGAGATACTTTTATGTCTGGAATAATCAAATCCACAACAGTAATCATCACCTTCACTTTGACTTGAGCTAAACCTCTTACTATTTGAAAATCCCATACTCTAGTTACATCTCCTTTTTCATCTTCTGTAATTTGTAAATGTTCAGGATCTACAAATTGTAAATAATATTGTGTTAGAAACCAAATATCAGTTTTGGATCCTCCCACAGAAGATGAATGTACCCTACCACTAGTTACATGACCAGTCCAAGTTGTATATTAATTTCCTTTTAAAACTATAACCCAGAATCCCATATTTGTTAAATTATACTCATACAGTATGTACCAGTCTTATTATTATGTACATATGATCCTTGCATTTTTATAAAATTTGTCCTGGATTCTATTCTAGCGCATATTTCAATAGTGTTATTATGTAAAAAGTAAAAATCCATACAACAAGTAACCCCATATCCTATACAAGCGTATCCATATATGTCATTGCTTGTGTCAAAATCAGTCTTTTGGAAAATGTCTCTTATTTCTGGATAGTTGCAAGTCTCTTTTATGCAGAGTCTAATGGCGCATACACACGAGCGGTTTTGCCGTCGGAATAAACTCTGAAGGTTTCTCCGACGGAATGCCGATGGAATTCCACTCAAGCGGTCTTGCCTACACATGGTCACACCAAAGTCCGACCGTCTAGAACACAGTGACATACAACACGTATGACGGGACTAGAAAAAGTAAGTGCAATAGCCAGTAGCCGTAGCTTCCGTCTCGTACTTGCTTCAGAGCATGCTCCGTTTTTGGTACGTCGGAACAGCATACAGACGAGCGGTTTTCGCGATAGGAATTGGTTCCGTCTGAAAAATTTAGAACATGTTCTCTTTCTAGGTCCGTCAGAATTTTCGACGTAAAAAGTCAGATGGGGCATACAAACAATCGGAATATACGATGAAAAGCTCTGGTCGGACTTTTTCTGTTGGAAATTCAGCTTGTGTGTACACGGCATCAGTCTTGTTTTCTTCTGCTGGGCTGGAAAAAGTCAAGTAAGTTTTTATGAGGAAAAATGTAATTAAGGGAAAAAGGAGTCCTGAGATGACAAATTTGCTCCCTTTTATGCATTTTCTTTCTTTCCGTTTTTCCGATGTTTTCTTAATATCTTCTTGGAGCTTGTTGTTCCTCCGTGTTTGATTATCAGATGCCATATCTGCAAAAGAAAAGCAGTATCATTATCTTGGCATAAACAATTTGCATTGATCAGTGTGAACCCATATTTTTTGTTGTCTCCCTGCATTTTTCACAGAATTGAGAGGCCTTTGGACTTGTATCATTACACCTAGTGTATCCAAAATCTCATAAGGACCTTCCCAATTTTTAGGTGTGTGGAGGAATAATTTTCTGCCTGCGAGAAGCTGCATGTGGCAAAAGTAGACAAAAAAGGTTCATGTGGGAACACAAGAGGCATTTTTCTACCTGTCATTAGTTCAAATGGACTATATTGAGTAGATGAGGATGTTGTATTTCGTATGCTCATTAGAACAAAAAGGTATAGCATCTACCCATGTACTTCCTTTGTCTAGTAACATTTTTGCAATCCTGGTTTTGATAGTCCTGTTCATTCTTTCCACAATACCTGCAGATTTTGGATGGTATGGAACATGAAATCTTTGTTGGATACCCAGAATTTTGCACATTGCTTGCATTGCTTTACCTGTAAAATGCGTTCCTCGATCCAAACTGATAAAATGGTTATCTCTGCGCTGCCTTTTTTGATCGTAATATAATGGATACTGCGAGGGATTTTTCCGGTCCAGGTAAAAGATATATAAAAGAGGGTAGTGCTGCGCTGTATCTTAGAGGTATCGTATATCAGTACCAAACAATAAATATAAAGTGCTTCAAGAAAGTGAGTAATAGTGCATAAAGTGCAAAAAAGCTATTTAACCAATAGCTCAAATAAAATCGCATATATAGAAAAAAGTGGTACGATATAGAGTGGCTCGTGTGTTGCTACGAATAAGTTCCTAAAAATTCATAGTATAAAATCCATAAAATAACCACTGTGCTGCTTCAGATATAGTGATTCAACATAAGCAGATATATATGGATAAAATCACATAAAATCGCATATAAATCGCATAAAATCTCATAAAATTTCCCAAAGTCGCATAAGATTCCAACAAAGTGCATATAATCACATGAAGTGTGTAAAATCGCATGGAATCATATAAAATTGCGTATATGTGCACAGAAAGAATATTCACATAAAGGAAAGTGAAAATGGTGACAAATAATAATAAAAGCACAAAGGTGTAGGTCCGCAAGATCAGTCCTAACTCGGCTTGACCTATGGTGCAATATACGGTGACTTCAGTGTCAGGTTTAATAGTGAATCAGAGGTGTCATTGCTGGTGCATCGGTGTTCTATTCTCCAAGGTGATGGTGCATTCTGTGATATAGGTGTTTTTCCTTCGGGTAATGGTGTGGATGTCCCCTTACCTTACCGCTGTAAGGTAACAGCGTTAAAATGATGTGTGGGCTCCAGGCGGGCCTCTGTTTCTCCCTGGTGGTGTTCTCCTATTTGGGTCCCGGTCCTAGTCCTAGTGGGGGTTCTCTCTGGGAAAGGGTCCCTCTGCTGCCAGGTTCTCATAAGTGTACCTCACAGGGTAGGGTAGGGCGGGGTGAAGAGAAAGCGCTCGATAGTGTAGTATTTCAAGGTAAAAGATTTTTATTTCACAGTAATATACAAATAAACTCACATTTAGTATTGGTTGTAGTGCATGTAACAGACGAGCGCCGAGCTCGTATCTCACTTCCGGTATCTCAAGTGTCTGTGACGTCCCGACGCGTGTTCGTCATGGTCACGTGACTTCATCAGGGGATAGTTTGTGATACCAGAAGTGTCCTTTTATTTGTGTATAGTAGTAAATTGCTGACGGCCATTTTCTTGAAGCCGTGGGAACCGGAAGTGTTTCGGCGGCCATTTCTTTGGTAGTTCTGTGTTGTTAGGATGTAAACATCCGCTCGGCGGCCATATTAATTCCGAATTTGTCGCTGAACTGAGTGCGGCGGACATCTTTTGGGAGGGAAAGGGGACATTTCAATAGGCATCGGCTGTTTGTTTATTATTATGCCATACAGTGGCAATATCCCCAATCTCATTGTATTAGGAGGGGGATGGACATCCAAGGTATATTCATAGATGACTCTCACTATAGAGAGACAGCAAGAATATAAGAATAAAAGTGAGTTATAATGATTCCCTATTTTTTAAAAAGGGGAAGATCGGTAAAAAACATTAAAAACATTAAGCTGGAGGTAATTCTTTTTGGTATCATGGGAGATCTTTTTAAAAAAAGGAAAGTAATGAATATCTCTGTAAAAAGGGGGGATATATACATAAAACCAAATGTCTATATATATATATAAAAATATAAAATATTCTTTGAAAAATCTATGGATATTAAAAATGCATTGATACCGGAAATAACATACTTTCTCGTGTATATACAATTAATAATACGAACATGTTTCATAGATAAAATATCGAATACCATACGTTCCCAGAAGGCCACCATAAGACGATAAAGCCAGATAAAATAATAGAACGAATAAGAAGAATAAGACGAATAAAACTTGTGGTGGAGAGGGTGCACGTGAAACTCATAATATAACAATAGAATAAAAAATTGCTGATAAAACAGTTCAAGTCAAAGTCTATATTCAATCCTCGAGGTGCGAAAGTGTCTAGGGTGTGTATCCACTTGGATCCTAATTGGCTCAGGGTTCTAACTTTGTGCCTGCCCCGCCAATGTCTTTTATATGCCTCTATTCCCCAGAACTTCATTTGTGAGGGGTCTTTGTTGTGGTGCGTCGCAAAGTGCCTGGATACACTGTGCTTATCGAATCCCTTTTATATTTTTTGCACATGCTCTTTAATTCTGATTCTTAATAGTCGCTTAGTGCGGCCTATATATTGTAGGCCGCAATCACATTCTAAGGCATAGACTGCGCCCTCTGTGTTGCAACATATAAAATCCTTGATCTCATGGGTCTGTCCTGTGCTGGTTGCAGTAAAAGCCTTCTTTTTTTTATTTGGTTGTTTAGTTTTGGTACAGGCAAAGCACCGTTTACATGGGAAGAACCCTTTGCCTGTGAAGAAGGAAAAGCCTCTCTTATCTGGGGGTTCCGGAATACTCTTCACAATCTTATCCCGTAATGTCGGTGCTCTTATAGATACATTTTGGGGCTGAAGGAAGAATGTCTTGTAATTGTTTGTCGGCCAATAAAATGTGCCAGTTACGTTTGATAATTCTTTCCATTTGCTTGTGCTGTATGTTGTAATTGAGAACTAACGGTACTGCATCTTTGGACATTTCGCATTTCGGTTTGTCTTGAATAAGAGTTTTGCGGTCCATGTCTGCCACTTCTGCGATTTTTTGGCTGATATATTTATTCTCATAGCCCTTTTCCAAGAATCTTGATTTCATGTTGTTGGCTTGGTACTCGTAGGTTTCTTTATGGGTACAGTTTCTTCTGAGGCACATAAGTTGGCCCTTAGGTATATTGAAGAGCCAATTCTTATGGGGGCAGCTTTCGAGAGGCAAGTAACTATTTCTGTCAACGTATTTCTAGATAGAAGCATGTTATTTTCTTGTAGAATTTCCAGATCTAAGAAAGTTATTTTCTCTTGACTGATCTCCTATGACAGTTTAATGTTTCTATCGTTTATATTTAGTTCTTCTAGAAATGTCGCCAGTGTTTCTCTCTCCCCTTTCCATATTATAACTACATCGTCTATATATCTTCTGTACGTATGTAATTCTTCTGGGGTGTTAGAGAAAACCTGTTCATCTTCCCATCTCGCCATAAAAAGTCCTGCCACGCTAGGTGCAAATTTCGCTTCCATAGCGACTCTGTTTTCTGGAAGTAATATTTGCGGTTGTACCAAAAGAAGCGATTTTTCAAACAGAAGTCCAGACATTTTACTAGATATTTCCTTTGGCTACAGGGTAGTGTTGAAAAATTTCTAAGACCCCATTTGACGGCCTCGCATGCTTGATGGTGCATGATTATGGTGTATAACGAGGATACATCTGCTGTGGCTAGCCACCAAGGTTGGTTACCTTTGGGTATATTGTCCAGGATTTGCAGCATTTGTTTAGTATCTCTCAAATACGCTTTTGTTTTTTGTACCGCGGGCTGTAAAAAATGGTCTATGTATTGCCCCATCCTTGCCGTGAGGGAATCTAGCCCATTAACTATCGGCCTTGGAGGGGGATTGGTACTGTCTTTGTGTATCTTAGGAAGACAGTAAATGATAGGAGTCCGACACGCTTCTGGGATTAAGAATTTTGCTTCTTTTTTGTTTAAAATATTCCTTTTCATACCGAGCTTTCGAATTCTGCTTTTGATGTGCTTGGGTTCTTCCTTCTTCTTGATCTTCATTCCTCTCAGTTCTTCCAAGACGACTTTTTTAAAAACTTCAATGTGTTTATTGTCTTTTGCAGGTGGATTAAAAATAGAGCTGTTTCTTAAAGTGCTGTGCGTAATGGGATTTGTATCAATCATTTTAGGTTTGCAGGGATTGCTGCTAATATATTTTTTGATGTTGAGCTTCCGATTGTATTTCTGAATCCCAATATAGGTTTGAAATTTATCCAGGTTTTTTTATTGGGGCATATTTAAGTCCTTTGTCTAATGTACCAATCTCTTCATGAGATATGGGTTGTTGGCTCAGATTAAAAATTCCTTCGCCTTTTACACTTTTTCTTTTGGGCTCTCTTTCCTCCTCTGCATCCCCTCTTCTTTCTGGAAGAACCCAAGCACATCAAAAGCGGAATTCGAAAGCTCACGAAGAGAAAAGATCTCGTAATACTTCCAGCAGACAAAGGAGGAGGGATCGTCATCCTTTCAAAAGAACAATATAATGCATGCATGCATGAACACCATGCTAGAAGACGAAGAAACATACAAATGTCTTCCCAGTAATCCTGCATCTCGGTATGAAAAGGAATATTTTAAACAAAAAAGAAGCAAAATTCTTAATCCCAGAAGCGTGTCGGACTCCTATCATTTACTGTCTTCCTAAGATACACAAAGACAGTACCAATCCCCCTCCAAGGCCGATAGTTAATGGGATAGATTCCCTCACGGCAAGGATGGGGCAATACATAGACCATTTTTTACAGCCCGCGGTACAAAAAACAAAAGCGTATTTGAGAGATACTAAACAAATGCTGCAAATCCTGGACAATATACCCAAAGGTAACCAACCTTGGTGGCTATCCACAGCAGACGTATCCTCGTTATACACCATAATCATGCACCATCAAGCATGCGAGGCCGTCAAATGGGGTCTTTTTTTTCAACACTACCCTGTAGCCAAAAGAAATATCTAGTAAAATGTCTGGACTTATGTTTGAAAAATAGCTTCTTTTGGTACAACCGCAAATTTACTTCCAGAAAACAGGAGTCACTATGGGAGCGAAATTCTCACCTAGCGTGGCAGGACTTTTTATGGCAAATTGGTAAGATGAACAGGTTTTCTCTAACACCCCAGAAGAATTACATACGTACAGAAGATATATAGACGATGTAGTTATAATATGGAAAGGGGAGAGAGAAACACTGGCGACATTTCTAGAAGAACTAAATATAAACGATAGAAACATTAAACTGTCATGGGGGATCAGTCAAGAGAAAATAACTTTCCTAGATCTGGAAATTCTACAAGAAAATAACATGCTTCTATCTAGAACCCATTTTAAAAACGTTGACAGAAATAGTTACTTGCCTCCCGAAAGCTGCCACCATAAGAATTGGCTCTTCAATATACCTAAGGGCCAACTTATGCGCCTCAGAAGAAACTGTACCCATAAAGAAACCTACGAGTACCAAGCCAACAACTTGAAATCAAGATTCTTGGAAAAGGGCTATGAGAATAAATATATCAGCCAAAAAAAAAAATCGCAGAAGTGGCAGACATGGACCGCAAAACTCTTATTCAAGACAAACCGAAATGCGAAATGTCCAAAGATGCAGTACCGTTAGTTCTCGATTACAACATACAGCACAAGCAAATGGAAAGAATTATCAAACGTAACTGGCACATTTTATTGGCCGACAAACAATTACAGGACATTCTTCCTTCAGCCCCAAAATGTATCTATAAGAGAGCACCGACATTACGGGATAAGATTGTGAAGAGTATTCCGGAACCCCCAGATAAGAGAGGCTTTTCCTTCTTCACAGGCAAAGGGTTCTTCCCATGTAAACGGTGGTTTGCCTGTACCAAAACTAAACAACAACCAAATGAAAAAAAGAAGGCTTTTACTGCAACCAGCACAGGACAGACCCATGAGATCAAGGATTTTATATGTTGCAACACAGAGGGGGCAGTCTATGCCTTAGAATGTGATTGCAGCCTACAATATATAGGCCGCACTAAGCGACTATTAAGAATCAGAATTAAAGAGCATGTGCAAAAAATAAAAAAGGGATTCGATAAGCACAGTGTATCCAGGCACTTTGCGACGCACCACAACAAAGACCCCTCACAAATGAAGTTCTGGGGAATAGAGGCATATAAAAGACATTGGCGGGGCGGGCACAAAGTTAGAACCCTGAGCCAATTAGAATCCAAGTGGATACACACCCTAGACAATTTCGCACCTCGAGGATTGAATATAGACTTTGACTTGAACTGTTTTATCAGCAATTTTTTATTCTATTGTTATATTATGAGTTTCACGTGCACCCTCTCCACCACCAATTTTATTCATCTTATTCTTCTTATTCGTTCTATTATTTTATCTGGCTTTATCGTCTTATGGTGGCCTTCTGGGACCGTATGGTATTCGATATTTTATCTATGAAACATGTTCGTATTATTAATTGTATATACACGAGAAAGTATGTTATTTCCGGTATCAATGCATTTTTAATATCCATAGATTTTTCAAAGAATATTTTATATATATATATATATATATATATATATATATATATATATATACACACACACACACACACATTTGGTTTTATGTATATATCCCCCCTTTTTACAGAGATATTCATTACTTTCCTTTTTTTTAAAAGATCTCCCATGACACCAAAAAGAATTGCCTCCAGCTTAATGTTTTTAATGTTTTTTACCGATCTTCCCCTTTTTAAAAAATAGGGAATCATTATAACTCACTTTTATTCTTATATTCTTGCTGTCTCTCTATAGTGAGAGTCATCTATGAATATACCTTGGATGTCCATCCCCCTCCTAATACAATGAGATTGGGGATATTGCCACTGTATGGCATAATAATAAACAAACAGCCGATGCCTATTGAAATGTCCCCTTTCCCTCCCAAAAGATGGCCGCCGCACTCAGTTCAGCGACAAATTCGGAATTAATATGGCTGCCGAGCGGATGTTTACATCCTAACATCACAGAACTACCAAAGAAATGGCCGCCGATAGATGTCCGGCGTCAATATACACCAAAAAATGGCCGCCGGAACACTTCCGGTTCCCGCGGCTTCAAAAAAATGGCCGCCAGCAATTTACTACTATACACAAATAAAAGGACACTTCTGATATCACAAACTATCCCCTGATGAAGTCACGTGACCGTGACAAACACACGTCGGGACGTCACAGACACTTGAGATACCGGAAGTGAGATACGAGCTCGGCGCTCGTCTGTTACATGCACTACAACCAATACTAAATGTGAGTTTATTTGTATATTACTGTGAAATAAAAATCTTT
Source organism: Lithobates sylvaticus (assembly GCA_028564925.1). Lineage (NCBI taxonomy): Eukaryota > Metazoa > Chordata > Amphibia > Anura > Ranidae > Lithobates > Lithobates sylvaticus. Next base: position 226,179,704 of record CM053027.1, on the reverse strand, counting down.
TACCTTGAAATACTACACTATCGAGCGCTTTCTCTTCACCCCGCCCTACCCTACCCTGTGAGGTACACTTATGAGAACCAGGCAGCAGAGGGACCCTTTCCCAGAGAGAACCCCCACTAGGACCAGGACCCCCCTAGGACCGGGACCCAAATAGGAGAACACCACCAGGGAGAAACAGAGGCCCGCCTGGAGCCCACACATCATTTTAACGATGTTACCTTACAGCGGTAAGGTAAGGGGACATCCACACCATTACCCGAAGGAAAAACACCTATATCACAGAATGCACCATCACCTTGGAGAATAGAACACCGATGCACCAGCAATGACACCTCTGATTCACTATTAAACCTGACACTGAAGTCACCGTATATTGCACCATAGGTCAAGCCGAGTTAGGACTGATCTCGCGGACCTACACCTTTGTGTTTTTTTTATTATTTGTCACCATTTTCACTTTCCTTTATGCAAATATTCTTTCTGTGCACATATACGCAATTTTATATGATTCCATGCGATTTTACACACTTCATGTGATTATATGCACTTTGTTGGAATCTTATGCGACTTTGGGAAATTTTATGAGATTTTATGCGATTTTATGTGATTTTATCCATATATATCTGCATATGTTGAATCACTATATCTGAAGCAGCACAGTGGTTATTTTATGGATTTTATACCATGAATTTTTAGGAACTTATTCTTAGCAACACACGAGCCACTCTATCGTACCACTAATTTCTATATATGCGATTTTATTTGAGCTATTGGTTAAATAGCTTTTTTGCACTTTATGCACTATTACTCATACAAGCGCAGCACTACCCTCTTTTATCGATCCAAACTGAGGTCCATTGGGATCCCCCAAGTTGGAAAAACCACGATTAACTAACATTCTTGCAGTTGTCAGTGCATCATCTGTGCGGGTAGGTAAGATTTCAGCCCACTTTAAAAAAAATTCTACGACTATGAGTGCAAACCTGAATCCATTTTTTCCTGTAGGCAATGGTCCTACATAGTCAATTTGTATTGTAGACCATGGACCATTAGCTGGAGGAATTCTTTGTAATGGAGGTTTTTGTCCCTTTGGTCAGGGATTCACTTGGGCACAAATAAGACCAGATTGAATTGCATTTTCTACAGTTTCTTAAATTTTTTCCCAGTAAAACTTTTCTTTGAGAATCTCTAGCAATCTCTGCTTTCCTACATGGCCTAAGCTTTCATGATTATATTTTGTGAACTCTCCTTGTAAATGTTTTGGTATTATAGGACACAGAAGCCCATTTAAATCATGACTAGAGTTAAGCGGACACCTGGATGTTCGGGTTCGACCGAACTTCGGAAAAAAGTCCGGGTTCGGGACCAAACTTGACCGGAACTTGACCCCGAACTCCGAACCCCATTGAAGTCAATGGGGACCCGAACTTTTAAACACTAAAATGGCTGTAAAAAAGTCATGGAAAGGGCTAGAGGGCTGCAAATGGCAACAAAATGTTGTTAAGAGCATGGCAAGTGATCTGCAAACAAATGTGGATAGGGAAATAACTTAAAATAACATAAAAAAAATACAAAATAAAAATAAAATGCTGGAGGCCCCCTTCTCAGCAGAAGAGGTACAAGAAATCATTAAGAACCTCAGAAACTCAACGGCACGATGCCGATTATATGGTGGGAATACCCCAGAATACGCACTTTCTGGAAAAAATTATTCAATTTAATGGATAAGATAGTGGGAAAATAAAATACTTGGAAATTAAAAAAATTATAATCTTGACCTAGGAGGACGAGGTTCAAATGGAGTAGGAGGTTGAGGTGGCGGTGGATGTGGCGGTGTAGGTGGAAGCGGCGGTGGAGGAGGACGAGGTAGCCAACACTGGTTCAAAAATACAACAATGGCTGGGTAAGGCTAGTGGTGAATGATGTCTCGAATTCTGTCCCCAGTCGCATAGTGACCGCCCTGTAGTGCGCTTGCTCAGTACGTAGGACAAGGGGATTTTGAAACTCTCCGAAGACGATGCACGGTGACTCCAGGTTCAAGCCACATCATCCGAGGTTGAAGCCTAGCCAAGCGAGCCCGTGAGGGGCCCTGTTACTATGTGCTACCGTATGTCCACTTGGATGGTCGGGCTTGAATCTGCACTCACTGCGCAGGCAACGTTCATCTTTGGAGATTTTGTGAATCTCCTTGTCCTCCGTACTGCGCAAGCACTGCACCTGCGCAGTAAGTGGCCGGACACTATCCGATAGCAGGACAGTTTTCGTCAGAACACCGGTATATGTGTCTATTCTGCACAAGGTACGGCCAAGTCCTGTGGGATCCATGCCTGGTTCATTTTAATGAACGTGAGCTTGTCCACATTGGCTCTGAACAGGCGGCTGCGCTTGTCTGTGATAACGCCCCCTGCCGTGCTAAATACACGTTCAGATAATACACTGGCGGCAGGGCAGGCCAGCACCTCCAAGGCGTAAAGGGCAAGCTCAGGCCATGTGCCCAATTTGGAGACCCAGAAGTTGAAGGGGGCAGACCCGTCATTCAGTACGTGTAGGCGTGTGCACACATACTGCTCCACCATGTTGGTGAAATGCTGCCTCCTGCTAAGACGTTCCATCTCAGCTGGTGGTGCTGGTTGTTGTGGCGTGCTGACAAAGCTTTTCCACATTTCGGCCATGCTAACCCTGCCTTCCGAGGTGCTGGCGGTGCCCCGGCTGCGTTGGCGACCTCTTCCTCCTCCTCTGCCTTCGCCTTGTGCTTCCACTGTACCCCCGCTGCCAAGTGGGAATGCCACCAGCAGCGCGTCTACCAGCGTGCGCTTGTACTCCCGCATCTTACGATCACGCTCCAGTGAGGTAATTAAGGATGGCACGTTGTCCTTGTAACGGGGATCCAGCAGGGTGGCCACCCAATAATCAGCACCAGTTAAAATGTGGGAAACTCGGCGGTCGTTGCGGAGACACTGCAGCATGTAATCGCTCATGTGTGCCAGGCTGCCCAGAGGCAAGGAAAAGCTGTCCTCTGTGGGAGGTGTATCGTCTGTGTCCTCTGTATCCCCCCAGCCATGCACCAGTGATGGACATGAGCTGGTCTGGGTGCCACCCTGCTGTGAACATGGTTCCTCCTCCTCCATCTCCTCCTCATCCTCCACCTAGTCATCCTCCAGAACTGTGCCCTTGCTGCCGGACAATTGTGTACCTGGCGCTTGTTGGTGCAGGAACGCACCCTCGTAGCCACTTGTAAATGACTGCCCTGAAAGCCTTGGAAATGAACCCTCTTCCTCCTCCTCCTCTCCTCCTCCTCCTCCTGTGCCACATCCTCTTCCATCATCGCCTGAAGCGTTTTTTCAAGGAGGCATAGAACTGGGATAGTAACGCTGAGAACGGCGTCATCGGCACTGGCCATGTTGGTGGAGTACTCGAAACAGCGCAACAAGGCACACAGGTCTCGCATGGAGGCCCAGTTATTGGCGGTGAAGTGGTGCTGTTCCGCAGAGCGACTCACGCGTGCGTGCTGCAGCTGAAACTCCACTATCACCTGCTGCTGCTCGCACAGTCTGGCAAGCATGTGCAAGGTGGAGTTCCACCTTGTGGGCACATCACATATGAGACGGTGAGCGGGAAGGCCGAAGTTACGCTGCAGCGCTGACAGGCGAGCAGCAGCAGGGTGAGAACGCCGAAAGTGCGCACAGACGGCCCGCACTTTCTGCAGCAGCTCTGGCATATCGGGGTAATTCTTAAGGAACCTCTGGACCACCAAGTTCAGCACATGCGCCAGGCAAGGGATGTGCGTCAAACCGCCTAGGCCCAGAGCTTCTACGAGATTTCGCCCATTATCGCACACCACCAGGCCGGGCTTGAGGCTCACTGCCACCAACCACTCATTGGTCTGTTGTTCCATGTCCCTCCACAACTCCTGCGCGGTGTGGGTTTTTACCCCCCAAACAGGAACGTTTTAAAACTTCCTGCTGTCGTTTAGCCCTGGCTGCGCTGAAGTTGGTGGTGAAGGTGTTACGCTGACCGGATGAGGAGGCGGTAGAGGATGATGAGGAGGCGGAGTAGGAGGAGTTAGCAACAGGAGGCAAACTGAAGTGCCCTGCAATCCTCGGTGGTGGAAGGACATGCGGCAAAGTGCTATCCGCCTCAGGCCCAGCCGCCACTACATTTACCCAGTGTGCTGTTAGGGAGATATAACGTCCCTGACCGTGCTTACTGGTCCACGCATCCGTAGTTAGGTGGACCTTGCCACAGATGGCGTTGCACAGTGCACACCTGATTTTGTCCCCCACTTGGTTGTACAGGGAAGGGATAGCTCGTCTGGAAAAGTAGTGGCGGCTGGGCACGACGTACTGTGGGACAGCCAATGACATCAGCCTTTTAAAACTCTGCGTCTCCACCAGACGGAATGACAGCATTTCAAAGGCGAGGAATTTTGAAATGCTGGCAGTCAGGGCCAGGGATCGCGGGTGGCTAGGGGGGTACTTCCTCTTCCGCTCCAGTGTTTGGGAAATAGAGAGCTGAACGCTTCCATGGGACATTGTGGAGATGGTTGGTGACCCAGGTGGTAGTGTTGCTGGCAGATCCTCTGTTTGCGGGTTGGCAGGTTTCACTGTCACTACAGAGGTGGATGAAGAGGCCGAGACTGCAGCAGAAGAGGAAGCAGGAGGAGCCAGAGACCTTTCTTGGTTTTTGAGGTGTCTACTCCACTGCATCTCGTGCTTTGCACTTAGATGCCTGGTCATGCAGGTTGTGCTCAGGTTGAGAACGTTTATGCCTCGCTTCAAGATCTGATTGCACAGCGTGCAAACCACTCGTGTCTTGTCATCAGCACATTGTCTGAAGAACTGCCATGCTAGGGAACTCCTTGGACCTGGCTTTGGTGTGCTCGGTCCCTTGCTGCGTTGGGCAGTAGCAGACGTACTGTCTAGGGGACGGACGCTCCGCTTTTGCACCCTGCTCCCTCTTCTGCTGTGCTGGTGGCTCTGTGCGACCACCGCCTCTTCCTCCGAACCACACTGGTCACCTGCATGACGTTGATTCCATGTGGGGTCAAGGACCTCATCGTCCTCCACATCATCTTCCACCCAATCTTTCGTCATCATCCGAGACGTGCTGCGATGGTCCTCCCATGTACTCTTTATGAAATATAAGTGGTTGGGCATCGGTGCACACAATCTCTTCCACTTCTGGGGCAGGGCTAGGTGTATGGCCCTGGGAAACCCTGCTAACAGAGTCATCAAAAAGCAGAAGAGACTGCTGCATGATTTGGGGCTCAGACTGATTGGCTGATTTGCAAGGGGGTGAGGTGAAAGACTGATGGACATCGGCTGCAGGTGCCAACTCTGAACTTTCATCAGGAGACTGGGTGGGAGACAATGTGAAGGAACCGGAAGCACTGTCAGCAACCCAATCTACTATCGCCTGTACTTGTCCTGGCCTCAACATTCGTACAGCATCATTAGGCGCGCCAAAATACCGCTGCAGGCTCTGTCGCCTACTCGCACCTGAGGAAGGTGTTTCACTAGTGCGTGTAGCTGGCACAGATCGACCACGTCCTCTCCCTGCAACAGGAGCACCACCAGCAGCACCACGACCCGGGCCACGTCCCCTTTTTGATGATCTCCTCATATTTTCAAAATTTATGATCTCGCCCTAAATGGGTGTTTGTGTCAATAGCATAATACACGTACAGTGTCTAAAGCGTTTATGAAAACGCAGAAAATGCTATTGGGAAAAAAAAAACACTGCAAAATTTATTTTTGCAATGTTTTTCCAATATCAGAATACACACAGAGTATGGTGTATCTGTTAGTAAAATATGCAGTGCAGTGATGGTGCACTGAGCTTGCAGGTAAAACTTATATTTTGTCTGGCACTAGCCTCATGGCACTGTTAAAAGACTGTGCACTGCACCCCAGCCAGGGTACAATTGATTTAGGAATCTCTTCAATAATTCTCTCTGCCTCTTTCTTTTCCTTAATAAAGAAACTCCCTACTCTACTCTAGCTATCTAGATCGCTCACTGATCTAACTAATTTGAAGAAAATTAAAGGAATGTGGACTGACTGACTGACTTTATCACACTAACTCCTAAAATCCTCTCTCTTAGCAGCACAGGAACCTGTCTATAGCAGAATGACGCTGTGTGCTGTGTGTCTGGACTATATATAGAGGCAGGGTCACATGCTGCACTGCCCAATCACAGCCATGCCATTAGTAGGCATGGCTGTGATGGCTTCTAAGGGCACACTAGTGAAACTAGCGTCGATTGGCTGCCCTGCAGCTTCTAAAAGGCGCCAATACATCGCCGAACACCGGACCCGAACCCGAACTTACAGCCAATAGTTCGGGTTCGGGTCCGGGCCCCGGACACCCAAAAGTCCGGTACGGACCCGAACTTTACAGTTCGGGTTCGCTCAACCCTAATCATGACACAATATCCCGTTTTCACAAACAAAGGGAGATTTTAAATCAATCTGAGAAGCAGATAAGGAATGATCCTTTTTCTGCTCTTCTGCAAAAGAGGGGATCTGTGTATCTGTCTTACTGACTACATTCACTGAAACTGGTTCAGATAGAATTTCTGACTGCTCATTAACAGCTGCTTCCTTTGCTAATGTGTCATCTTAATTCATCATTCTCTTTCTTATGAGCTGGTACCGTCACAATTGCATAGACGCAAGGCTTTTTCTGTAAAAATTGATTCTAGTATTTCTCTATGTGCCAAATCTTTGTTTGAAGCGTCTACAAAACCTCTTCTTTTCCAAATTGGCAAATAGTCAGTAAGAGAACACACAACATATGAACTCTCACTATAAATTGTTAGTGGACCTTGAAATTTCAGGGTGGAATGCGGTGTTTGTAAGCTAATTTGGTTAAATCCTACAATGTGCTCAGTTGCCTTCACTCCATAGTGAACTCCTACCAATTGTTTTATGCATGTGCCAAAACCTCTCTCAACTGGGGTTAAAATCCTAGAGAAGTATCCCAAAATTCTCCAATTTCCTCCTTGCAATTGAAGCAACACAGAAGAAATAGCATTTTCAGATGTATGCACCTGCAAAGCAAATGGTGCTTGCCTTTCTACTGTAGCTAGGGCTGGTGCCATTTGCAAATCTTTTTTCAAAGATTCAAAAGCCTTTTGCTGTACTTCTGTCCAAGGACCAAAACCATTTTCCTCATTCGTCTTTAGAAGATTGTACAAACTTTTTGCCTTATCAGCAAATGACTCAATGTACTCTCTGGAAAAATTCACTAGGAAGTGCAGCAAAAGCAATATTCCTTTCTTGCAGAGGTTGACGTTTGCCCGGACTGATTTGAATACTGAGAAACTTGGCCTCGCATTTCATGAGCTGAACTTTACGAGTATTTAGCTTTGCAGCAGATCAAACAATTCTGCTAAAAGGATTAAATGCTCTTCCTCACTTTCCGATATCATCCACATACTGAAAAACACAGTCTGGCCTAGAAAATTTTGATAAGACTATCGCTAAGGCTTGATGAAATACGCTAGGACTTAGATGCAGGCCTTGTTGAAGACGATTGAAAGTATATTGTTGATTCATGAATGAAAATGCTTGTATTGACAACGTTTCGTCAAAGAAATCGAAAAAAAACATTTGCAACATCAAGCACAGAGAACACTTTAGCGTCAATTCGAGACATTATGTCAGGTGTTTCTGCAACTATCGGGGCACAATTTGGGGTAAATATTCAGCATTCTGAGGACTACCAGAAGCCTGAAAGAACTAGGGTCATCCCGTTTAGGTACCACCTATAACTGATTGTTTGTCAATTAATTTGTTTTCCTAATAATACCCTGCTGCTACTGGTTCAATAGACTCTGGTGGCAATTTGTATTGGGCTGGTGGATCCCGCCCTTGCATGTCTACCTCAATGTCTTTGAATAAACCTGCCTCATTTTTTCTTTGGCTCCATAGATTTTTGTAAGATTTGAACAATTGTTCCAGATCTTGATTGTCACCAATATCTGGCCATCCATGGTCTTCAGCAATCACTTCTGTTAAACAGATGCTGCCGACTTCACAATAATCTGCTGGGTCAATTACCACAGGCTTACGATTAATGGAACCTTTCCAGATAATGCCATTACCTAGATCAATTATCCAACCTCTTTGTTGAATGATATCTATTCCAATTATATTCTCGGCACCAGGAGAATACCAAATATCAATCTCAGTATCCAAATTATCAGGAATTTCAAATGAAACTTTTTTACACTTTGAAGCTTTTGAATTACCTGATCCGTTAAATCCAACAACTGTGCAATTTGCTGCATTTGTCAAAGGTCATTTTACACCTGTAATCGATATTTCGGCACCTGTATAGATTAGAAAGATTATTTTTTGACCATTTAATTTTGCTTTGATATAAGGGCGCCCACATTTATCTAGACTTATTGGTGTAACATATTCTAGATAATGAGACTTTATTTCCCTTTTATTATTTTGTAGCCATGGGGTAGGCAATAATGCATTTGAATCACCAGTGGCTGATTGTAAGTTCTTTTAATTCATGCCAGTGCTGATTGATAATTCTCTGATTTGTTTTATCAGAGGAGCATAAGGAGAAGAAGATTGAGTTACGTTTGGACGAAGAGAAGCAGATGGTTCAAGAGATACAAGTCCATTTTCTTTACCTATATTTCTTGAATCTTTCATCTGCATATCCCTTAAGAATTTTTTACATTGATAACGTAAATTACCTGATCTCTGGCAATAATAACAAGTGATGGGCTCTCTGACTCCCTTGCTTGCACCTGTCATAGTTACCAGGAGCTGTCCATCCTGTCTTAGCTGTTGTCTGACTATTCTATTTAAAAGTGTCATTTTGAACCAGAGTTATCTTATGCGGCGTACACACGAGCGGACTTTCCCACGGGAATGTCCGCCGGACTGGATTTCGCCGGACAATCCGCCCGTGTGTGGGCGCCGGCTGACTTTTTCCCGCCAAAAGCCCGGCGGACTAAGTTTTAAGTTCAGGCTTAAAAACGATGTACCCATTCACTCAAGGTGTAAATAAAAAAAACACACAATTTTTTTAAAATATTTTATTGCACTGCTCCGGGGGTCTTCTTCCGTCTTGGGGGGTCTTCTCGCCGGACTCCTCTGCTCTCTTCTGCTCTTTTACCTAGCTCTTTTACCGAGCGGAGGAGCCCGGCTTTCTTCTTCGTCGTCGCCGCCGTCTGGGGGTCTCGTTCCACCTTCGGGGGTCTTCCGGTGTCTCTTCTGTTCTTGCCGATGTCGCCTTCTTCTTCGAAAAGTCCGGCGGTTTGTCCGCTGGACTAGGTCCGGCGGACAATCCCGCCGGAAAGTCCGAGCGTGTGTACGCCGCATAAAGCCCCATACACACGGTAGGATTTTCGCATGGATTCTGTCCGATCGGACAATGTTGTCGAAAAATCCGACCGTGTGTATGCACCATCGGACAGTGTACATCGGATTGTCCGACGAACAAAGTCCTATCTCCTGCTGGATAGATTTTTTGACAACAAGGTCCGATCACACCAAATCCGATCGTGTGTAGCATTGTCCGACGGACAAAGTGCTACGCATGCTCAGATCACATTACAAGACAAAAGCTATTGGCTACTAGCCTCTACGTAGTCCCGTCGTAGGCAACAAACGTCACCACATTCAGAATGATCGGATTTTCCGACAACTTTGTCCGACCGTGTGTATGCAACACCAACATCAGACAAAGTATGATGGACAGGATCCGACGGACCTGGTCCTCGGATAATCCGCGCATGTGTATGGGGCTTTAGACTTAAGATTGCCCTGTTCTAACTTTATTGATGAAACTTGACGCTTCTGATAAAGGATCTTTTTCTTGTGCGATAGCTAATGAAGCTGGATCAAGATATTTTAATTTCTTTGCAAATGCTTTAATAAACCCTGAATTGCTCTCATTATCTACCCCAAAAACCAATTTATATGCCTGTGAGAATTTTATTTTAAACTCAAACGGATCCTCAGTAACTGAAGTCTGTTAGGATTCAAGTGTTTCAATTGATGGAACATCTTCACCTGTTCTACATAATAACAATTGTCGTAGTCTGTCTGAATCATCACTATGTATCTCCTCTCCATTGTCATCAATAATAGGTGATTTTGTTAGTTGTCTGGCACAATGTGCAGGTAACCAAAGATAAAATATATGATTACGCTGTTCGTCTTTAAGATTGTACTGATCAGTGTAGGACTCAAATATATCTGCGTTATAAAGAGCGTCCGCCCTGAAATCATATGCTGGGATGTCTTTTAAATCTTTCATTAATTGGTCATGTATTTGTAACTTTAATTTTGCTGCACGGTCAAGTAATTTTTTTCTTCTAACCTCTGTTTGATCTTCAGCGATGTCTTCACTTATTTCCGAATTATCGGGAATATAGGAAGGCAGCGGTTTTGTTTTTGATGTAGAGGCCTTCTTTTTGTCATCTTTTGCTATCACAGCAATTTGTGTCAATCTATTTTCATTCTGAAGTTTTACCAAAAGATTTGTTTTAGAATCAATTTGTTCCTCAAGATTCTCTATATAATTACAAAAAATCTCAGTTAGGACAATTAAGAGAATCTTGAGACAAATTTTCCCTGTGTTCTGTGCAATGTTACTGTCTGTCTGCTGTAATGTACACACATTTTTAGCAGGTAAATCAACATTAATAATCATTTTGTTAAATATTCTTACCAGCTTTAGGATGTTAGATATTTTTTTACGCTGCTTATTTATAGTGACTCTAGCTTTGTCTATCTGGACATTAGCCTGTAAACATTCCTTGTACATTTATGCCCAAAGATGACTTTCATTTGGATAAAAAGACACACCTTTATATTCTAGCTTACTTTCTCTAGTTAATTCATCAATAAATTCCATGACTTTTACTCACCATATTTAGAAGAATTTTCTTGGACCTTTCATCCACGTCTGATGCAACACAAATGCCTCTTTCTAGGTTCTTTGAATGTTTATTCCCTGAGACTTGATCAATCATGAAAATGTGTTAGTCTCCCCCCTTTGTCGAGGAGCAGGGAAAAAAAACTGGCTGGCTATAGCCAATGTAAAATATAGAGAAAACTATTCTTCTCACAGACACGTGTTATGTCAACAGTGTCTTAGTAGGCGTTTTGTTCAAAAGTTCAATAGCCAGGCTGTCTTAAAACAAAGTGTGTTTTTATTTGGGCACACTTGGCAACAACTTGAAAATACAAAGTTAAAATCTTCATAAAGCTGGATGTAGTAAAACAAAAGATATAAAGCTTAAAAAGAAAGTACAAAAGAAGATTCAGCCTTCTCTATTGTCAGAGAGGTATCTTGTTAGAACAGCAGGCCTAAAGTAAGCAAGATGTCTTCTTTAGTGTAAAATGCTTCTGCTTCTGTGTATGTGTGAAGAAGTGAAGTGTACCCCTTCTGTGTGTGAGTGAAGGACAAATGAAGTGTCCCTAGCCTTGTGTCACACTGTTCTTTATACTATTTCAAATCTACCAGTCAGCAAAATGCAGCCATAACCATATATAGCTTGGACTAAAGATAAAATGATCATATTCGTAATTATTCTAAATATTCACTTTGCTAATAGCTGACAAGTCTTTTACCCACTGACCTTAAGTCAAGCTCTGGACATGGAGAACAACTGGTACAAAAATGATGTTCACACACCTAGCTATTTTAAGATCTGTTTTAGGCTAAGCTGAGTGAGCTTTTTCAATGTCAAAGCTAAAAGGGAACTCAAACGGCATAAATATAGATCTTGGTTATAAAGCCAAATTAATATAATTATTCTACATAGAGCATCGCCACAAGGGAACCAGTGGGGCTGAGGCCATTGGAGATGCCCCTGCCAGGATCCCTCAGTGTTACTGTGACCTGACCCAAGTGCGCAGCAGAGAGCTGCCCCAGCTGACGAAAGAAGATTTGAGAAGGGATCAGAATGAGGATCTGCTGGGTAACCTTATTAAGAAGGCATTAGTAGCCTGAGACTCCCAGATGCTGCTAAACAGCTCAATCAGAGACTCCAAAGTACCCCACAGAGAGTGGGAATGGATGCAATTGATAGATGGAGGAAAGGTAAATAGGTAGGAGGGGATAGGGACAGGGGATTATAGCGGTACTTTATAAGAAAAGGAACACTCAAGATTTTTTGTAAAAAAATACAAATACATTTATTTTATAAAGAAACTACACAGAAATGATGACATACAATTAAAATATGTTTATCAGTCAGTGTGAGGCCCATTGGAAGAGGGAAGAAAAGAGGCCTCAACAATGGCTGAAACACCATACACAATCTATAATTCCTTAAGATTGAATTGAAGATCTATACAATTGTATAGGTCGGGGGTACAGTTTTGTTGTCAAGTATGGATGACCGACATGTTTCGCCAAACAATGGCTTCTTCAGGGTCACTGAGACAGTCTGTACCCAAATGGATAAGTCTAATAGATACAGAAAAAACTAATTTTAGAAATAAGCAATAAAGTATACTGCCTTAATTAGAACAGTGTTTATATTGCATGTCATTATAAGCTAAACGCATCCAAAAAACCCACAAGCATATTCCCCTTGGTGAGCAAATTCAAGAGCGATACATACCACTGGGCCATAGCTATATCCAACGCTAAACCACAGAAATGGTCATGTGCGCATGTTTAAACGCGAGGGACTGCCGGGAGCATATATAAAACCTGGTAAAAGACGGTAAGTGAGGTAAACATAAATTTTCACTGGCTTCAAATTTGTTTGAATGCCATACATGGCTATTTTAGCCCAAAGATAAAAAGACTTACCAAAACAGAATAAATCATAAACATAGGGGGCGCCAGATTGAGGAGTAAGGACAGCTCTGGGTCTGGATGGAAAGCTATAGAACCCCTGTAGCAAAGGGAAGGTAGGAGAAGCATTAGAGAATGTTTCAAAGGTCCATACAGAGAGTGGCTAATGCCAGGTATAATGGCTGCTACCAAGAGATAGCAAAAACGTTATTAGCCAGGGCAGGAGAGCCATGGAAGGTTTAAAGTTGGTATCCAAGTTTGAAAAAAAGGCCAGTCCATAGGCAGGTGTAGAGCCGCGGCTGTATAAAAGGACAATTTATCAAGGTAAAGACCAGAACAATAGGTAATAAGAGAGTATTATAGGGAAAAGAATCATTGACTGACCTTGTACAGCAATACTCCGGATATACTGGCGCCCCTGAGTCCATCACCAAAGCGGTGTGGACAAGCAGGCTATATACACCCCCCACATCTGATCATGATGATTCATGATCAGGCGGCGGGCAAACGAGCCTCAGGCGCATGCGCAGTAGCGGATGTGCCCAATAGCCTACAAATCTCATAAGGCCCAGCAGTGAGTGGAGGAAAGGCCTATCTGTGGACTTCAAAATTGTCCAACAGTTGTTCCTCTCTGAGAAGCATCGGCATGTATTGCTAACAGCTCTTCACGATGATCATGGACACCTGGGGGCCGACACAACTCTTAAAATTAGTTAGGCACCATTACTACTGGCCCTCCATGGCTGAAGTCTAAAGCTATTACCGTTCTTGTATCCGGTGCATTAAACGAAAGACTCTGCCTGGTAGGGCTGCCCCAATGGGTCATCTGAAAAAGCCAAGGGTCAATGGTGATGTGCATTGAATTTTTTGTATTTTTAGTCGTGACTGATCACTTCACTCGCTATGCACAAGCTTTTCTGACCAAAGACCAGCAAGCCAGTGCGGTAGCCAAGACTTTGGTAGAGAAATTATTCGTCCATTATGGTTTACCTCAACGCTTACATTCCAATCAAGGCAGAGACTTTGAGAGCAAACTGGCCAAAAGACTGACAAAGAATGTAAATTACTGGACATCCAGAAGTCCAGAACATCCCTGTACCATCCGCAAGGAGACCCTCAGCCTGAACGATTTAATCGCACTTTGTTGAATATCTTGGGAACGCTGCCTCTGGACAAGAAGAAACCACATTGCTACTGTGGTTCATGCCTATAATAACATTGTGATACTCCCCTTACAGACTGATGTTCGGGAGAGAGGCCCATCTGCCCATAGACTTAGCCTTTGGGACATCCCTCGATCACACTTCCCAAGCCTCTTACAAAGGGTATGTTAATTGACTACGCAAAAAAATTTGAAAGGCCATAGAAGCATCTGATGTCAGGGAACAAAGAAACAAAAGGAACTTTGATCTCAAGGTGAGGGTGCAAAACTTGTGGCCAGGAGTCAGAGTGCTGTTGTGAAATCTGGGAGTGCCAGAAAAGCACAAGTTAGCTGATCGATGGCGATTCCAGCCTTATATCGCTTGTAGGCAGGTGCCTGGGCTGTCCCTCTACCAGATTCGTCGAGGGGAAGACTGGTCTGATTAAGACTTGGTATCGGAATCATCTCCTGCCCCTCTCCAAAGCCATTTGGGTGCGTAAGCCTTCTTGCTCCGACCCACCCTGATCTTCCCATTCGAGGTCCAGAACCTGTCAAACTCATCAACTTGCCCCCGCGGGGCAGATGAGGAAGAGTTATGAGGTCCAGAAGTGACATTTGACTGGCTATGGGTTCCCCCAGTAGAAGATGCTGGCAGAATCCCCCAGCAATCATCAGAAGATATGGGTGGAGCCATTTAGCCTGGGAGAACCAGGTACCAGACTCCTGAGTTAATGAATTCCGTACTGTCACCCTCGGAAGGGGATGTAGCAGTCAAGTCAGAACCAGTTTACATCCCTGAGGTAGAAGATTCTAGAGAAGTCATAAATTCTCTCTTTCTTCCGCACTTTTCCCTTTAGTGATAGAATAATCAGCTAAAGTTACTCTGGTAAGTGTTTATACTGTTGTATACATTGAAGTGTTACTGTTATCCATTGTTGCTACCAGTGCCAATCCTGACCTCCCTGGGGCCCTAAGCAAAATTCTGCTAATGAGCCCTCTACCTGAACCGTGATGCTGTGAGCTATGTAAACCATTTACCATTGCCACAAAGTCACACCTGACACTTCAGTGTTCCCAATACAATCCTCTCTCCTTTAAACAAAACAGTCAAAGAATAAGTACAACAATATAGAACAGAATGAGGTTCAAACAATCAAAATTTATTGAATAGAGTATTTTCTATAATATTAAGATAACAAGTGAATATTATTAAATAAGTGAATATTAACGTAAACATATAATTAATTAATTATAACCCTGAACTTTGGCTTTTGGGATTAACTTTGGTTATCTCTACAGCCTGGGCATTTTCGGCATCAGTATGGGCACCACCAGACTATTTGGACTGTCTAGAAGAAACTGAGAAGAATATTACATAGTTAGTTAAGCGGTCATTTACAATATTCGTTACAAATGTGTAAACGTTTGAATTAAAATCTTGCCATCAAAATATTCCTTTTCTGCACTTTCTTGAGGCAAAATCATCAATGATGTCATCATAGGACAGGTGTTTCCCCACATCATGATTTATGCTCATGATGGCCAATCCACTCAAACGTTCCTGTGACATTGAAGACCTCAGGTAGCTTTTGATGAGCTTTAATCTTAAAAAGCTCCTCTCTGATGATACTACTGTTAGAGGCAGGGTGACTGCAATTCTTAGGGCTATCCAAAGATTAGGATAAAGTTCCTCCAGGTTTTTCTCACAGAGAAATGAAAGCAACTTAAATGCAGTCATCTTATCTGATGGCAGATCAGGTAAATTCTGAATCTCGTGTGCCAGATCCATTCCACTGATGTCATAGTCATCTCTGAAGGTTAGAGTATTTTGAACTTCCATGCAGTGAGCCTTTAAAGATTCACTAGACATCTGTGAGGCAGTGGTGAAGTTTAGCAACACTCCATATTTGTATTTCACCTGGTTGAGTGTTTCAAATCTCTCATCCATGGATGTCACAGCAGAGTCGACCACCATGTTAAAGAAGTTGACTTCAAGGTTTTTCAGTGCATCAGTCACTGGTTCATCAGGAGCCTCATAACTGAAAAGCCTCTTGCTGTTTCTCAGTCTCTTCTCTTTCAGAACAGCCTCCACATTCATTACTTTGCAAATGCTTTTGGCTGCTTTCTGGGCCTCAGAGAATCCAGTTTCCCGGTATGTAGTGAGGGAAGTCTTTGCATTTGAGATTAAATTAACTGATATATCCAACTGCATTGAGGCAGATTGGAGGAGCTTGTTCACCATGTTTGTAACAGTCAGTATCTCACACCATACGACACAGCAAATCAAGAAGCGGTAGGACCCAACTTCCTCTGCAAGTGCTTGTGCCTCCACTTTGGCTTTGGCCACAGGATCATTGATTGTCTGTCTGGCTTCCAGTAATGCCTCCTGAACCTCAGAAGCCTGGTGCCTTATTGCATGAACACTTTTGAGCCTACTCTCCCATCTTGTGTCACTCCATGACTTCATGGTTATCTTCACGTGTTTCTTTAAAACACTCCATCTTTGTGTGCCAGCTAAAAAGAAGATGAAGAGCTTTTGCACATGTCCAAAGAACCCTACTGCATCTTTCGAAGATTTGGCAGCATCTGAAATTAACCACATGCCGACCGCGCTATAGTCGAAAGACGTCTACAGTGCGGTCGGGTTTCCCTGAGTGGACGTCCTACGGACGTCCTCCCAGAAACTTGCTCCCGCGCGCCCCCTGGGGCGCGCACTCGGGAACATCCGTGACCGCTGATAGCGGCCGTTTACCACGTGATCGCTCCGTCAAATGACGGAGAGATCACATGTACACAAACCGGCGTCACGTCATGACGCCGGTTCCTCCCACCCCTCTCTGTACCGATCGGTACAGAGAAGGGAGAAGCGGAGAGGGGGAGAGACGGGACCAGCGCTGTGGGCTGGATGTGTAGTGCCCACAGCACTGGTCAATACACTGCCACCACTGTGCAATGCTCTGCAACCACTGTGCAATGCTCTGCCACCACTGTGCAATACTCTGCCACCACTGTGCAATGCTCTGCCACCACTGTGCAATGCTCTGCCACCACTGCAATGCTCTGCCACCACTGCAATGCTCTGCAACCACTGTGCAATACTCTACCAATACTGTGCAACACTGTAATACTCTGCCAATACTTGCCAATACTTGCCAATACTCGCCAATACTTGCCAATACTCGCCAATACTCTGCCAATACTCTGCCAATACTTGGCCAATACTGTGCAACACTGTAATACTCTGCCAATACTCGCCAATACTTGCCAATACTCGCCAATACTCTGCCAATACTCTGCCAATACTCTGCCAATACTCGCCAATACTCTGCCAATACTCGCCAATACTCGCCAATACTCTGCAATAATTTTTAATAGAAACAAAGAATTTTTTTTTTTTACCAAATTTTCAGTATTTTTTGATTTATAGCGCAAAAAATAAAAAACCCAGCGGTGATTAAATACCACCAAAAGAAAGCTCTATTTGTGTGAAAAAAAGGACACAAAATTAATTTGGGTACAGTGTTGCATAACGGAGTAATTGTCATTCAAAGTGTGAGAGCACCGAAAGCTGAAAATTGGTCTGGTTAGGAAGGGGGTTTAACTGCCCAGTGGTCAAGTGGTTAAAAGGTTTAGAGTATGTGCTAGAAAGAGAGGGGGGAAGTAGGACTTTAAATGAGAAAGATGACTTTGTGGAGGCAAGTTGAATTTGAAAAAAATGCAGATTTTATTAATAATAGTATCATATGAGATATGGCAGAATTAAAAACCACATATTCAGTAAGTAAGCTGATTAATATTAGCTCCACCCACACGTAACATACAAGTGTGGGATAAGTAAGGGAGTTGACATACATATAATACTTCTGAAACAATTGGTTGTAATCTTATATTAGATAAATTCATATATATACATGTGTCATATACACAGCACTGACAGCGGGAGTAAAAATAATAGATAAGACGGCAATAAATACATGGGTATCAAAAGTTGATAATCTACTGCAGACCAAGATCAATGTGTCCGTTACAGATACAGGTCAACATCGCTTATGTCCGACTCGTTTCGTGTAGAGACACTCTTCAGGGGCGGATGCTCAGGTATGTCTGCAGAGTGTAAAAAGATATATGGTATAACATTATTCTAATTTTAAATGGTAATATGAAGGAAAGGCAACTTGGCCCATCCTAGATACTCACAAAAGGGGTCCAATAGAGTATGTGCTACACATGGGACAAACACGGCTCTGGGTTTTTTTTCTGAGCAGTCTGGCTTGTACTCCTTGGTTCTTGCCTTTCATGTTGGCTCCATTATCAAAAGCTTGCCCTCTGCAATCTTCAAATGAAATCTTCAGCTTATTTAAGATGACAGTGGACAGATTTAAACCTGTTGTAGCCTCAACATTCACAAAGCCGAGGAAGTGCTCCTTGATCTCTGGCTTTCCCTTTAAAGCCACGCTTCTCAGAATAATGGACATTTGCTCTTGGTGACTAATGTCAGGTGTACAGTCCAAGATAATGGAGAAGTACTTTGAGTCTCTTATTTGAGTCACTATTGCTTCCAGAATGTTGCCACTCACTATCTGTATTAGCTCATTCTGTGTGTGCTGCCCAAGGTAATGAGCATGTGTCTCCATCTTTAATTTTGCTGAGATGGTTTTCCATATTGGGGTCAAATTTTGCCAGTAATTCAACCTCTTTTAAGAAATTTCCATTATCTGGCTGGAAGAGTTTTTCTGACGAACCCCTGAATGCTAGGTTTCGTTCAGCCAGAGAATGGGTGATACTTATTAAACATGTAAGGACATCCCACCATCTTTTTCTTTCAACCTCGTAAATGGTCATTTGTATCTGGTCAAGAGTCTGTCCCCGACTTAGGCGCAGATCAAGTTCTCTCCACTTAATCATATTTTTTGTGTGTTCAGGACTACTCTCATGGTGTTTCAGAATGGCATTGATATTTGACCAGTCATTCACACCTTCCTTTATAATTTTGTTGTCCTTTGTAGAAAAGAGCTTACAGCAAAAACAATAAACAGCATTGTTTGTTTTTGATTGAGTATATAAGCCAGCTCCTTTGAATCTTTTCCCCATTTGATAGTTGTCTCTGTAATAAGCCTGAATGGAAAGCTCTTCTAGACTTGTCTTTAGGGAAAGAAAAATCCAGTCCTGGTTTGAATGGACCTCTGCGCACTCTCAGTCCTCATAAAGTCTGTTAAGACTGGGGGCCAATCTGCTGGGTCATTTGGTGGAGCGGCAACTGTTCTATTTGGGTCTGAGCTGCTTGTATCTGCTGCTGGCTGTACACCTCTGGTTGTGCTGCTAGTACTGACTGAGGCTGCCTGTACTTCACCTGGGTCTGTGTTGCTATAGTACTTGCTGAAGACGGCTGTGCTGTTTTTGCTGAAGCTGACTGTACTGGGTCTGTGCTAGTACTGTCTTTGGAGGCTGGATGTGTAACAACTGAGTCTGTGCTTGTACTGGCTGATGATCCAGCATCTCCTCTACTGACAAACTTAAGCATAGCACCTGCAAATTATAGATAACTAATTTTTAGAAGCTGCATCAGACCCAATTAAACTGGCTCCCAATTTCCTTTTATACTTTTTAAAATATAAAATACTATTTATACTATGGCTTGGCTCTTGTAATATTTAACCACTTGACATCCGCGCAATGGCGGAATGACGGCCACAGCGCGGATCTCAATTCCCGGGAGGCCGTCATATGACGGCCTCCCCTGTGAACGCTCCCTGCCCGCGCCCGGATCGCGCTGTGATCACAGAGTCACTGAGTCCCGGCCCCTTACCATGTGATCAGCTGTCAGCCAATGACAGCTGATCACATGATGAAAACAAAGGCTCGGTGATCGTTTTTTTTTTTCTCCTCACGCTGACAGCGGAGGAGAAAAAAAAAAAAGCCGATCACCGGCTCATCTTAAAGGGACATCGGTCCCGAAAAGTCAGAGGCAATTATGCCTCATGTATGCCACCTGTCAATGCCCACAAGTGCCACCTGTCAATGCCCACAAGTGCCACCTGTCAATGCCCACCAGTGCTGCCTATCAGTGTAACCCATCACTGCCACCCATCAGTGCCCATCACTGCCGTCTAATCAGCGTACATCAATGACGGACAAAAATTACCCATTTAAAATTGTTATAACAAAATTTTAAAAAAATTACTTTTTATTTTTAAATTGGGTCTTTCAATTTTTTTTAACAAAAAATAAAAAAAAAAATCGCAGAGGTGATCAAATACCACCAAAAGAAAGCTCTATTTGGGAGAAAAAAATGTGGGTACAGTGTTGTATGACCGCGCAATTGTCATTCAAAGTGCGACAGCGCTGAGAGCTCAAAATTGGTCTGGATAAGAGGGGAGTTTAAGTGCCCAGTAAGCAAGTGGTTATAGTGAACTAGTGATGCAGATATCAAGAATTAACTTTTGTACAAGTGAACATGTAATTCCTGATATCAAAAATAGACATTGGTAGGTAAAAATTAACTAAGGGGCCCTACTAGTAAAAATAATCAAGAATGCACATTGCAAATAATAAAAAAATGTAATTCTTGATATCAAAAATGCATAAACAGTGAATGAAAAAAAGCAAAAATGGCTGACTGGCATTAGTAGCTAGACACAGACCAAGAGATGCACTGCCTGCCTGCCCAGCTAGGTTAGCAAGACCGAAAAAAACACAATAGAAATGCACATAAACATAACTCTACTTTACTGACATCAAACCTGGAGAGGAGAGAACACAAGTTTACCTGATTGTTGTTCCCGCAACTCACTCTCATGGTGTTTTTTTTTCCTCTTTTCGTGACCAGAAGGATAGTTTTGCTTCATTTTGTCATGGATGTTGTCAGAGGCGTAATAAGAATCTTCAGGGCCCCGGTACAAGAAACCATAAAGGGCCCCCACCAGGGTTGTTGCTGGGTCTACAAAAGAACTCGGGCTATAGCCCATAGCAGCGAAGTAAAAAAAGTCATACATTTGGGCGGGCATACACATGTATATAATATACGCGCGTGTGTGAGGGGGGGGTAGCAGCAGAACTGTGTGCTCTCTACTTCACTTCTCACTTCAGCTGCTGGCTGAGAAAGGGGGGGGGGATGTGGCAGCAGAACCGTGTGCTCTCCTCTTCACTCTCCGACCTCACCTAAAGCTGAGAAGCGGGGGGGGGGGGGCAGTAACGAGCGATCGCTTCTTTCACCTTCTTGTTTCTTCAGCTGCAAGGGAGCAGAGCCGATCCGTCCATGGGGGGCCCCCCAGGTCCACAGGGCCCTACGCAGCTTGCGTACATAGCGTATAGGGTGGATCGGCTCTGGTTGCTACCATTGGAATATATAGTATCTCACAAAAGTGAGTACACCCCTCACATTTTTGAAAATATTTTATTATATCTTTTCATATAACAACACTGAAGAAATTACACTTTGCTACAATGTAAAGTAGTGAGTGTGCAGCTTGTATAGCAGTGTACATTTGCTGTCCGCTCAAAATAACTCAATACACAGCCATTAATGTCTAAACCGCTGGCAACAAAAGTGAGTACACCCCCTAAGTAAAAATGTCCAAATTGGGCCCAATTATCCATTTTCCCTCCCCAGTGTCATGTGACTCATTAGTGTTACAAGGTATCAGGTGTGAATGGGGAGCAGGTGTGTTAAATTGGGTGTTATCGCTCTCATTCTCTCATACTGGTCACTGGAAGTTCAACATGCCACCTTATGGCAAAGAAGTCTCTGAGGATCTGAAAAAAAGAATTGTCGCTCTACATAAAGATGGCCTAGGCTATAAGAAGATTGCCAAGACCCTGAAACTGAGCTGCAGCATGGTGGCCAAGACCATACAGCACTTTAACAGGACAAGTTCCACTCAGAACAGGCCTTGCCATGGTCGACCAAAGAGATTGAGTGCACATGCTCAGCGTCATATCCAGAGGTTGTCTTTGGGAACTAGACATATGAGTGCTGCCAGCATTGCTGCAGAGGTTGAAGGGGTGGGGGGGTCAGCCTGTCAGTGCTCAGACCATACTCCGCACACTGCATCAAATTGGTCTGCATGGCTGTCATCCCAGAAGGAAGCCTCTTCTAAAGATGATGCACATGATGGATTACTGGAACCATGTCCTGTGTTCTTATGAGACAAAGATAAACTTATTTGGTTCAGATGGTGTCAATCGTGTGTGGCAGAAACCAGGTAAGGAGTACAAAGACAAGTGTTTCTTGCCTAGAGTCAAGCATGTTGGTGGGAGTGGCATGGCCTAGGGCTGCATGAGTGCTGCACTGGGGAGCTACAGTTCATTGAGAGAACCATGAATGCCAACATATACTGTGACATACTGAAGCAGGACTGCAAGCATACACAGGGTGCCGTGAAGAGGCCTTGCAGCTTATGCATGCGTTTGCAAATGTGTGCTAACTAAACCCCTGTTTTTAACGCAGACTGTTGGACAGGTTAATTTGGTCAGTTAGCAGACTGGTTGGTGAGTTGAGATATGGTATGTTCTGTCTTTGTTTTACATACTGAAGCAGAGCATGATCCCCCCTCCCTTCGGAGACTGGGCCGCAGGGCAGTATTCCAACATGATAACAACCCCAAACACACTTCCAAGATGACCACTGCCTTGCTAAAGAGGCTGAGGGTAAAGGTGATGGACTGGCCAAGCATGTCTCCAGACCTAAACCCTATTAAGCATCTGTGGGCCATCCTCAAATGGAAGGTGGAGGAGTGCAAGGTCTCTAACATCCATCCGTGATATCATCATGGAGGAGTGGAAGAGGACTCCAGTGGCAACCTGTGAAGCTTTGGTGAACTTCATGCCCAAGAGGGTTAAGGCAGTGCTGGAAAATAATGTTGGCCACACAAAATATTGGGCCAGATTTGGACATTTTCACTTAGGAGTGTACTCACTTTTGTTGCCAGCGGTTAAGACAATAATGGCTGTGTTGAGTTATTTTGAGGGGTCAGCAAATTTACACTGCTATACAAGCTGTACACTCACTACTTTACTGTCACAGATCAGCTGCGGAGCTGATCTGTGTCATAACTTTACTGCTGTAGGTCCGCTGGTACCTGTTCCACTAGCTTGTGTTCAGCTCTGGCCGCACTCAGCAGCTATGGCTGTCGCCGGCTTCACCTGTTGCTTAATATATAATTTCTTCCTGCTACTTCCTGTCCAGCCCCCCATGGGCCTCGCTATTTAAATTCCACTCAGACCAGTTTCTGGTTGCTTGAGCAACACTTGTTCTTGAGCACCCTTCCTGTAACCTGCTTAACCTGACTTCACGTGAACTGATCTCTTGTTTACCGACTCGGCTAGTTCTCCCGATTACGTTGTCTGCTGCCCGCCCCGACCTTGGCTCGCTATCCGGCTCTCCTTTTGCTTCATCCATCCGTCCGTGTCTGACTGTGTCTTCTGGTACTCTCCTCGCGAGCAGGGTGAACTTGGGGGTCGTGACCTAGGGTCAGGACACAGCTAAGCCCAAAATCTTGTGAGGGGGTCCCTGGAAGAATACCGGCTGGCCCTTAGATTCCACGCCCTGGGGGATCCCTTGTCACCTGCTCACATCAGTAGCACTGTGACAGTTTGCTCAAGCCATGAGCTCCTCAGAGTGTCGGCCACTGATCGAGGACCAAATGCAAGTGCACGTAGTTCTGCGAGTGGTCTGCGAGTGCACGTAGGTCTGCGAGTGCACGTAGTTCTGCAAGTGGTCTGCAAGTGCACGTAGGTCTGTGAGTGCACGTAGTTCTGCGAGTACCCGTGTATTGTCTTGAGTATTCGTTTCTGGAAGCTAGTTAGGTAATTTGGACAGGGTATAATCCCCAATCCTCATTAAATTTAATAGGTATGATGCCCGGTGGGTGTGGAGAGGCGACATGTTGTACATCTTGCGGCATGTATGCGTTCCTTGATCATCCGATCGAGGGTGAATACTGCTGTGCAAAATGTAAGCGCATTGTTTCCCTGGAAGCCCAGGTTCTGACTGTCAGCACTGAGAAGTCCCTCCATACTAAAGGAGAGCCAGCTACATACACGGCAGGTGTCGGCAGGGGCCAGCAGAGAGGAGGGTGTAGACAAAGAGGTGCAGCCACTAGCAAAGAGTAGATGGGTGACAGTCAGGAAGGGTAGATGGGGACGTGCCAGGGAGGCCGATCCAGGGCTGGAGCATCCCAATAAGTACGTTCCATTGAGTGACATTGGTGAAACCAGTCAGGGACCAGCACTGCGGGAGCTGAGGGACTCTCCTAGCTGCTGGGGGAAGAACTCCTTCAGTGAGAGTGGGGGGGAAGCGAAGGGAAAGGTAAGACAGATTCTGGTGGTAGGGGACTCAATTCTTAGAAGGACAGAGAGGCAAATCTGCAACAAAGACCTGAATCGCCGAACAGTATGTTGTCTACCGGGCGCTCGGGTTTGGCACATCACGAATCTGGTTGACAGATTACTGGGAGGGGCTGGAGCTGTCATGGTGCACGTTGGCACCAATGACAAAGTCAGAGTAACAGAGTTTTAATAGACTATAGGGATTAGACAAATATACAGATACAATAATATTTATTGTATCATATTTACTTCAGTAAGTATAGTAGTAAGTCCTAGTTGCAAACTCGGAACACCCAATAAGAAGATAATATGCAACCGGTCTAAACTATGTGGCATGTTCACCAATGCCAGGAGCCTGGCAGACAAGATGGGTGAACTAGAGATACTGTTGTACCAGGAGGATTTGGATTTTGTGGGAATTTCAGAGACCTGGTTCAACAGCTCTCATGATTGGCTGGCAAACATTCAAGGGTATACCCTTTATCGCAAGGATAGAGAGGGTAAAACGGGGGGAGGGGTATGCCTATATATCAAGAATAATGTACAAGTGAATGTGAGAGATGACATCACTAAGGGAGTTAGGGAGGAGGTGGAATCCTTATGGGTAGAGCTCCAAAGGGATAAAGCTAAGGGGGAAATAATAATGGGAGTATGCTATAGACCCCATAACCTGAGGGAGAAAAGGGGAGACAGATCTCCTATCACAATTTCGATTAGCAGCAAGGATGGGAAGTTTTATCATAATGGGGGATTTTAATTGTCCAGACATAGACTGGGCGGAGGGAACCATGCATTCATCTAAGGCTCGCCAGTTCCTAAATGCCTTGCAGGACAATTTTATGGGTCAGATGGTAGACGCACCAACTAGAAATAAAGAGTTACTGCATTTACTGATTACCAACAATACAGACCTGATCACGGATGTGTAAATACGGGGCAATTTAGGGAACAGCGAAAACAGGTCAATTGGCTTCAGTATAAATCACAAAAATAGGAAACGGGAAAAGGGAAAAGGGGAATACAAAGACACTGAATTTCAAAAGAGCCAACTTCCCTAAACTACGAACCTTGCTAGAAGTCATAAATTGGGATAAAATCTTAGGAACAAAGAACACGGAGGAGAGATGGGTTTGCTTTAAGAGCATATTAAATAAGGGCATTGCATCCCATTGGGTAATACATTTTAAACGAGCGAACAAAAGTCCTGGATGGCTTAATGTAAAAATGCATATAAAAGCAAAGGAAAAGGCCTTCAAAAAATACAAGGTTGAGGGATCATCATCAGCATTCAGACTTTATAAAGAAATGTAAGGGTGCAATAAGGACAGCTAAGATAGAACATGAAAGACACATAGCGGAGGGGAGCAAAAAAAAATCCCAAGAAATTCTTTAAATATGTAAACAGTAAAAAAGGGAGGACAGACCATATTGGCCCCATAAAGAATGAGAAAGGACATCTAGTTACAAAGGATGGGGAGATGGCAAAGGTATTGAATTTATTCTTCTCCTCAGTCTTCACAAGAGAATCGGGGGGCTTCAGTAACTAAAACTACAGTGTTTATCCTCATGACACATCACAGGAAGCACCCCCATGGTTAACAGAGGACAGAATTAAAATTAGACTTGAGAAACTTGACATTAATAAATCACTGGGACCAGATGGCTTGCACCCGAGGGAACTCAGTCAAGTAATTGCCAGACCATTGTTCCTAATTTTTACTGACAGTCTACTGACTGGAATGATACCAGCTGATTGGAGAAAAGCCAATGTAGCACCAATATTTAGAAAGGGCCCAAAATACATCCCTGGGAATTACAGACCAGTTAGTCTAACATCAATAGTATGTAAACTCTTGGAGGGGGTGATAAGGGACTATATACAAGATTTTAGTAATGAGAACGGTATCATTAGCAGTAATCGGCTTGGATTTATGAAGAATCGTTCTTGCCAAACCAATCTACTAACCTTCTATGAGGAGGTGAGTTGCCAGCTAGATAAAGGAAGGCCCGTAGACGTGGTGTATCTGGATTTTGCAAAAGAATTTGACACAGTTCCCCATAAACGTTTACTGTACAAAATAAGGTCCGTTGGCATGGACCATAGGGTGAGTACATGGATTGAAAACTGGCTACAAGGGTGAATTCAGAGGGTGGTGATAAATGGGGAGTACTCGGAATGGTCAGGGGTGGGTAGTGGGGTCCCCCAGGGTTCTGTGCTGGGACCAATCCTATTTAATTTGTTCATAAACGACCTGGAGGATGGGTTAAACAGTTCAATCTCTGTATTTGCATATGATACTAAGCTAAGCCGGGCTATAAGTTCTATGCAGGATGTGGAAACCTTGCAAAAAGATCTGAACAAATTAATAGGGTGGGCAACAACATGGCAAATGAGGTTCAATGTAGAAAAATGTAAAATAATGCATTTGGATGGCAAAAATATGAATGCCATCTATACACTGGGGGGAGAACCTCTGGGGGAATCTAGGATGGAAAAGGACCTGGGGGTCCTAGTAGATGATAGGCTCAGCAATGGCATGCAATACCAATCTGCTGCTAACAAAGCAAACAGAATATTGGCATGCAGTGGCGTCTCCAGCTTTCATATTTAGGGGGGGCACATGGGGGGACAGGGACAAAAGTAGGGGGGCAACTATAAAATGCAATTTTACTACGATCCCCAGGGTGGCAGAAAACAAGAGATATAGGTCACCAGCATACCAAGAAAATATAAGGGTCCAAAGCAGTGGGAGAACTATCAGGGTTACAAAGGTTGTCTTGCCACGGGCCCTAGTGTTCTGCCACTGTGGTGTTCCCCAGCCTCCTCTTGCTGTCCTGCCCCTGCTATTGACAGTGCTGGTCTTGCATCTGTGTCCTTGGCAGTGGCAGCAGTCTATTAGGACCTAGTGCTGGTGACATTATGGGTGCATGCAGGGGAAGGCTGGCACTATTGGTTGTAGAGAGCCGAGCCCCCAGCTGGTCACCTAGCAGCAGTAATGTTGTATAACCTTCTCTGTTGACATGCTGATCGGGATGTGATCCAGGTGATGCTTCCAGTCAGATCTAATAAACACAGTATTTATTAGCATCAAGAGTACAACCACATCCACCGTATGTTCAGCAGCCATGTGGGCTCTATGCCTGTAAGGTGTGGGCTTTGATCAATAAAATCACTATGATATTTAACACTAGGATTTGACTAGGAGCATCACCTGGATTGCATCACGATCAGCATGTCAGAGAAGGCTGCACTGCTGCTAAGCAACCTGCAGGGAGGTCAACTGTCTACTCTACAACCATTAGACATGGGCTCGGGTGTGTTTGAAATCCCACTTGCCCGATCCCGCCAGGAAGCCGACACTGCACACGGCTAATCACAGGCAGTGAGACATTCCTGATCTGTGCAGCTGCGGACCAGGAAATGTCTCACTGCTTGTGCTTAGCGCCGTGCAGTGTGGGCTTCCTGACGGGCTCGGGCATGTGGGATTTTGAACATGCCCTGCCCATCTCTAACAACAAATTTTGCTGGCTCTCCTGTACATTAGCCCCATAAAGTAACCAGCACTGGGTTCCAATGTGCCACTGCTGCCATGGAGACAGAGACCAGCGCTGTGAATAGCCAGGACAGCAACCCTGGTAGTTCCACCACTGGTCCACACTGCAAGGATTCCCCCATCTACCTATAATGTGTAGATGGGAGAATTGGATCATTACTTTTTTTTTTCATGCAACCTACTAGTTAAATGAAAAAAGTGATCAATGTATGGGCCGCCTAAGTGCTAAGACCAGCCATAGGCAGTTTAAATCTCAGCTGGTTGAGGTTTGAAACATTAATGAGCAGGCTGAATGTAATAAGTTGATCGATCAAATTGGGAACAACCAGCCTGACAGATACTCTTATGATTATCACTAGTGGTTGCTATAGCCACTAGTGATAATGACTGTTTGTTGGGAGAATACAATTGCTGGGCAGGAAGGATATTCCCCTGTCACCACTGTCTGTGTTAATGGGGGAATCATGCAAGTTTCTTTCCTGCACTCTGTGGATGCAGGAAAGAAATTTGCATAGTCTATTACCTGCCTAACTGAAAGTGAAAGTAAGTTGTGAAGGTCTTGAAAGAACAGGAGAGGGGGAGCGACAGATGGGGGAGAGAAGGGATGGAGATAATGCAGTTCAGTGATTACAGTGTACTGCAGTGCACACACTTACCCACGCGTCCAGGCTAGAAGAATACTCCCTCTCTCAATAGAGACTGTGTTACTCCAGCGGCAGCCTGAGTAAGATGTGGCGCATCCGCTACGGATGCAAACAAAAAGACATTGCCTTTTTGTTTGTGGGGGGGCACATGGTGGGGCACAGCATCATTTTGGGGGGGGTCAGGGCCCCCTCTGGCCCCCCCCTAGGGACGCCATTGTTGGCATGCATTAAAAAGGGGATCAACTCAAGACATAAAACGATAATTCTCCCGCTCTACAAGACCTAGTGTATGCTGTCTAGGAAGGATTTACTGGAAATGGTGCGAGTACAAAGAAGGGCAAAATAGCTAATAAAGGGTCTGGAGGATATTAGTTATGAGCACTGAACTTATTCTCTCTGGAGAAGAGACGCTTGAGAGGGAATAGGATTTTTAATATACAAATACCATACTGGTGACCCCACAATAGGGATAAAACTTTTTTGGAGAAGGAAGTTTTACAAGACTTGTGGCCACTTATTAAAATTAGAAGAAAGGAGGTTTAACCTTAACCACTTCAATACAGGGCTTTTAAACACCCTTCCTTACCAGAGCACTTTTTGCGATTCGGCACTGCGTTGCTTTAACTAACAATTGCGCGGTCGTGCAACGATACACCCAAACAAAATTGACGTCCTTTTTTTCCCACAAATAGAGCTTTCTTTTGGTGGTATTTGATCACCTCTGCGGTTTTTATTTTTTGCGCTATAAACAAAAGAAGAGCGACAATTTTGAAAAAAAACACAATATTTTTTACTTTTTGCTATAATAAATATCCAATTTTTTTATTTTTTTAAATATTTTTTCCTCAGTTTAGGCCGATACGTATTCTTCTACATATTTTTGGTAAAAAAATCGCAATAAGCGTATATTGATCGGTTTGCGCAAAAGTTATAGCGTCTACAAAATAGGGGATAGATTTATTGAATTTTTTTTTTTTTTTTACTAGTAATGGCGGCGATCTGCGATTTTTTTTTTTCGTGACTGCGACATTGCGGCGGACACTTCGGACACTTTTGACACATTTTTGGAACCATTCACATTTACACAGCGATCGTTGCTATAAAATTGCATTGATTACTGTGTAAATGTGACTGGCAGGGAAGGGGTTAACACTAGGGGGCGCTGTAGGGGTTAATGTGTTCCCTAAAAGAAGTGATTCTAACTGTGGGGGGAGGGGACTCAAGGGGAGGAGACCGATCATGTGTTCCTCCGTACTGGGATCACATGATCGGTATCCTCCTCGCTGACAGGACGTGGAGCTGTGTGTTTACACACACAGCTCCATGGTCCCGCACGGTCCCGTTGTTTTAACGGGCAATCGCGGGTGCCCGGCGGACATCGCGGCCGCCGGGCACTCGCACCACCCCAACGCCCACCCAGGATGGGAGATCCACCTTGTGGGCGTCATATGACTATGGGCGGGTAGGGAAGTGGTTAAACTACCTAGAGGGTTCTTCACTGCAAGAGCGGCAAGGATGTGGAATTCCCTTCCACAGGCGGTGGTCTCAGCGGGGGGCATTGATAGTTTCAAAAAAACTATTAGATAAGCACCTGAACGACCGCAACATACAGGGATATACAATGTAATACTGACATTTAATCACACACATAGGTTGGACTTGTGTATTTTTTCAACCTCACCTACTATGTAACTATGTAAGCATGCAAATCAAGAGCAAATAATGCTGTTTGTACAGGATCTTGCCTCCCGTATGGATTGCTTGCAAGTCGCTGCAACTTCAGCTCCTTTGGCTCCTGCTTCTGCTCCCGTGTTACCTGCCTCACCGGGAAATCCCTGCTTGCATCTGCCGCCACCACCTAGTTTTTCTGGTGACCCTAAGGCTTGTCGTGGCTTCATTAATGAGTGTTCCATCCACTTTGAACTCTCCAGCCACCATTTTCCAACTGATCGCACCAAAGTCGCACATATCATCTCTCTCCTTTTCTGGTGATGCCCTAGCTTGGGCCTCCCCACTTTGGGAACAACACGATTCTATCACCGCCAACCTCCAGGCCTTTTGGGATGCTTTCCGGAAAACTTTTGATGAGCCCGGCAGAGTGTCTTCTGCTGCTGGGGCCCTCCTTCGTCAGAAAGAATTACATTTGGTCAATACGCAGTTCAGTTCCGTACGCTGGCCATTAAACTCAAATGGAATAACGAGGCTCTTACCACTACCTTCTGGCAAGGCCTGTCTGAGCGTATAAAGGATGAACTCACTGGACGCACCATTCCTACCACATTGAATGATTTAATCGCATTAAGCATTCAAATAGACATTTGTTTCCAGGAGCGGGCCCTGGAGAGATCCAGATCCAGTCATTCCCCTGCTGGCCGTCCAGCACAGGCACTCCAAAAACTTGTGGAACCCTCTGCATCTTCAACCTCTCAAACGTTGGAAGAACCTATGCAGCTTGGTCGAACTCGCCTCACTCCAGAGGAACGTGTCCGGTGCATGGGCTTAGGCTTGTGCCTTTATTGTGGACATCTTTTGAACTACTGTCCAGTTCGTCCGGGAAACTCCAGGGCCTAGGTCACTCAGAGAGAGGTGATCTAGACCGATCCTTTAATTTTGTCAGCTTCTCTCGTTTCACCCTACCCGTGTCTATCCACTGGGCTCAAAATGCCTATGAACTCTCTGCATACATGGACGCTGGAGCACCCGGGAAATTCATTGAACAATCTTTGGCTTCCGAGTTGGGCATTTCCTTTGTTGCCCTGGCTATACCCCTCTCCATGACCGCAGTAGATGGCACCTTTATGCCAATGAGCCCCATCCGGTTTAAAACCCCTCCTATTGTGTTACGCATTGGGGTTTTGCATGGTGAGGAAATCTCTTTCCTAATTCTGCCTAAATCCTCCAGTCCCATCATTCTGGGTCTTCCATGGTTGCAGAAACACTCCCCGCATCTTGATTGGAACTCTGGACAAGTATTGGCTTGGGGTCTTCAGTGTCAGCAACAATGCATTTCCAAGGTACTACCACCTCCTTCCATTCCTCTGGATGAAACCTCCACAACTCTCATGTTGCCTTCCCAATATCAGTCCTTCCGAGATGTTTTCTGCAAAAAGTCAGATGATCGTCTTCCACCTCACAGAGACTATGACTGCTCCATTGATCTGTTACCAGGGACCTCTCCTCCCTGGGGCCGAGTCTACCCTCTATCTATCCCAGAGACACAAGCCATGTCTGAATACATTCAGGAAAACCTTCAAAAGGGTTTCATCAGGAAATCCAACTCACCTGCTGGAGTCTGTTTTTTCTTTGTAGGGAAAAAAGATGGTTCACTCCGTCCTAGCTTCGACAACAGGGGCCATCACCATGAAGAACCAATACCCTCTTCCTTTAATTGCAGAACTCTTTGACAGACTGCGGGGTTCTCAGGTTTTTACCAAATTGGATCTTAGAAGAGCCTACAATTTAATAAGAATCCGGGAAGGAGAAGAGTGGAAGACCGCCTTTAACAGCATTATGAATATCTTGTGATGCCCTTTGGCTTATGCAATGCCCCAGCTGTCTTCCAAAACTTGGTTAATGAGATCTTCTGCGACCTTCTGTATGTCTGTGTTATTGTATATCTGGACAATATTCTTATTTTCTCACCAGACTTACTCACCCATCGTCTCCATGTGAAAGCCATGCTACAGCAACTACGGGACAATTGTCTATATGCTAAATTGGAGAAGTGCCTATTTGAACAAACACAAGTTCCATTCCTGGGCTACATAATCTCATATTAGGGCCTCCTCATGGACCTAGCCAAACTTCGGGCCATCTCTGAGTGGCTCCAGCCCTCTGGTCTTAAAGCCACCCAATGCTTTTTGGGCTTCACCAATTACTATCGTCAATTCATTTGTAACTACTCCACCTTGGTAGCTCCTATTACATCTCTCACCCAAAAGGGTGTCAATGCCCGGCTCTGGTCCCCTGAAGCCATTGATGCTTTCCACAAACTCAAGGCAGCCTTCCTCTCTGCCCCAATCCTCCTACATACAGGGGGTCCCCGGGTTACAAACAAGACAGGGACTGTAGGTTTGTTCTTAAGTTGAATCTGTTTGTAAGTCGGAACAGGTACATTTTTTAAGTGTAGCTCCAGCCAAAAAATCTATTTTTACGTTTTTTAGATAACATAGAGAAGGGTTATCACCCCTGTAACATTTATTTTGCTGTCTGTGCCCCTGTTCAGAAGATTTCACCTCACCTTCTGTCCCAATGACAATTGGATTTTGAAAATTTTGGGTTCTTAGGGAAACATGGACTGGTGATAAAGCATCAGTGGAGACACCTTTTTTCCCATATTAACTCTTACAGGAGTGAATTTCCCTTCCTAGGGGTAGATTTCCTCTCACTCCCTGCTGTCTCCCTCCGTTTGTAAGTAGGAGTCGTTTGTAAGTCGGATGTTTGTAAGTCGGGGACCCCCTGTACAGACATTCTGAAAACCCCTTTCTGTGGAAGTTGATGCCTCCTCAGTAGGAGTCAGTGCCGTCCTACTCCAAGCTCAGAAGGGCAAGTCTCAGCCTTGCGAATTATTTTTCAAGAAGTTTTCTGATGTGGAAAAGAACTATACCATTGGGGACCGTGAGCTACTGGCTATTAAACTTGCTATTCAAGAATGGCGACATCTACTAGAGGGTTCTCCCTATTGCATTGCCATCTATTCTGATCATAAAAATCTGCAGTATTTACAATCCGCAAAACGCTTGAACCCACGCCAAGCTTGTTGGGCCCTCTTTTTCGCCCGCTTCAACTTCAACATTACCTTTCATCCTGGTGCCAAAAACCTTTGTGCCAATGCCTTGTCCAGGTCATTCGATGTCAACGATTCTGAGAATCACCTAGATCCTGGTCCCATTATCCCTCTGCATCGAATTCTAGCCACTACTCAGCTCCAGTCTACGCTACCTCCTCCAGGTAAAACTTTTGTAGTTTCCGCACCTCGTCCAAAATTCCTTGCGTGGGCCCGTGACTCCAAGTTCTCTGGACATCCTGGTATACCTCGTACTTGTGACCTTCTTCAGTGTCATTACTGGTGGCCCTCTCATCATAAGGATGTCAAAGAGTACGTTCAAGCTTGTACGGTTTGTGTACTATCCAAGTCTTCAATGTTCGCCCCAGCTGGGTTGCACCTGTCCATACTAGTTCCCGATATACATTGGTGCTGTATTTCCATGGATTTTATCTCGGTTTTGCCCCCCTCAACAGGTTCTACAGTCATCTGCGTAGTGGTGGATCAGTTCTCCAAAATGTGTCACTTGGTCCCTCTCCCAGGCCTACCTTCTGCTCCCAGTCTTGCCACAACTTTCATTAGGAGATCTTTCGTCTTCATGGGATGCCTTCACATATCGTCTCTGATTTTGGAGAGCCTTGGCCAAATCCTTTAGGATTAAATTGGATTTTTTGTCTGCCTTTCATCCCCAGCCCAATGGAACGTGTCAATCAAAATGTAGAACATTTTCTCTGTGCCTTCATCTCAGCCCATCAAGATGACTGGGCGGACCTTTTGCCCTGGGCAAAGTTTTCCTTAAACCAATATTCCAATGCCAGTTCTGGAAAAGATCCCTTCTTCACTGTTTATGGGCAGCATCCATCTGTTCCCTTCCCTGTTCCCATTTCTCCCCTTGTACCAGCAGCAGCTGAAACCCAAAGGACCTTCAACTCAATCTGGGCGGAAGTCTCTAAGAATCTTCATCTGGCTGCTTCCAGGCATAAAACGGCAGCAGATCGTTATCGCCGTCCGTCTCCTAAGTCCCTACCTGGCGATAGAGTTTGGCTCTCTACCAAGCACATCCGACTCCAGGTGCCTTCAAAGAAATTTGTCCCTCACTTCATTGGTCTCTTTCCCATTCTCCATCAGATCAATCCAGTTGCTTTCAAGCTCTGTCTGTCCTCTCATCTCGGGATCGCCAATGCCTTCCATGTCTCCCTGCTCAGGCCACAGGTCCTCAATCGCTTCTCTTGCCCTTCTTCTCACTCCACTCCTGTGGCTGATACTACAGATCAGTATGAGATTAAAGAAATATTGGTCTCCAAATACTCCCGAGGGAAGCTACTCTATCTGATTGATTGGAAGGGCTACGGTCCGGAGGAGCGGTCTTGGGTTCCTGCTGCAGATATCTCAGCCCTACGCTTGGTGACCACATTTCATTGGAAATTTCCCTCCAAGCCAGCCCCCAGAAGTGTAGGGGCACCGCGTAAGCAGGGGGGGGGGGGACTGTCACAGATCAGCTGCGGAGCTGTAGGTCGGCTCGCACCTGTTGTTCCACTAGCTTGTGTTCACATTTGGTTGCAGTCAGCAGCTATGGGTGTCGCAGGTTTCACCTGTTGCTTAATATATCATTCCTTCCTGCTACTTCCTGTCCAGCCTCCCATGTGCCTTGTTATTTAAATTCCACTCAGACCAGTTTCTGGTTGCTTGAGCAACACTTGTTCCTGAGCACCCTTCCTGTAACCTGCTTAACCTGACTTCTCGTGAACTGATCTCTTGTGTACTGACTGGCTAGTTCTCCTGATTACCTTATCTGCTGCTCGCCCTGACCTCGGCTCGCTATCCGGCTCTCCTTTTGCTTCATCCATCCATCCATTCGTGTCTGACTGTGTATTCTGGTACTCTCCTCGTGAGCAGGGTGAACCTGGGGGTCGTGACCTGGGGTCAGCACACAGCTAAGCCCAAACCGTGGTGAGGGGGTCCCTGGCAGAATACCGGCTGGCCCTTAGGTTCCACACCCTGGGGGATCCGTGTCACCTGCTCCACACCTGTGGGCACACATCAGTAGCACTGTGACATTTACATTGTAGCAAAGTGTCATTTCTTCAGTGTTGTCACATCAAAAGATATAATAAAATAATTTACAAAAATGGGAGGGGTGTACTCACTTTTGTGAGATACTGAATATATCAGTTTGCTGAGTGTTCAATTCAACCTGATCCTGAAGTGTTTCCCAGAATTTGGCTGATTGACGCTCCTATACATCCCCTCTTTCTATCCAATTAATACAAAATACTGTTGAATTCAGTTTCCTTTGTGTCTGTGTTTCATTTAAAGGGGTATACACTATGTCAGAACTCAGTCAGAAGGGCTGGGAAGTTCCCAGGGTCAAGGCAGCACAGGAGGACAAGAAATATCTAACGACCCCCACGAGGTGGCGCTACACACATATACACAGTTGTTTTTTTTCCTGACATAGACAATGCTGCAGTAACAGTACAGGCTGCTCTTATGCATTCATATGCATTCATATCAAGTCTTGATTAACTTACTTTATAGAAATGGGCACTATCCCACCATAGGGGTGGAGGTCCTGAAGCTGTCATATAAAATTTTACACAAACGTATTCAGAAACTAAAAGGCTCCTCTTTTACTGCCTCACCCAACGCCCCTCTGTGGTTTAATGACGATTTGGCTGAGCTTGATCGGCTGCCTGATGTGCAATGCTGGGCTCGTGTTGGACTATGCTCAACAGCTGTTTTCCTCTGGAATCTTTAAATCATTTGCAACCCTGAGAGCTGAACTTGTTATCCCTAACACTTATTTTTTCTCCTATCTACAATTAAGGCATGCAGTGGCAGCCCAGTTTGGGCTATAGGGCATCCAACTCCAGCCCTCGTTTTTGGAAGCTCTGCTGTATGACACAGATCATTCTAAATTGGTCACTAGGTATTATTCATTGTTAATATCTTTGTCTACTACCCGTATGGTCAAGGTTAAAAAATCAATAGCAAATTGATATACCTACATTGCAAGATGAAACTTGGGAAGAGGCTTTGGGTGCTCAGTTACCTGAGGCCATAGCTGCAGGAGACAAGGTAATTCAACTGAATTATCTACATAGAATTTATTTCACCCTAAATCCGTTATGTAAGATGGGTAAGCTGGAATCTCCCGAATGCTATAGGTGTCACAATGCTGCATACCTCCCAACTGTCCCTGATTTTGAGGGACTGTCCCTGATTTGGAGCAATGTCCCTCATTCCTCCTCATTTGTCCTTCATTTTGGTCTGATCTATATAGTTGTATATAAAATGCACTTTTTATCTTTCAAAAAAAAAAAAAAAAAAAAAGCCAATATAAAGGAATAGTAGTGGTAAAAAAAAAAATGTTTTTGGGGTTTAATTTTCCTTTAAGGGTGTGTGGCAGGGGCCGTGTCCTATGTCTACATACATTTGCTAGTAGGTGTCCCTCATTCCCATCTCAAAATGTTGGGAGGTATGATGCTGTAGGAAATGTTTTACATATAATATGGGAATGTCCGAAGATGCACCAGTCCTGGTCAAGTATTACTTCCTTTATGGAAACAAAATTAGCTTTACCTAATATATGTACTCCCACCAGACGCCTCCTTGGTGAACTGGGAGAGGAAGATTTGGGCGCGGCTCAGAAGGCTCTGGTTAGATTTCTCTTTATTTATGCCAAAAAAAGCAATTGCCCTTTGTTGGAAGAATCCAGACCCCCTTGCCTTACAGGGGTGAGTTGATTTGATCAATCACGCCCTGCCTATGTACAAAATGACCTATACTGCAAGGGGAGGTTCAAAAAAATTTGATAGAATATGGTCAGTTGACCACTACGGTCTCGGGAGAGGTCGACGTTTAACAGGAGTAGGGGACATGGGGGCGGCCTTGACTTTTGGGCTTACCAGTTACCTCCTCTTGGCTTGTCGGTGAATGTCCAGGGGTTCCCAAGGTTGATACCCAACAACTTTGGATGCTGACACAATAAAAGTCCTTTTTGAAGGTTTTTATTCTTGCAGTGGTAACATCCAACATAACACAGTCTCAGATAGGACTAGAGGGCAAGGGTGAAGAAACTCAGGCACCTTGAACTGCTGACATCCACAAAATGTCTCTAACCCAGAGAGTAGCCACTCGCAGCTGGGTACTTCAATGCTGGACATGGAGGTTATGGCAGCCAACAATGTGATCCGGAAACTTGCAAAAGTCTCTGATACAGAATAAACTTTCAACCGAAGGTGAATAGGAACCTTTCCCCAGTACCTGGAACTTTCTCTGTCTCCTTGGCAGTACTGTGGAAGTGTGGATTCTTTAGTGTCCATACATCTCAGCTTCCAGGCTCTTACTGAGATGCCAGCTTGTTGGCCCTCCTCCGAAGAGTCCTCCCACGGTCCCTTACACAAGCTGCGGTGCCCCCCCAAGACTGAGAGCATACCCGGAAGCCTTGAATCCTCCTTCAGTTACTGTGCCTCGGACCAACCGGTTCGGAGACTCGGGAACAGGCGGATCCTTGCCCCAGACCATGCGGGTCTGTAAGGCTAGTCAGACTGACAATGCTATGGGATGGAAAACGCTCTCAGGCCCGGGAGCCTGGGAGTCCAAAACCAGGAAGCAGGACTGCGGCCGAACCCCGAACATGTGACTTCAGCACCTTAAAAGAGGTGTAGCCCTAAAAAAAAAAAAAAAAAAATTAAAAGTCAGCAGCTACAAATACTGCAGCTGCTGACTTTTAATAATCGGACACTTACCTGTTCCAGGGTCCAGCGATGCGGGGGGGGGTCGAAGCTCCGCTTGGGATTGGCCGCACAGTCATCTGGGACCTGTCACGTGTCCCAGATGACTGACAGGATATGACCAAATCCCCATATCAAAAAATATGGGGATTTGGTCACACCATATTGCTATATGGTGCTTAAGCCCACTTACTGCGACAAAGTACCCCATGATTAGTGGGTCCTACACTATCCAAATCCCCATATTTTTTGATAATGTTTTTTGAAAATGTCTGTCTAGGTGCTTTTAAATAGCCTTGCTGGAGGTAAATGTCAGTTTTGCATGTGTGCGCTGTAATATGTTTGTTCTGTTGTATGGTCTTATGGCAGCACCATCTTAATGCATTCTTTAGGGTGTGCCCCCCAAATATCTTTTTTGTCTATTGTATGGATTTTGACCAAATCCTTTTGGGTGGAGCACCCCACTCAGTAAGTACCTCCATTAGTGACCACCTGTATCATGGGTGGAGACCTCATGTTCTCCCATATAGAGGAGTATATCTCCCTTGGTTCAGAGAAGCAGGATCTCCCGATCTATGGATAGTGTAGGACCCACTAATCATGGGGTACTTTGTCGCAGTAAGTGGGCTTAAGCACCATATAGCAATATGGTGTGACCAAATCCCCATATTTTTTGATAATGTTTTTTGAAAATGTCTGTCTAGGTGCTTTATCCAACAAGAGGAGAAAAGGGAAGATATGTGCTGGCTGAGAAACGGCTCATGCGAGACTAATATGCCATATGTATTAGATAGAACGGACCTCCCCCAAACACAGGTGTTGTGTTAAAATGGGGGGTCTTCTTGAAATCTTCATATACTGACAAATTTATAACAAACCCCTATTTGGACTGTTGCAGCAGGTGTGTGGCTTGCCCTGCCCCGAGTCCCGAACACCGCCCGACTACCTCAGCTGTGAAGGGTCAAAATTCTGGTGACCTCTCGTAAGCCACGCACTCGGAATTCTGCGCCTGCCCTATCCTGGGTGGACAGGAGGTGCCTTGGAGCCACGTGGAGAAGGAGAGATATTTTAGAGGGATCCCCATGCAAGGAAACCACATGTATCTGGGTAAATATACACAATATCGCCATAATGGATGACTTACAACATCCCTTATGGTATTGTATAATAAGATGATTGGATTTAATGTATGTTTATAGGTTTCTTACATTATTTCGCTCTCTGTCCCAGCAGACATAGATGTATTATAAAAGTAACCCTCTGAAGAAGACTCATACTGATACGAGTTGAAACGCGTCAGTTTGTGCTTGTTTGCATCGTTATTTTTTCAGTAAATGTATCATTCTGAAAATCATTGTTTGTTGCTATAACACTGTATGTTTCACCTTACGGTTTTTGTATGGTATTCCAGATTGGGGCTCATGTTTTTTAACCACATTGTCACATCGGTGTCAATTTAATAAACATTTATTCTTTTTACTCTGACCTCTGTTGTATCAATTACCCAATTTCCCACACCGTGCTGCCTAAAAACCCCATCTCCCTTTTGGGGGGGAAAATTTCCTCTTGAGTTCATTCTACAGGGGTGAGCAGCTATATACTCCTACACAAGTGCCCCATTCCTTTTCCTATTAGGTGCTTTTAAATAGCCTTGCTGGAGGTAAATGTCAGTTTTGCATGTGTGCGCTGTAATATGTTTGTTCTGTTGTATGGTCTTATGGCAGCACCATCTTAATGCATTCTTTAGGGTGTGCCCCCCAAATATCTTTTTTGTTAATTTGTGTTACAAGGTCTCAGGCGTGAATTAGGAGCAGGTATGGTAAATTTGGTGTTATCACTCTCTCATATTGGTCACTGGAAGTTCAACATGGCACCTCATGGCAAAGAACTGTCTGAGGATATGAAAAAAAGAATTGTTGCTCTACATAAAGATGGCCTAGGCTATAAGAAGATTGCCAAGACCCTGAAACTGAGCTGCAGCACAGTAGCCAAGACCATACAACGGTTTAACAGGACAGGCTCCACTCAGAACAAGCCTTGCCATGATCGACCAAAGAAGTTGAGTGCACGTGCTCAGCGTCATATCCAGAGGATATCTTTGGGAAATGGATGTATAAGTGTCTTTTTTACACAATGTTTTCTTGCATTGGTACATGCCTATGATAGGTATTAGAACAGGAATCAACAAGTATACCGAGACACCATCACAGGATGGTACTGTGGGGGTCTTAATGTAGAGCAGTGCCACGTCCTCAAAGTAATTTTAGATCAAAAGAGCACATGAAAAAGAAATGGACTTTGTAGGCACCAATTATAAAAATTAATATACAAATTTATTAAACATAGAATATACAAAAAATAATCATAGTAAAACCATTATCTTGCAAAATAAGTAGATGCAAAATTCTAACAATGTCATTAACCCTAAAGTGGCCGGACTAGTGAGAAAGGACATCACAGCAAGTCCTGCAACGCTGTATGGTGTACAGTAGAACGCTTTGCTCAACTAGTTTCGCAAATTAATGCTTCATCGGGAGCTCAGTAGCTGTTCTATAGAAAATGGGGAGAAAACATTGAATACAATAAACAATAATAATCATGGTAATAAGTTTCAGTATTAGCGAAGTATGTCATCAATCCATTCCACACACATCAGTGTGTGGAATGGAAGTATACAATGAGCACACATCGAGCACACATCCAGTGAGAGTCAGACATAGGTTGGTTCCCAACTGTAAGGCTGCAAGCAGTAGCGGAACTACCAGGGTCGCAGCAGTCACACTTGCGACTGGGCCCGGCATTCTGCCACTGTGGGAGGGGCCCCAAGACGGCAAGAAGGACAGCATGGACGCTTAGTAAAGAGCCCACCCCAGGCGCTCTTAATCTGTGAGGTGAGGAGGGGGGAGCGAGGGATGCACACAGAGCTTCTGCATCTTCTCCTGCCTGACAGCAGAGATTGTTGTTCTCACTGTTTGCACGATGTGCCAATTCACCAACACTGCAGTTCCAGTTACTCAAACTTTGCCTTATCTCTCTGTCTTCCTGCAGCTGGTAATCACTCCCCTCCAGCCCTCAGCATGTTCTCTTCCCGTGTCACTTCACCTTCTTTTTTGGTCCCATTTGATTCGCTCTTCTTCTCCACCAGTCTGCATCTCTCTCTACCTTGTCTGCACAATCGTGCAGTAAGTTAGCAGCAATCCTCCTGAACTTTTTTTCCTGTTACCTTTATCCCTTCTCTTCTCCTATCTGCTTAACCCCCCATAAATCGGCACTACACATCCCCGCAGCAGCCCCCCCTCCCCCACCAGCTCTGGACATTCCACACTCCCATATATCTGACACTCTTTCCATCCCAGTTTACTCCTCCAACTGTACTACTTAGACCCCCACCTATTCACAATTTTTTTATCAATAAGGCCCCTTTTCCATGGGGCAGGCTCTGCCAGAAGTCCACCTGCTCAGCGGGTGAGCTCTCCGCTGATCCCACCTGAGCAAGCAGATGACTAGTCCGTGTCCAATCCGCTTATGCAGAGTGGCCACAGAGACAGCCTTCTCTTCTCGATAGGCAGTCGGATGTAAACGGCGCCCAATGTGCTGCAGTTTGGGCGCAGTGTGATCGTATGAAAAGTTTACATGCGTTTTCACGAAGGTATATCAAATTCCTGCATGCTGCATATTTGCTGTGCTTTCACAAAACTCACTGCCTATTAGAATTCAATGGGAGCGCAGCTATAACTGCATGTAAAGCACACATACAATCCTGCTGCTTCCAAACTGCAGCACACTGATGTGAGCCCACTATATGGGTAGGTTCACACCTTTGCATGTCAGCAATGTGCACAAAATTGTGGCTTTCCTGACACACACAGAAACACAATGGCCTTTAGTAGACACACAACAGTGC
This sequence comes from Lithobates sylvaticus, assembly GCA_028564925.1. NCBI lineage: Eukaryota > Metazoa > Chordata > Amphibia > Anura > Ranidae > Lithobates > Lithobates sylvaticus. The sequence goes on along the minus strand of CM053027.1, from coordinate 226,137,848 downwards.
CATTAATTGTTAATGGCACCCAAGACATCTGTTAACCCATGCATTTTCACACGCACCAAACCACATGGTGTCTCTATCTCAAAAGTGAGCTATCGGGGGTCTGTTTAGAGCCCTGATGTTCCACCAAATGGCTGTTAAACATGTAAAAAAAAGTCAATAAAAAAAATTCTGTTTAAAAAATGTAAAAATAAATAAGGGCTTGCTTTGGTCTCCGATTCAGATTGCTCTTCATAGATCATTTGACAGGCAGTAAGGAGGTTTTGTATTGCCTCTGCGCTGCCTGCTTTAACCCTTTCAATCCTGCACTAGCATGCCATAACCATGTGCATTGCACGCAGTTGTGGGGCGCTTCCAGAGCAGCACTATTCACTTGAATGGGTCAAGTTCAGCAAGGGGTATAATTCATACTGCATGCCACTGGGATCAGTGGGAAGTGCCCTGGGCCCAGAGGGAAGGGGGGGGTCAGGGGGGCCTGTTATGGTTTCTTGCACCCAGGGCCCTGAAGGTTCTAGTTACGCCTCTGGCTGCAAGAGTTCAAGTAAGTGTGTGCCATCACGAAGGTACGATTGTAATTGACAAACTATAGGTTGCAGGTCTATGTAGAGGCTAAATCCAGTGCTGACACTGTCCATAGCCACCACAATAGGCCGTCCTGGAGGATTCTGCAAACTTTTGTGGATCTTGGGCAAAAACTAGAAATATGGTATAGAATAGAAAGGTTTTCGTAAAAACGAACCTTCGATTTTGTGATAATACCATCTTGGAGTGCGTGGTCAATCAAAAAGTCTGCATCTTTAGAGAAATCTGGCATGGGGTCCTTTTTTTAGTTTTTTATAAGTAGCTTTATCGGAGAGGAGTCGCTGAGCTTCCTTCATGTAGTCAGTCCTGTCTAAAATTATGATGCCTCCTCCTTTATCTGTGGATTTTATCACTAAATCATCAGCATGCATGAGGGTATCGAGTGCTGTAATTTCAGAGGGTGCAAGGTTATTTTGTTTAGATGTGGTAAAAGAATTATAAATATTGATTAGCTCAGCATAAACTACTCTATAAAACGTTTCCAAGTAGGGCCATTTGGAATACGTAGGAAAGAAAACGGACTTGGGCTTGATGGTTGAGTTATGATGTCATCTCTCTCCGTCTGCGCTTCAGACCTCACTCTGTTTTGAACTGCGCTCCGCAACCGGCGTCTGTGCCACTTCCCGGCCGCAATTGGCTACAGCGCCTCAGCCTGACGGACCTGTAGATGACCACATCCATGCTCAGCTTATAAAGTGTTGAACGCTTATATATCACATCAAAAATGTGAGTTGCAAGTATTAACACGTTTTTATGATTAAAGTGTTTGTTGCTTCTACACCCAGAGGCGCCTCTTCCTTTGCTTTTTTTTGATGAGGAACAAAGACAAGTGTCTTACAGTCAAGCATGGTGGTGGGAGTATCGTGGTCTGGGGCTGCATGAGTGCTGCCTGCACTGGGGAGCTACAGTTCATTGGGAGAACCATGAATGCCAACATGTACTGTGACATACTGAAGCAGAGCATGATCCCCTCCCTTCAGAGACTGGGCCACAGGGCACTATTTCAACATGATAACGACCCCAAACACACCTCCAAGACGACCACAAGCTGAGGGTAAGGCCCCTTTCACACGGGACAGATCTGTATTGATCCGCCCCGTGAAGATCCGCTGCTCAGCGGGGATCGCTCAGCTGATCCCCGCTGAGCCGGCTGATGACAGGGCGGTCCCTGCACACTGTGCAGGGACCGCCCTGTCAGTTCTCTGCTCTTCTCTATGGGGGATCGGATGAGCACGGACCGTCTGTCTGTGTTCATCTGAACCGCTCTGCAGGCGGATGGAAAAATAGGGTTTTCCTCCGTCTGCAGAATCAGACAATAGCGGAGGCGGACGATAGCGGGTGTCAGCAGATGCTCATCTGCTGACACTCGCTATCCCATAGGGGTGCATGTATGTCCGTTTTTCATCCAAAAACGGATGGATGAAAAACGGACATACGGTCCGCACGTGTGAAAGGGGCCTAAAGGTGATGGACTGGCCAAGCATGTCCTCAGACCTAAACCCTATTGAGCATCTGTGGGGCATCCTCAGACAGAAGGTGGAGGAGAGCAAGGTCTCTAACATCCATCAGCTCCATGATGTCGTCATGGAGGAGTGAAAGAGGACTCCAGTGGCAACCTGTGAAGCTCTGGTGAACTCCATGCCCAAGAGTGTTAAGGCAGTGCTGGAAAATAATGGTGGCCACACAAAATATTGACACTTTGGGCCCAATTTGGACATTTTCACTTAGGGGTTTACTCACTTTCGGTGCCAGCAGTTTAGACAATAATGGCTGTGTATTGAGTTATTTTGAGGGGACAGCAAATTTACACTGTTATACAAAATAATAATAACAAGTATAGGCACAACAATCAGGAATCTCAGAACATCTCCCAATGCAAATCTATTTAAAATTATATACCGTATATACTCGAGTATAAGCCGACCCGAATATAAGCCGAGGCACCTAATTTTACCACAAAAAACTGGGAAAACATATTGACTCGAGTATAAGCCTAGGGTGAGAAATGCGCAGCTACTGGAAGTGGCATCAACAATGCCCATTTGCAGCCTCACTGTGCCCATTTGCAGCCATAGGTCCTCTGAACTTCAAACTTGGTAGTTAATGGTCCCTAGATGCCCCCTAGCTGCAGCCAAAATTTGGGGTCTCTGACATTGCTGCAGGTGGACACAGTTGGCCGACTTTGGGGCCCTGTATCTCGGGGCCACTTGATGCTAGGAACTCCAAATTTGGATATGTTGTAGTGCTGGTTCCACTAGGTTTGCTCACCAAATATGGGGTCCCAAGTGGCCCCGAGATACGAGGCCCCAAATTCGGGTCAGAAAATGTCAAGCATTTTTCTGCAGCAGAGAATGACATTTTCCGAACCGACTTTAGGGCCCCGTATCTCGGGGCCACTTAATGCTAGGAACCCCAAACCAAGAGATGCGGGGCCGCCAAGTCGGGTCGGAAAATGTAATTTTTTTCTGCAGAAAAGTGCTTGACTCAAGTATATGCCGAGGGGGGCACTTTCAGCACAAAAAAATGTGCTGAAAAACTTGGCTTATACTGGAGTATAGACGGTAATAGGTACTCAATATTAGAGATAAGTAGTCCACATAACATACACAGATTAGGCAGTCTATGTGTAATGCCGACGGAGATAAGGACACAATCCAAGGGGATGCACGCAGGGCTGCCATCAAAATAGAACAGAAACCATATTCTGAGGCTGTAGAGAGAACACCAAATGGAGAGGCGCCTCTGGGTGCAGTCGTTTCAGACAAACAGCTTTAATTTCATAATAGATGCACTCACATTTAGGTGAACAAAGACAGGCATGGTATACAGGATGTCAGGATGATGCTCCCAGAGTCTGTGCTGTGTACATCCTTGCTGATAGCTCTTCCGACAGATGGAATGGCCGGCTCTGGAAGGCAGCCTCAGGACGAGGCTTGAAGCGCAAGATGAAGCTGGCTCAGAGGGATGACGTCATCTAAAATGGAGGCGTTTTGCGAGCATGCGCACTCCTTTCTCAACGGATGTTTCCCCTCAGCTACATAAGACCTGTCAAGCTAGTGCGCGTCATTGGCTGGGTGCCTCCGGTGGAGGCAGGATCCTGTGCGTGTTCCTCGCTGAAGATCATCCATCGCTGGAGTAGGAGATCGAGAACTGGATTACATCGCTGGAGTAGGAGCATGGATTTATTGGATTACATCGCTGGAATCTCTTTTTTATTTTTTATTTTTAATAAAGGACTTCTCCTACGGTGTGTGTTTTTTTATTTTTACCATTTTGACAATTTTTTTGTGAAATGGTACGGGTACAATGTACACATTACCATTTCAAACAGGGGGGGGCGGGATCTGGGGGTCCCCTTGTTAAAGGGGGCTTACAGATTCCGATAAGCCCCCCACCCGCAGACCCCCACAACCACCGGGCAAGGGTTATGGGGATGAGGCCCTTGTCCCCATCAACATGTTCAAGAGGGGGGGCTCTCTCATCCCCCCTCTTTTCCTGCATCCTGCCAGGTTGCGTGCTCGGATAAGGGTCTGGTGTGGATTTTTGGAGAACCCAAAGCCATTTTTTTTTATTTTGCCGTGAAGGCCTTTAAAATTAGCACTTTAGATTTCTCCCATAGACTTTTAAAGGGTGTTCTGCGGCTTTTCGAATTTTCCGCGAACACCCCAAATTGTTCGCTGTTCGGCGAACAGCCAATGTTCGTGTCGAACTCATGTTCGACTCGAACAGATAGCCCATTCCTATTCAGAGTATGCAAATTCTTGCCAGTAGAAAAAAATTTTGAGGAATTTATCGCGGAGGCCTTTCTAGGTAGCCACTAGGTCCTCCAACTGGTTAATTTTAGCCACTTTTCTCAGCCAGACAGTTATGGGTGGTACCTATGCCTGCTTCCAAAAGAGAGGGATGCAGCTCTTCGCTGCGGTAAACAAAAGTGGCAAGATGGAGCACCTGTAAGCCTAAACAGAGAAACAGTGGTGATGTAGAAGAAAACGCGCAGGGTCTTTAGGAAGGACATGATCAGTAAATTTTTGGATTATACGGCGAACCTCTGTCCAAAAGGAGTGCAATAGACGGCAGGCCCAGAAAATGTGGAGAAGGGAGCTAGTCTCCTCTCCACATCTCCAACAAATATCCGAGCATTGAGGAAACATCTTATGAACCTTAACAGGTGTATGATACCACCGGGTCAGAATCTTGAAACCAAATTCCTGTTGTATCGCACAAATAGAGGTTTTATAGGAAAACAGAAGAATTCTTTCCACCTGTTTATCCATAAAACTCGGTCCTAAGTCCTGTTGGTAGTAAAAACACTAAAATGAATTTTAGTGCAAATGAACACAAAATCATATGCAAAATATAAGACTGGAGTGAGGAGGAGGCGTGGTCGAGTGAAGATGTGAGAGGACGGGTGTTTGGTAGCTGTTCCTCTGCTCTCGCTCTGGAAATCTTGCATTTAGCCATTGAGGTGGCAGGCAAAGTTGATTAGGGAGAAGCAGAGACTGCTGAGAAGCAGTGGAGACTGGTGGTGTGGTGAGAGCGCACCACAGCTTTTATCTCCTACATTCTTTTGCTCCATCTAAGGACTCAGCTGCCCCTCTGTTCCTGTGTCAAATGTCCTGCATCTCGCCATGGAGGTGGTGTGAACAGGCGATCAGGAAAAAGTAAAGACCGCTGAGTGGCAGTAAAGTGTGGCGGTGGGGTGAGAGCACACCGCAGCTTCTATTCCCTCTGACCCATCTAAGGATCAGCTGTTTCTATGCTCCCGCACTGGACATCCTGCATCTAGCCACGGAGGTGGCATGGACATTAGACCAGGATGGAGTAAGGATCGTGGAGCAGCAGTAAAGATCGTGTGGTGTGGCTGCTGGAAACATTGAAAGGGGTTTTAAACGCTCGTGTTTTTTCATCTTAATGCATCCTATTGTTAGAAACCATGAAATAAGACTGAGACAGAAGTACAGTTAAATCACACTTGTTTGATAATAAAAGTAAAAAGAACAAACGTAGTCAAAACATAGCCAACATTCAGTAAACGGAACGGATAGTCAGCCAAGCCAGAAGTCAGGGATAAATGTAGTGAAACAGCAAGCAGGATCTGTAGCCAGAACGGATGTCAGCAAAGCAAGTCTTTAAACGGGAATGCAGGAGATTGTCTCTGTGATGTTGACCAAGGTGAAGGCAGAGATCCTCTGGACTGGATGGCTTAAGTAGGCAGGACTGACGAACAGGATATCATCAACAGCTGAGTAACTGTGGAGAGAGATGGGAGCTGGCAATTAGCCGACAGCTAAGCGGCCAGCTCAGAAAAGGAAAGGCTGAGCCCAGCCCTGACAGTACCCCCTCTTCAACTACCCCTCCCCCTCGGGGGGCCACCAGGCTTGAGGGAAAAACGTCTATGGAAATCACGGAGGAGGACAGGGGCATGTACGTCCAGGGATGAGACCCAAGAGTGTTCCCCCGGACCGTACCCTTTCCAATGCACCAGGTACTGTATGCGCCGACGGAACCTATGGGAGTCAACAATGGACTGTACTTCATACTCCTCATGGTTCTCAACCTGTACAGGTTGAGGATGTGGCACCAAGGTGTTAAAGCGGTTGCAGACCAAAGGTTTTAATAAGGAGACATGAAATACATTTGAAATACGCATATGAGAAGGAAGGTCTAATGCGTAAGCCACTGGGTTAATCCTGCGGAGAATACGGAAAGGCCCAATAAACCGAGGTGAGGGAACAGGAAGTCGGAGGTTGCGAGATGACAGCCAGACCCTGTCCCCAACCTGGTAGGAAGGAGCAGGCAGGAGTCTGAGGTCAGCATAGAGTCTGTACCTATCATTAGCATGTTGCAAAGCCTCCTGGACTTGTGCCCAAGTGGAACGAAGACCACGGAGATGCTCCTCTAACACAGAAATACTCTGCGGAACAAACGAGCCAGGCAACATGGAAGGTTGGAAACCATAATTCGCCATAAACGGGGAAAATCGGGAAGCAGAATTCAAGGCAATGTTGTGAGCAAACTCTGACCACGGTAATAGGTCTGACCAGTTGTTGTGATGGTCAGAGATATAGCAACGTAGGAATTGCTCCAAGGACTGATTGGCTCATTCTGCAGCCCCATTAGACTGCGGGTGATACTTTGTCCGTCGGAATTCGCTACACACGATCGGATTTGGTGTGATCGGACTTTGTTGTCAAAAAATCTATCCAGCAGGAGATAGGACTTTGTCCGTCGGACAATCCGATGGAAACTGTCCGATGGTGCCTACACATGGTCGGAATTTCCGACAACATTGTCCGATAGGACAGAATCCATCGGAAAATCCGACCGTGTGTATGGGGCTTAAGGGTACGCTGAAGGGCAGGATCTACAGATCACTGTTGTGGGTATAAAATGTAACTGACTGAATAGGGTCTTCAGTCAGAACAAACACAGACACAAGAGAGGAAAACATATAAACATGTATAACAACATGTAACATAAAAACACGTCCGGACGCCGATGAAGTTAGTGACAGTTCTAGGTGGCATAGAAGTGTAAGCAAATTGATCACAACGGATGAAATAAAACTGTCACTAAATTCCTCGGGGGCTCGAGCCAAATGTAAGGGAATGGGTAAAGAGACTGGTTATCTAACAGAGCTGCCAAATAGATAATGATAGTATGAGCATGCAATCAATGCAAAAATATGATGCAGATCATTCTGTAATGAAAACAAAAACGCTGTACTGACTTCCTGCAAGTCCAATGACTGGATAAATATCCTGCATTTTATTCAAACTCATTCGTCAAAAGGCGATATAGAGGGATGACATTTTCTCAGGTAGCATCTGTGGATAATGCAGCTACAAGAATGGACCAGTTCATAGCGGAGCTCCGGTGGTGTAAATAAAAGTAGCAGTATAATCACGGGGTCTTCATCGTCCAGATGAAGCTACACTAATCAGTATAGTGAAACGCGTTGACGTCACTTCCGCTCCGGACGCCACGCTACGGCGTGAATCCTCAGCAGGGCTGGAAGCCGAGATACGACATGCAAACAAATCACGTCCCATGGGCTTAAGCAATGAATGGACAAACAACGATCAAAAGGAGCAACCGCAGCTGGGCCATAAGTCACGGACACGGCACCGAACAGCAATGAGTGGTGGGTCTCACTAGTGATTGACCGAACTAATTAAGTAAATCTTTTTGGCATATCTTGATGCTACAACAGGATACAAGCTAACGGTACGTCTTATATATCACTGAACATCAGCAGCAATAGAAGAATAACCGGACCCCGTGAGTATACTGCTACTTTTATTTACACCACCGGAGCTCCACTATGAACTGGTCCATTCTTGAAACTGCATTATCCACAGATGCTACCTGAGCAAATGTCATCCCTCTATATCGCCTTTTGACAAATGAGTTCAAATAAAACGCAGGATATTTATCCAGTCATTGGACTTGAAGGAAGTCAGTACAGCGTTTTTGTGTTCATTAGACAGAGTAATCTGCATCATATTTTTGCATTGATCGCATGATCATACTATCATTATCTATTTGGCAGCTCTGTTAGATAACCAGTCTCTTTACCCATTCCCTTACATTTGGCTTGAGCCCCCGAGGAATTTAGTGACAGTTTTATTTGATTCATTGTGATCAATTGGCTTACACTTTTATGCCAATTAGAACTGTCACTAACTTCATCGGCGTCCGGATGTGTTTTTATGTTACATGTTGTTATACATGTTTATATGTTTACCTCTCTTGTGTCTGTGTTTGTTCTGACTGAAGACCCTATTCAGTCAGTTACATTTTATACCCACAACAGTGATCTGTAGATCCTGCCCTTAAGCCTACCCTTAGTCCACATTTGTACCAGACATTTTTGTATTACCTTAACAAAAGTGTTTTTCATAGACATATGTGTTTTGCTTATCAGTGAGCCTCACTTTTTGGTCACTTGTCTGTAGTGACCACTTTTTTCTTACATGTTGTTAGAGGTTAGACAGCAAACATAGTCTTAAACTTAGGTAGGCCGTACACGCTGTTACAGTAGGCATTATTTTTTCTTGTATTATATATGGTGTGAACCGTAGCCAGAATACGATCAGGAGGAATCACAGAAACCGACTCCAACTTGGAAGTGGAGGAAAATTGTTGTGACATCGTGCCCTTCTGGGAGAGAGAGACGTTTAGCCTCAGACAAGAATGTGAGATTCTTATGGTCAGTAAGAATGAGAACCGGCACAGTGGTACCTTTGAGGAGATTTCTCCATTCTTTCAGGGCTAAAATGATCGCCAACAGCTCTCTGTCACCAATCTCGTAATTGCACTCTGCAGGTGACAATTTCTTGGAAAAGTAGCCACAAGGATGCATAGCGCTCTCAGAGGTAGGACGTTGAGACAGAAGGGCGCCAACACCAGTCTCAGAAGCATCAACCTCAAGGATAAAAGGTAATGTAGTATCAGGATGTGCCACCACAGGAGAAGAAACAAAGGCAGCCTTGAGACTCTCAAAGGCCTTAATGGACTCCAGGGACCAACTCTGTGGGTTACCGTCCTTTCTGGTCATATCAGTCAAGGGCTTGACCAGAGACGAGAAGTTACGAATAAACTTCCGATAATAGTTGGCAAAGCCCAGGAAACGCTGCAGAGGATGTAAACCCACGGGTCGGGGGCCACTGTAGGACTGCCGAAAGTTTCTCTGGGTCCATCGAAAAACCAGCAGTGGAAATGACCTGTTCACGATGTAACTCGCACTTCTCCAGTTTACAATAGTGATTGTTCTCTCTTTGTTTCTGAGGATATCATCGAGATAAACCACCACACATAACTGCAACAAATCTCAGAGGATATCGTTAAAAAAATTCCTAGAAAAATGCCGGGGCGTTACAAAGGCCAAAAGGCATTACAAGGTACTCATAATGGCCTGTTCTGGTATTAAATGCAGTTTTCTACTCGTCGCCCTCCTTAATACTCATAAGATTGTATGCCCCTCTCAAATTAAGCTTTGTGAAAACCGTTGCTCCCTTGAGGCCATCAAATAATTCTGTAATCAACAGAATTGGATAGGCATTCTTAATCGTGAAACAATTGAGACCCCTATAATCAATACAAGGTCTCAGTTCACCACTCTTCTTCTTCACAAAGAAGAAACCGGCACCAGCAGGAGACAAGGATTTGTGGATGAAACCTCGAGAAAGTGCGTTTGCAACATACTCTTCCATGGCCTTAGCCTCCAAGACTGACAAAGGGTAAACCCGGCCACGAGGGGGTATGGCACCAGGTTGAAATAGAGGGCCGGAACGAGAATGGACCGCAGGGCAATGGTAGTAGAGGGCCGGACATGACAGTGTGTCTAGTGACACACAGGGAGGATGAGAAGGGGTGTGGCCAGGCAGGGCTGGCCCTGTAAGCAGCAGGGGGAGCGGCCGTATAAAAGAGGGGGCGGGACTAAAGGCCTCAGTCAGGATGGTGGCAGCACACGAGGAGGCAGTTTTACACTGCTCCTTGTTCTTTCCTTTTTTAAGATGGCGACGGGACCTCGTGAAGGGCTTCTGACGGCGGCGTTCAACACAGGAGAGGCGGACTGACTGCAACACGGGGCCGCGGCCGTGCGGGCCTACAACTGGGACCGGGATGCAGGCGCACGACCGGAAGATCGTGCGGGACCTCGTTTTCCCCTTTTCAAGATGGCGGCCGGGACCTCGTGGAGGGCTACGGATGGCGGCGTCCACCACAGGAGAGGCGGACTTTCTACAGCACCGGGCCGCGGCCGTGCGGGCCTACAACTGGGACCGGGAGGCAGGCGGAGAACGGGAGGATCGTGGCGGGACCGGATGTCGGCGGGATGGACACACGCGGCTGGATCGCCGGGCCGGCGTGCAGGTATGCTGCATGGTCGGGCGGGGGCCTTTCAGGGGTAACGGGAGCCCAAAAAAGGGGGAACACTCACCCCCCCCCCAGCAAAGGAGCCCAGACAGAGCCTTCCGTAGGGCCCAGGCGAAATGCACGCCGTGGACTCCATGCGGGAGGCGGGGCCACGGGTCTACACGGCGCCGCATCCCCATGCTATGATGGAGGAGACTCCCAGGACATGGAATCCCCTGCAGCTCTGAACGAGCAGAAGGGTCATCAGGCAGGGGCACAGGCATGGACAGATGCAACTAGCAGGGATGGGGTGGATGGAGGAAGCAGCAGGCCCTTCAGCAGGGGTACACCCCCCCACTCCCCCCCCCCCCCCCAGGAGCTCGGTACGAGGGGAAGAAAGTCGCCAGCAGAATGAGGTACAGCCAGAAAGGGGGTAATACTCCCAGGAAGTTTTTCAGCTACAGGTCCCCCAGCAGCTCTGCACGAGCGAGGGGGGATGACGAACGGAAAAAACGGGCCGATGGCTGCAGTGAGACCGACCGCAGCGGGGAGCAGACGCCACCAGGCAGTACCAGACGGGTCACGGGGCAGGAGTGGTGCCGGGACCGGCCCAACTGCTTGTGTCTGGGTGGGCTGGGGGGACGGCCTGATAGCAGCAGCGCTTACTGCGGGTGGACGGAGGCGCTTGACATCCAGGGGTCCCTCCACAGGGGGCCGCTGTTTTTGTCTCAGCAGGAGGAAGTGAGCGGGGCAGAAGGAAGGTGAACTGTCGGAGGATGAGGAGGAGCACAGGCGCCAGCTCGCATCGTTGGAGAGTGTTACAACGGCTGTGGGGGGGGACTCCCAGACAGGCCGGTAAGTCTAATCATATTAATGCGTTCAATGTTGCCTTTTTACGAAGATTATTGGGGGGTTGTATCTGGTGGGGAGGGCAGGGCTCCGCCTCCAGCGCCGCCGAAGGCGGTTACTGGCCAAACGCGTGGGTAAGCACGGTGGTGGAGCGGTTAGCACTCTGGGATAGAAATAATGAAGGTCGCTGGTTCAGAACCCCACCTTGACGTTAACAAGTCAATTCTCGGGCGAGGAATGCTTTAGGCAAGGAGCGGCTGTTACAGGAGTTAGGGGGCCTGCGGGCACTAGTGGTCCGTCTCCAGAACGACCAATCGCCCTCAAGAAAGAAGTAGGGGTGAAGGTGAGTACCACCGAAAAAGGGGGCTGCGGTTCCGTCAGTTAGAGCTGTCGTCGGGCGGTTGGTGGGTGTAGCGGAAGGCGAGGTATGTCTGGTTCGGAGACCACGAGGCTCTCACTGGGAACGGTAGGGAAGGAGAAAAGCGAAAAGGGGAAGGTGTGGAGATTTTCTCCATATGGCCCTTAGAGAAGTTTAATCTGGAAAGAGGAAGTCGGGGGATACTAATTAAGACGACGAGGAGAAGAGGTGGTTCCGCTGGATTCCGAGGACTTTTGCGAATTGAGGGTAAGTGTTCGCCACGGTAGCAGGGGTAATTGGAGAAGAGAACCCCCAGCAATGTGCAGGATGGTTCTATTACATGGATGCCGTTAGGGAAACCTATTGGGGACGTTAGTCTTGGGTGTAGGCTGATGGTGTGTGAGAACACGCCAGCCCGGCCATTTTAGGGGGGGTCGGAGGTGTCCACCCCTCGGTATCACCGGCCGGCAGAAAATGGGGAGTGTGCTGGCAGTCCAACGCTGGACTGTACAAATTTTGGTGGGACCGGTAAGTTGGCGCGAAGGCGCGCGGTGTGGAGGAACGCGGACAATCGCTAGGGAGTCATAAGAGGAAAACGTACCGGGGAGTCCGGTAACCAGAGGGACGACTCAGGGGGCTGGAAGTCAGTAGGCAGCTTTCCTGCAGGGGTACCAAGACAGGGTTGCGGCGGTACGGTTTAAGGCCGGTTTTCAAAGGTGTTTTTTGGAATTCCTTACACGATGGCGGTTGTTTCCCCTTTGGCTAACAACTTGCGTTCGGCCTGACAGCACCAGGAGGTGGTGTAGGGAAAAAGTGGCCATCAGGGAGGCACGGGGCGAATGGCAGGGCCATGTAAGGTCATACCATTCAGTTGTGGGGCGTGACCGGATGTGAGTGCCGAGCGGAGCAGTGTGATGTGTGAGGGAGAGGAGTGAGAAGCCGCCTGTGTGTTCCCTCCCTCCCCCCTGCCCTTCCTCTTTGATATGCCGTGAAACCCGAAGATTCCTCCCAGCTGCAGTACAGGTGTACTCCACAAACAGGGCTATAGAGCCACGAGGGATACAGAGATACAGGGCTACGGAGTTCTCCGGCCACCCCCTGAGCCTCGAGTCTGTACTGGCGGTGTGTGATCGGAAAGTGCCGGGAGTGACGTCACACGCCGCTCGCAACACGCGGTCCGGTCCGAGTGGGGAGAGCGGCGGAGGAACCTGGGATTGCTGGACAGCGGACAGCGGTGCGGCATAGAGGCACTGCACACCCTTCGGAGGAGTGGCGGACCACCGGTGCACCTGGGTGCCAGAGCGCCAGCGTATGGACTGTGGGTCGGCTGTGGCGGGGTCGGTCGTGTGAGTAACAGAGTAAAAGGCAGGCAAACGGTGGCTGAAATATATAAGCATATGAAATGGATCTATATATCTGCCAAGGACTATATGTGTAAGAGCTGGTGCGGACATTGTACATTGCTGAGTGCATGTTTGGCTACCAGTGCTTCCATGCATGAAAACTATTATTTCAAAAATACTGTGTGCCTGGCTGCCTGCACCCATACATAAGTAAAAGGAAAGTACTGGCTTGTCTGGCTGTTAAGGTTCTCATACATGAAGAAATACCGCTGATATATGAATATCAATTGACCACCTAGCTGGCTGTTTGTATACCCCTACGAGGAAAAATTCTCTTCTTGCTTGCTGTACTGGCTGTTAGTGTTAAGTAGTTTACTTTGCTGTCTGTGAACTATCTGAAATAAGGAGGAGAGGGTGATCTCTCTGCCGAGGACTGTATGTGGGAGAACTGCTGCTGCTGACATAACATACGGTTGAGTGCAAGCCTGGCCGTTTGTGCCTTTATTGGGGAAAAAAAAAAAAACACTGTGTGCCTGGCTGCCTGTACCCCGATACGTGTAAAAGAAAAGAACTTGTATACCTAGCTGTTTGTGCTCTTTTTTTGAGTAGTACTCCCGCTGACACATGAGTATTAATTGACCGTTTATTTGGCCGTTTAAATACCTGCATGAGAGAAACTGTTTTTTTTCTTTTTTTTTTCGGCCGCTCTGGCCGTTGGTGTTGAAAAAGCCCATTTTTCTGTTCTTGGCTTGTGCTCCTATACGAGAAGGACTGCTGCTGATACAAGACCCCTCAGCAACCGTTTACCTGGCCGTCTGTGTGTTTTTTTTTTCTTTCACTCTTTATTTTTCCGAAAATTCTGCCGGACTCCGCAAGGGACTGACTTCTGTGCTTAGAAGAGGAAGGAAAAAGGGGGGAAAGGAAATATAAATATTGTGTGAAATAAAGGAGAAGGGAAAATGCAGCAGCTACGATCGGCAAAAGATAAAGATAAAAGTGTCCAACAAGCAGGCATGGCTGCTGCAGCAAGACTAGAGCAATTTGCACAAAAAACTGGGCATACATCGGGGCAACCCACGCCGCAGTCTCCCCCAAAAAAGGGGACTCAGTCCAAAACCCAACAAGGAGGTATAGGAGAGAGAAAGAGTCAAGGGCAGAGCCAACCAAACGCGGTAACACCAAGGGCCCAGGGGGCAAAGACACAGGCACAGGGAAGTAAAAATACCATGTTCGCAGATCAAAATATTAAAATAAGCACAGAAACAATTGGGGCCGGGGTAGGGCCTGCCCCACCTCTGGAGAAAGAACCTACATTAATGGACGTTTTTAAAGCAGTAAAAACCTCTAATGATTCACTTAAAGACTTGTGCGAACAGATGAGGGGAGTCAAAGAGGATCTAGCACTGGTAAGACAAGATATGCAAAGGATAGCTGAGAGAACTACAGAACTGGAAGGAAGGATCAGCCAGGTGGAGGATGATGTTCTTCCTCTGGTTAAAGAGATGAAGAACATGAGGGAGCAGCTACACCGGCAAGCCGTTAAATTGGAAGAAATCGAGAACAGGAGTCGTAGAGATAATATTAGGATAGTGGGAATGCCTGAGAAGAGTGAAGGATCCAACCCTACTGAATTTTTGGTATTATTTCAGATCAAAGGTGTGTAAAGGGCCAAGGGAAAAAGGGTACATCCACTGATATAAAAGAGAGAACCACGGTAGACGCACAGAAGAGGGAAGTAAAAAGGGAGACACAAAGAGTTTTGAAACGGGGAACCACTAGGATAATGGGTGAAAACACTGTTATAGAGATAAATCACTACTGGTTAAAATATATTGGGTGAAAAATGATGCAATCTAAAATACTAAGAATTGGGTCATGGAATATAAGAGGATTAGGCACAGCGGGTAAGAGGGCAATAGTGTTTTCTATGATGAGGAACTATGGGATTGATGTGGCTTGCCTGCAGGAAACCCACTTGACAAAAGAAACAGCCCAACAACTACAAAGGCAGAATGGGGTATACCAATATCAGTACCACTCGGTTTATGGTTCATACAGTAGAGGGGTTAGTATAATGGTGAAGAAAGGAGTGAATTTTTCCTGCACGCAAACCATCTCAGATGAAATGGGCCGGTATATTTTTCTCTGTTGTCAAATTGAAGATAAAAGGATGGTGGTAGCAAACGTGCATGTCGTGGCCCCCCCCCCCCCCCCCATTTAAAATGAAGATCATGCTTAAATTAAATGAGTTCCTGCTGGATAAGCAGGGAATACCAATCATAATAATAGGTGATTTTAACCAGGTATTGGATTACAATATGGACAGACTCCCAGCTCAGAGGGTAGCAGAAACCACGAAGAAAGGGCAGTTGAGTCGGTTTATGGAGGAGGTGGGTTGGATAGACTTCTGGAGGGTGCGGAACCCTGACGTTCAGCAATTCTCTTGTTGGTCGGCCACACACTCCACTCTCTCCAGAATTGATATGGTTATGGGAAACGATAAGGCACTGGAGCTGGTGGAAGAAGTTGAGTATTGGCCAAGGGGGATCTCGGACCACTCCCCTCTTACGCTTAGTTTAAAGATAGGGAGGGAGGAAATACAGAGGGGGTGGAAAATTAACCCGTGTTGGTTTGAGATACTTAGAAGTATAGATACCATCCCACCAACACTGAGAGAATTTATTGAAATCAACGCAAACACAGCAGAATCAGGGATCATATGGGATACCCTTAAGGCTTTTCTGAGGGGATTATTAATCCAGCAGGTGGCGAAGTACAACAAGGGGGTAAGGGCACAGGAAGAAAATAAAAGGAGAGAAGTGGCTGCAGCGGAGGATAATTATTTTCTAGCTCCAACAATGGAGGGGGAAGAAAAATGGCTGGAAAAACAACAGGAATATAAATTATGTGTAATTCAGAGAGTTGAGACCAAACAGTTGTTACAGAGGCAGGAGGCCTTCATGGAAGGAGAGATGGTGGGGAGGATGTTGGCCCAGGTGGCAAGGGCAAACAGGGCCCCTAGTAATGTATTAGCTATTCGGAGTAGAGACGGGGGGTAACCTCGAACTCCAAAAGTATACTGGAAAGCTTTGAGGAGTTCTACAGGGACTTATACTCCGCACGAGTA
The DNA here is from genome assembly GCA_028564925.1 of Lithobates sylvaticus. Classification (NCBI taxonomy): domain Eukaryota; kingdom Metazoa; phylum Chordata; class Amphibia; order Anura; family Ranidae; genus Lithobates; species Lithobates sylvaticus. The sequence continues at coordinate 226,121,734 of CM053027.1, read as the reverse complement.
AGGGGAGCTGGGAGATCAACGATGGAGAGTTTTTTGGGGAATGTAGCCCTTCCGAAGATAACACTTGAAGAAAGAGTTGGTCTGGATTCCCCAATAACGCTCTCCGAATTACAACAGGCTGTGGCCGACATGGCAAATCAAAAGTCTCCGGGTCCGGATGGTCTCCCAACGGAAACGTATAAACACTATGGGGACATTCTGCTCCCGGAACTATTGAAGGCTCTAGGGGGGGCAATGGAGGTGGGTTATCTCCCTGATTCAATGAGAGAAGCAACCATCATCGTACTTCATAAGGAAGGGAAAGATCCCCTAGACGCCGCTTCATATAGGCCAATCTCCCTTTTGTGTACGGATGCAAAAATTTTAGCTAAAGTTATCTCAGCTAGAAAGGATAAAGTTATTCCAAAATTGGTCCACCCTGATCAGTCTGGGTTCATAACAAACCGATCAACTAGTACAAATATAAGGAGAGCCTTTTTAAATCTTCAAACACCAACAGATAATGTAGGGTCGAAGGCGATATTATCATTGGATGTGACCAAAGCCTTCGACTCTATAGAGTGGGAATATATTTGGCGTATACTGGAAGAGTTTGGATTTGGACCTACGCTGATCGGGTGGATCAAGATGCTCTATGACAGACCAGTAGCTAGATTAAAAATTAACAATAGATTTTCAAATCAAATAAAATTGGAAAGGGGAACTAGGCAGGGGTGCCCTCTATCACCCTTGCTTTTTGCGCTAGCAATGGAGCCCCTTGCGGAGTACATCAGAAGGAGCCCTGACATTGTAGGTTTCCGTAGGATCTCAGGAGAAGAACGTATAGCATTATATGCTGATGATATATTGCTCTTCCTGGGGGACATGGAACACTCATTGGAGGAAGCAGTGAAAGCTGTGGAGAGGTTTGGTAGTTTCACGGGTCTAGAGATCAACTGGACAAAGTCAGAGCTCCTTCCGATGGCCGAAATAAGGGAAGGGATGCTATGGAATAGCCCTAAATTAGCAGTCGTAGATTCCCTTAAATATTTAGGGATCAGGATAACAAGAGACCCCAATCAATACGTGCATAATAATCTGATACCAATATTGGGGAAGTTTAGGGAGAAAATTAAAATCTGGAAATCCCTCCCACTGTCTAGTGCCGGTAGATGTTCATTAATAAAAATGATTTGGCTGCCCCAACTGTTGTATGTGCTTCATAATGCCCCCATATGGATCCCCAGAAAATGGTTTGATAAAATTGAGAGCCTATTTAGGGAATTGGTTTGGAAGGGGGGACAGGCAAGAATACGGCTTCGTACTCTGCAACTTCCATCAGGGGAAGGGGGTCTTGCACTGCCCAATCCTGAGATATACTACCTAGCGTCTCAGTTACAACAATTAGTGGGATGCTGTGCCCAAGAGGGTGGGTCCCCTAATGGAAAAATCCTTTTGACGGGTGCCCTGCATGAGACCATAATAGAAACTTTAGAGGCAGGGTCGTTTGGGGCTAAGAACCCAACAACAAAAATGGTCAGTAAAATATGGAAAGTCGTCAAAAAAAAGTTAAAATATAGGGAGACTAACATATATACCCCAATCTGGAACAATAGTAATCTACAGGAACTAAGTATAATGGGGAAAATCAGGGAGTGGGAAAACAGGGGAATTAAAAAAGTGAGCCAACTGTACGATGGTCAGGCCATAAAAAAAAAAGTATTAAAAAGGGAATTTAATATCCCCCAGAATACACAGTTTAGTTATCTTCAAATAAACCATGCCCTAGAAGCCCAGTTTAGAAATCAACCTATGATATGGGAGGAATTACCAGTGCTACAGGTTATTGGGGAGCCAGGATCCACTAAAGGACTAATATCTGTGATATATAAACTACTGAACTACTGAAAGTTGTTGGAGGTAAAAAAAAAATGGGAACAGGATATAGGTGCCATACCACAGGGACAATGGAAGAGAATATTAGAACTAAGTCAGATGATATCGGTTTCGCCCGCACAGAGATTCTCGCACTTAATACTACTCAACAGAGCGTATTATACACCAAAGTTGTTATGTAAATTTGGAAGAAGACCTAATGATAAATGCCCGAGGTGCCAGGGGCTGGGGGACCTTGTCCATATGGTGTGGAGATGCCCCAAGCTCTTTCGGTACTGGGAAGGGGTGATAAAGGGGGAGGTGGGAAACGTAGTAGGGAAAGGGGGGGATATTGAGATAGGAGCAAATCCAGGAAGTATTACTCTAAAAGCGGCTCCCTCCTTCTTAGTGGAGGGAATATAGAGTGCTTTTTTTTTTTTTATAAAGCGGTATACGTTTGTGTTAAGTACAAAAAGTATGTAAAAAGGATACTGTTCCTGGAATATTGTGTTGAGTTGTAAACATGTTTTATAGATGGAAAAACCAATAAAGATTATAATTAAAAAAAAAAAAGGTCATACCATTGGTTCCTTTAGTGGTGTCCCCGCTATGGGCGGGGGTTGCACAAAAAAGATTCGAATAAGTTAGGTTGGCTACGCCATTGATCTTTTCCCAAAGGGGGTAGGAAAACGTCTCATTGATCCTGAGGCGAGGACGGTATATTACACGTCGGGGAAAGCGGCGGTTAGGTAGGGGCGGCCAGGCGGTCAAGGGGCTCTGATGGGTAGATCGGGGTTGGAGCCTATTTTAAGCTAATTCCGGTTCGTCCGGACAGTGTTAGCGCGGGGGTGTTGGTGGCAAGAGCAGTTTTAGGTCGATCGGTGATTCCCAGGGGCGGTTCTACCCCTGTTGTCCGATGGAAGCAGATAGTTCATGTTAGAACGAGTGGTTAGGGATATGGCAGGCATGAAGCCGTCATCCATTCGGGGGATGAATTTTCTGCGTGGGACATCTTTCTTAAGAAAATTGAAATTCGCGGGCAGGATCATTCCTATGGGGAAGAATTTTGGTTGGCGGATGTCTCCTGCCACGGCAGGGGTGAAGGGTCCCGTTTGTAAGGGGAACACAGGGATGACCCCAGGTATGGTATACAATTTTGGCTGAGTTTTAAGGGAGGTTGGTTGGGAGGTCGGGCCTGGTGAGCAACTTCACTGTGGAGTTGGTTACAGACGACGCAGGAGCTACTGGATACGGGGTGTAATTCCAGGGATTAGGGAAGGTGAGCTGTGGCCACAGACGGGGGTGGTGCTGGGTTTCTTCGTAAGTTTGCGCGCCTGGAACTTTTTCCCATGGTACTTGTATGGTAATTGAGGGAGCACTCCCGCAATATTAAAATTGAGAGGTAACTGTGATACTAGGGGGTGGTGCAGGTCAGCAATAGCGGGTCGTTGTTTTTACAACCTGGCATTTGGTTGATGCGACGGTTGGGGTTGAACTGATTGTGAGTAAAAAAGGGTTTGTCTATGCGGTGCAGATTCCGGGGGTAGAGAATTCAATGGTGTTGAAAGGGGCGGAGGTTGGTGGGGTGAGCCTTCAGTCGGCTCCTGGTTGTATTTTGTATCCAGGAACATGGAAGGCAGGCAGTCGGCATCGTCCACAATACCGAAGTTGGCGGGGTTGGCCTTTGTTGTTTCAATTAAAAAAAAAAAAAAAAAAAAAAAAAAAGGTAAGGGGGGAGTTTGGTCGAAGGTGGGTTGGGAAAACAGGCCATTAAGGGATACCGTAAGGATCCTAGGACGAGGGACATGAGGCGGACAAGGACGTTGGAGAATTGAGTAGTTTAGTGGGACAGTTAAAAAAAAAAAAAACGGGGGCAGGTTGCTTAGGGTTGGAAGTGGTTGTCGTATACGACAGCAGGGTGTTGGTGTGTTGATGATGGCTAAAAGGGACACGTTTTTTTCGGAAATGTTTGGGGGGATGGAGAGTCCGCCTACGCCTCACACTCCTTCCGGATTGAGGCGGCTTACGGAGGCCGCCAGGTTCGGGTTGGATGAGGTGGATGTGCGACGGAGGGGGAGAGGGGAATCTAAGCGATTCCAAGCATAGAGGGGCTTCAGTGGGTCTGTATATAAAAAAAAAATATATATATATTGATATATATATATATGTACAGGGGGTCCCCTACTTACAAACATTCGACTTACAAACGACTCCTACTTACAAACGGAGGGAAACAACAGGAAGTGAGAGGAAATCCACCCCTAGGAAGGGAAATTCACTCCTGTAAGAGTTAATATGGGAAAAAGGTGTCTCCACTGATGCTTTATCACCAGTCCATGCTTCCCTAACAACCCAAAAATGTCAAAATCCAATTGTCATTGGGACAGAAGGTGAGGTGAAATCTTCTGAACAGGGGCACAGACAGCAAAACAAATGTTACAGGGGTGATAACCCTTCTCTATGTTATCTAAAAAACTTAAAAATTGATTTTTTGGCTGGAGCTACACTTAAGAAATTTACCTGTTCCGACTTACAAACAGATTCAACTTAAGAACAAACCTACAGTCCCTATCTTGTTTGTAACCCGGGGACCCCCTGTATATAGGTAGGAGGAGTGCATTTTGCTAGGAATATCTGCCTGTTTTAGTACCATGTACCTGTTAAGAGGAGTTAGAGATGGTACATGTCAATTACACTATGTTTGTCATTTCAGAAGGAGGGCTACTACTACGCCTCGTCTGGAAGTTCTGACACTCATGTGTGTGTTAGGAGGTTCGGAGGGGGGATGCGGCACCAGGTGGGAGGTAGTTGGGTATGTCTGGTAGGGAGACGACCATACAGTAGTTGGGTAGACCAGGAAGGATGTGGGGCAGGGTGGTCCCAGAGGTTGAGCGAGTTGCAGGGTGGATTGGCCACTTGAGGTAAGGGGCATCTAAGGTGGTGGTGGCGAAATGGGAGTTTCGGACAGTCAGGGTCCTGATTGTGGACATAGAAGCGGTTATGACCGACCTGTGGGTGACATTCCCGGACACGTTGATAGTATGGTCAGTCTGGGCAAAGGGGGTTGTGATTTGCGTCACAGGGTGCTGAGGACGAACGTGGGCTTTGGATGGGAGAAAGGGTAAACTTAACAGACGTGGGCATTGTCCTTTGGTCTTAGGGTTTGTAGGAGGGGATTCAGTCGGCCCTGCGGGTGTGGAGGTGCCTTCAAGGATGAGGTGTCAACCTTTCAGGCTATGGCGGTGTTTGTTTGTTTGGTCAGTGACGGTAGCAGTTATGGAGGTGGTAAGTGTGTGGGGGGCTCATCATTAGATGGCCCCTCCGGTGTGTGGGGGGGCTCATCATTAGATGGCCCCTCCGGTGTGTGGGGGGCTCATCAGTAGATGGCCCCTCCGGTGTGTGGGGGGGCTCATCATTAGATGGCCCCTCCTGTGGGGGGCTCATCATTAGATGGCCCCTCCGGTGTAGTACATCAAATTTATTTGATGATTACTCGTTGTGCACTACGGGAAAGGTGTTTGTCTCCGGGCGGTACAGGTGGAGGCCAGTTGGTTACGGAAAATCCCGCAGTGCCCCCTGGTGGTTACATATATATATATATATATATATATATATATATATATATATATATATATACACCGAGAATTATATGTACGTTTAGTACTTAGCTCCGTCACTGACCAACAAACAGGGTGTAACTGATGGTTATGGGTTTATATGTGTTATAGGTATTGGTATTTATATCTGAGTTTTAATTGGAGTTTACGTTTAATAAAAGGACGTTGCGGCCATTTACTCCACAAGATGGTGTGGTCTCTTATTTAGAGGTTAAGTAAGGGGTAATATATGGTTGTATCAGCCTGGGGGGTATTATCTAGGCTACACTGGTCAAGAGAGGGCCGGAACAAGAATGGACCGCAGGGCAATGGTAGTAGAGGGCCGGACATGACAGTGTGTCTAGTGACACACAGGGAGGATGAGAAGGGGTGTGGCCAGGCAGGGCTGGCCCTGTAAGCAGCAGGGGGAGCGGCCGTATAAAAGAGGGGGCAGGACTAAAGGCCTCAGTCAGGAAGGTGGCAGCACACGAGGAGGCAGTTTTCCCACCCACCCTCCCTAATGTAAAGGTGATAGTTTTGGAGGTGTTAATGTTTTTGTTGTCATTTCAGGAGCAGGAACAGTGTTGGCGTCATGACAGCAAGGAGTTGGCGGTGTTTGTTTGTTTGGTCAGTGACGGTAGCAGTTATGGAGGTGGTAAGTGTGTGGGGGGCTCATCGTTAGATGGCCCCTCCGGTGTGTGGGGGGGCTCATCATTAGATGGCCCCTCCGGTGTGTGGGGGGCTCATCAGTAGATGGCCCCTCCGGTGTGTGGGGGGCTCATCATTAGATGGCCCCTCCTGTGGGGGGCTCATCATTAGATGGCCCCTCCGGTGTAGTACTTTTTTTTGTTATATATTCTTTATTTTCATATTTTAAAAATATTACACTGAGATTTAACATTTACAGTCATTACACAACATTATAAATACTACAAATCTACCCTCCCATACCCTGTCCCACCCTCTACCCGACTCCCCTAAGTGGCGAAAGGGAAAAAAAAATAAAAAATAAAAAAGGAGGGGAAGGCCTACCCCGTCTCGCTCTCGCTCGCTTCCTTCTATTCCTTTCATATATCTTTCTCCAGCAAATATCTATCAGTTGTCCTGAACTCTCTCCATTGTTTCCATTTCTTTCGATGTTTCCCCTCTGTGTCTTCTAACTTATGAATCGACTCTTCTATAGTACATGTCTGCTCCACTTTCTCCATCCATGCTTTCATGGAGGGGGCGTTCGGGCATTTCCACCAGCGGGGGATCAAAGCCTTCGCAGCATTCAGTAAATGGGGGGTTAAAGTTTTCAGGTACTCCCCCACTCCCATCTCTGTATCATAGAACAAACACACCCATGGTTGTTTATTGACCCTTACCCCCGTTATGAGGTCAATTAATTCCAATACTTGATCCCAGAAGGTTTGTATTTTGGGACACTCCCACCACATGTGTGGGAACGTTCCAACTTCCGAACACCCTCTCCAGCATGTTGGGGGGTTGTCTTCACTATATACATTTGCTCTCTGTGGGGTTACATACCACCTCGCTAAGAGTTTGTACGACATTTCCCTTGTTTGCGTGTCTTTTGCTGTCGAATGTACTAACCTTAATATCTTTTCCCTATGTTCGTCACTTCTTAGGGGGCCTATCTCCTTTTCCCACTTTTCTAGATAAGCTGGATATTCGTGATCTGCCTCTCGCAGCAGTATTTTATATGTTTTTGAGATCCTTTTCTCTAAGCTTTGTGGGGACTCGAGTAGTTTCTCTAACGGTCTCTTGTGATTCTTCCCTCATAGTGGCTGTGGCAAACTTCCGACAAAGTGTTGTAATTGAGTGTATCTCCATCTATCTAGTGGTTTCTGTCCCCATTCCCGTGTAATTTCTCTATATGTGTACAATCTATTTCCTTCCATCACCTCCTGCAATCTCAAATTATCATTATTGGCCCACCTGCTATAATATAAGTGCTCCTCCTTTCCGGGTGGGAAGAAGTTTGTGTCTAATAGTGAAATTAATGGGGAGTTATAGTCCCATTTGTGCCTCTTCTGTATTACATCCCAGACCTTTAGTGAATTTTTTGTGAGTAAATTTGTGTTTGGTCCTAACTCTCGAAATTGTGGCGGTATCCATATCATTTTCCCCGTGTTTGTTCGGCTTAAACTCATTTCTAACTTAACCCAACTCTTGTCCTCCTTATTGTGCACCCAGTCTATTACTCTCGAGATCACAATAGCTTCATGGTATTTTTTAAAGTCTGGTGCTGCTAGGCCCCCTCTGTCCTTTTCTCTCGTCATTATGTTGAACGCAATTCGCGCCCGTTTTCGTGCCCAAATAAATTGTGTTATCATAGATTTTAATTTCCTAAAGTAACTTTGTGGGATGGAGATTGGGATCATCTGACTGGTGTAGATAAATACCGGTAATATAAACATTTTCACTGCGTTTATCTTCCCTGTCCATGATAGAACTTTGTATTGCATCCTGTTTAATTGCTCTTTAATTTTATTTAATAGGGGAATATAGTTACTTGTGAAAAGGTCTCCCACTTGGGCTGTTAAATTTATTCCCAAATATCCCAGTTCTTTCTTACACCACTTAAATGGTAGTTTAGCTTGGATGGCGCTCTGCTCTTCTTTTGATAAGTTTAAATTTAATATCTCTGATTTTGTCATATTTACTTTAAAATTGGACAGCTTGCCATACCGTTTTAGCTCCTTAAGCACCATGGGTATTGATATTCTCGGTCTCGATATGTAGAGAAGCACATCGTCCGCATATGCGGACGCCTTGTGCTCCCCTCCTCCTGCCCAGATTCCTTGGATGTCTTGGTTTTTGCGAATTGCTGCTAACAGGGGTTCTAGCGTTATTATAAATAGCAATGGGGAGAGTGGGCAACCCTGTCTTGTCCCGTTGAACAATTCAAGGGGGCAGGACAGGGTCCCATTGACTCTTATTCTAGCCCTCGGGTGGCAGTAGAGGGATTCAATCCATCTCATCATTTTCTCACCTAATCCCAGGTGTCTTAACGTTTCAAACAGGAACCCCCAGTCCACCCTGTCAAAGGCCTTTTCGGCATCTATTGACAGGAGGACTGTGGGGGTACCCCTCCGTGTAGCTTCCTGTATCAACATTATGGATTTTAATGAATTATCCCTTCCTTCCCTCCCCTGGACAAACCCCACCTGGTCGTTGTGGATCCACCTTGGGAGATGTGGTTTCAACCTTTCAGCTATTATTTTAGCAAAGAGCTTTAAATCTGAGTTTAATAATGAGATTGGTCTGTAGCTCTCCACTGCCATAGGGTCTTTCCCGTCTTTTAAAATTAATGTAAGATGTGCCAAAAGTGTCTCCTCTCTGAAATTCTCTCCAGTCCCTATCGCATTGAAATAATCCCGTAATTTCGGTGCCAGTTGCTTACTAAACTTTTTATAATACAGGATAGGGAAGCCGTCGGGGCCTGGGCTTCCCCCGGGGGCGGTATTTTTAATTGCTCTCTCAACTTCCTCTAACGTGATGGGGGCTTCTAGATCCTCCATCTCTTCTTTCTCGCCCCCAAGGAGGTCCAGGCTCCGCAGGTACTCCCTTATTTCCTCTCTCTGCTTTCCTTTCCCTTCCACCTGCTGCCCAATATTATATAAGCTGCTGTAGTAGGAATGGAAAGTGTGTGCTATATCAGGGGAGGAGATTTGTGTGTTCCCTTTTGCATCTCTGACCCTTGCTATGAAGGTCTTGTTCTGCTTTTCTTTCACCCTTCTCGCCATCCATTTGCCTGCTCTATTTCCCCATTGATATGTTTCTTTCTCTATTATGTGATATGCCGCTTTCCTCTCCTGTTCTACCAGTTCTTCTAACTCTCTCTTTTCCATTGCCAGTTCTTGTCTGTCTGGGATCCCCTGGGGCCTTGTACTTTGCTCCAAGTCCTTTATTTTAATATATAACTCGTTTTTCCTTTTCCCCCTTTCTCTTTTTTTCCCTGCCCCGATTCCTATTAAAATCCCCCTTACTACAACTTTATGTGTTTCCCATATTACCGGCAAGGGCATTCCTGGCGTCTCGTTGTCCCTGAAAAAATTCACAAGTTCCTGCTCTATCTTACTAGTTATCTCTTCTTCTTGTATCAGGGAATCATTTAACCTCCAGTTTGTCCTCGGTCCAGGGTCCCCTCTCATCTCCAGCTGTATCATCACCGGGGCATGGTCTGATAACGTCCTAGGTTTTATTTCTGCCTTTTTAAGCGTTTGCACCAACTGATGCTCAATGAAGACATAGTCTATCCTTGAGAAGGAACCATGGACCGATGAGAAACAGGTGTAGTCCCGTTCTTTTAAATGTGTGATCCTCCAAGTATCCTGTAATTGCCATTGTCCTAATGCTTTTGTGAGTTTTTCCCGCCTTTGTTTCGTTGTACTGTTACCCCCTCCTGAGGTATCCACCCTAGGGTCCATACTCCAGTTCAGGTCACCTGCCACAATCAGTTTACCCTCCTTAAAGCCCTCCAGTTTTCTTAGAATATTCCCAAGAAATCTATCAGGGTTTTTATTCGGTGCATACACATTGACAACCGTACATTTCATTTTATACAGTTCACCCTTTAGGAACAAAAACCTTCCCTCTGGGTCCACGAGAAGCTCCTTGACCTCAAATTTTACCCTCTTACTGAAGCCAACTGCTATCCCTCTTGAATGGGGGGACGGAGTATCTCCATAATACCATATCGGGAATTGGTGGGATGCCAATTTAATCCCTGAGGTATGTGTTATATGTGTCTCTTGTAGACAGACTATGTCTGCTTCTAGGTATTGGAGTTCATTGTTTAATTTGTATCTTTTCTTTTTTGTGTTTAACCCTCTTACGTTATATGTAATTAGGTTTACCACCTCCATATTTCCAATTTAAGTTGGCCTTTTGGAGCTTCTAGTGAGCGCCAGAGTCCCTCTCTGGGACTGGACCGGAAGCGAGCGAGACGCGCCATACCCAAAACAAAAAAAAAAAAAAAAAAGGGGGGTAAAAAAAAAAAAAAAACACAACCACTGCAGGAGAGCTTCTCTCCATAATAGACCCCCCCACCCCCCCACCCTTGCCCACCCTTCTGGAACAGTAAGCCCAATGGGCTGGGCAGAATTTTTCTGTTCATTCTATGGCCTAGGTAGACTCCTTCCTGGAGTCGCCTTCTCTCCATAGTTCCCCGGTGGTTCCCATCCCAGGGCATACGGACCCATCCCTATGGCCTCCCTCCTCCCCCACTCCGGGCTTGTCCCCATCTCGCCTCCTGTTCTTCTTTAGCTTGGCTCCCCTCTCCTCCTGTTACTATTCCATTTAAGTTTTTTTTGAACTGCCCGAGGTCCCCCTTCCTCCTCCCATCCAGGTAGAGGGGGGGGATTTATTTCTAATCGAGCGCAAAAATCCCTTAGATCTTCTGGGAAGCGCAGAACTGCAGTTCGACCTTCTTTTTTCCCAATCAAACAGGCGGGGAAACCCCATTGATAAGTTATACCCGATGCAATCATCAGTTCAGTTAAAGGTTTCAACCGGGCCCTTCTCATCAATGTTTCCCCTGCTAAGTCTGGGTAAACCTGCAGTTCTGCGCCTTCGTATGCCACTCCTGGGAGTGTTCTAAGCTTCCCCATTATTATAGCTTTCTCTTCCGCAAAGTGAAACCTGACTATGACGTCTCTCGGTTTTTCTGACCCCGAAGGTACCCACTGTGCCATCCTATGAATTCTATCAATTTTTAAAGCCTCTGTAGTTTCTTTGTCTAGTAGGGGGTTAAATAAATGTTGCGCTATTGTCTTTAACTCTATATTACTATGAGTCTCGGGCAGGCCCTTGATACGGACGTTCTTCCTCCTGCTCCTGTTCTCCTGGTCCTCTAACTTGTACTTCAGGGTCCTGTTCGCTATCTGCAGGGCAGTCACTTGTTCTGATATCTCGTCGAGTCTTTGCTCCTGTACTTCTAGTCTACCTTCCAGCTCCTCTACTCGCCCTAGAACCAACCCAATGTCCGCCCTGACTGCGGAGATTTCTACTTTCAGAGATGCTTCCATCTTTGAGAACATCTCTGCCAGCATCTCCTTTATTTGCGGAGATTCCTGCTGGTGGAGAGGTTGTGTACTACTTTCCCCTGTGGCACCTACTCCTGCTCCTTCTACTCTACTTTCTGCCCTCCTCTCCTGGTCTAGTGTGTTCACGTTCACGTTATCACTGGCCTGTGCGCTATTCCCTTCTCCCTTAGCTCCCCCCATCTTTGTTCCGTTTACTCTCCCCCCTTTATTTTCTTCCCCCCCTTTCTGCCTATTTAACCCTGAACGCAGTGGGGCCCCTAACCTGGGGCTTCCCTGTGCTTCCTCTGTTACACTACTGTTATTTGCCATATACCTTTGAATGCCACCCGGGCTTGAGGCTGGGATTACAGTTTTACCCGTTTTGCTTGGTTTACCCCTCATATTTATGTCCTATGCCCGAGAGAGAGACTTAAGGAGACTAAGAAAAAAAAAGAAACTCCAAAAACCTCCAAAGGCAACACACAATAAGCATTAAATTATTTCCCTGCTCCTTGCTTTCGACTTAGGGTCTCACACCGGGGACCCTATCTCCCCAAGGGGGGTATTCCCGTTGAGCTAGATCTATTATTCTTTTACTCATTGCATTTTATGGGTATTTCAGTCCCAACTTAGATTCCAGTCCTATGGACCTTTGGTCCTTCAACTGCCTTCTAGGGCTTCTCTTGCCCCTAGACTGGATCCGGGGATCCTATGAGTGATAGTGTCCGGGCAGTTCCCTGGGAAAAAAAAAAAAAAAAAAAAAGGGAAACCAAATTTATAATGCAATTCGGGAGTCCCTGGATTCTCGCAGGCAGCTATTCTGTTAGTCAGAAAGTTGTATTCTTATTCCAGTTGGCTGTAGCTATTTTTCAATAGACCGTCATATGGGGGGTGATCTCGAAATAGACCAGCAGGGCTAAAGAACCTGGAAGTATCTACAGCAGTGCCACCTTTTAGCTTCCTCCAACGGGCATCCCCTAACCCGGACTCTCCCAAGGCTTCTTGCTGACTCCCCCAGGGTCAGTGGTATCAACTCAGCTAAGGCTTCCTGTGTTATACGGGGGTCTCTGAAGCGTTCCCTCAGAGGAGAACCAGGAGGAGCAGTCTTAAAGGCCAGGAGGCTATGTGAAGTGGGGCAGAAGCAAGCACAAAAAAAAAAAAAAGAAAAAAAAAGAAAAAGAAAACAAATCAATGTCAGACAGTGTTCATGTCCGCCTAGTAGGCCTTATGCGATGTAGTTGCTTTCGCCAGGGGTTTTACCCCTGCAAAATAATATCAGCTGTGAGCGTCCGAAAGTCAATTCCATGCCTTGGGGCTACCTGCTAATCACAGTCTTTCAGTTGTTTGTGATCCTTATTCATATATTTATACTCTTACAGCTCTCCTTTTTTCGCTATTACTTTCACCTTTACTTTGTTTTGCTTAAGTCCTGCTGGCGGGGTGTAAGCATGCGTAGCATATAAGGCATATAGCGCTAGCAGATATCCAAGATATTTTCACCACCATATTATTTCAGAGGCATTTACAGACATTGCAGCTAGCTTACAGTTTCGTTAGACACCAGGGGGGAGAGACAAAAACAAAAAAAAAAAGGTAGAGAGGGAAGATACTAAGACAGTCTCTTTGACATATCCATGTACAAGTAAAGCAAGTTTGTCTAGCCAGTACCTGTCTCTCTCAATGCGGTATCCCTGTGTGTGGACAGTGCGGTTCGTATCCTCGGTACAGTGCTGCAGCGAAGGGAGCTGTGTCTTGCTGTGTCTTGCAGGCTGCTCGCAGCTGTGGCTGAGTTCACTCCGCTCTCCTCTCTTCCTCTCTCCTCTCTGGGGGAGAGCACCTGTCGGCGTCTGTATCAGATCCGAAGTGCAGGAGGACCTGGCGGCTTAATCCCCCTCTAGTACCGGTGGGTTCTTCCGGGAGCGGGACGGGTCAGAAAAGGGGTCATGCCACCCAGCCGGTACGAGCGGTGCTCGGAAGTCCTCTTGCTGGGGTCCCCTTACTGCAGGCGGGGATTGCGGAGCGCTACAGCGGTGGGGAGATGGGGCATCCTGGAGCGAGGGCTACGGAGGGTCCGGCCGTCTGGAGAGTGTCACGTACGCACCTGCGTCATGGCTCCACCTCCTGCTACCCCCTCCGGTGTAGTACATCAAATTTATTTGATGATTACTCGTTGTGCACTGCGGGAAAGGTGTTTGTCTCTGTGCAGTACAGGTGGAGGCCAGTTGGTTACGGAAAATCCCGCAGTGCCCCCTGGTGGTTACATATATATATATATATACCGAGAATTATATGTACGTTTAGTACTTAGCTCCGTCACTGACCAACAAACAGGGTGTAACTGATGGTTATGGGTTTATATGTGTTATAGGTATTGGTATTTATATCCGAGTTTTAATTGGAGTTTACGTTTAATAAAAGGCCGTTGCGGCCATTTACTCCACAAGATGGTGTGGTCTCTTATTTAAAGGTTAAGTAAGGGGTAATATATGGTTGTATCAGCCTGGGGGGTATTATCTAGGCTACACTGGTCAGGTCAATTGTGCAATCATATGGCCTGTGTGGAGGCAAACTACCGGCTTGACCTTTGTCAAAGACATCACTAAAATCGTGGTACTCCTCCGGCAGGGAGGAGAGTGAAGAGGTGCACAGAACCTTGGCTACCTTCTGGAAGCATGTCTCACTGCATTATGGTGACCAGGAGAGAACCTCAGCACAGAGCCAATCAAAAGAGGGGTTGTGCCTCTGTAACTAAGGATAACCAATGACCAGCGGAAACTTAGGTGAGGAAATAACTTGGAATTGGATTATCTCATGGTGACGAGCCCCTATGACCATGGACAATGGAACTGTCTCATGAGTCACATAGGCAGGCTGTAGAGGTCTCCCGTCAAGAGCCTCAATGGCAAGTGGAGTGTCACGCAGCTGCAGCGGAATCGAGTGCTTCGATACAAAGGCAGCATCAATGAACAGGCCTGCAGCCCCAGAGTTGATTTAGAGCCTGTATCTCAACAGACGACTCAGCCCAAGAAAGGGTGACCGAAACCATGGACTTATCCTTCTGGATAACTGGGGATGAAACAACACCACCTAAGGTCTGCCCGTGACAGGACCTCAAGGTTTGGGCATTCCCTGGACGGGTAGGACAAGACTTCAAAAAGTGACCTGCCTTAAAGGCACAATTTCTCCCTCCTCCTAAAGGTTCTCTCATCCGCAGAGAGACGCGTGAAACCCAAGTGCATGGGTTCACCTTCACTGACCGACTCGGTACCAGGAGGCATGGGAGGTGAGGGAGGCATGGGTGGGACTGCAAAGCTCGGTGACAAACGTACAGGAGGCTTCCACAAGCGCTCTTTAAAATAGAGTCTTTCTCTGAGTCTGGAGTCAATAAGGATGGCAAACGTGATCAACTTCTCCAGCTCAGTGGGTATATCTCAGGCTGCTATCTCATCCTTGATGGTATCCAAGAGTAGAGATGGCCTTGCGGTTCGCCCGGCGGTTGGTTCGCGACGAACTTTGCTCGTTCGCCAAACCGGCAGACTTATGGCGCTGTTCGCGGCGGCTATATTCATTTACATTGTGAAGAACTTTTACCCATGACACATCCATCATGGGGTACAGGACAGCCAATTGAGACATTTCAGCACATGGACATACCCCCTACCTTATAAATAGACCTGATCTGGCGGCCATTTTACATTCTGTCTTTTGTCAGTGTAGGGAAAAGGTGTGGAGCAGGGACAGTCAGTCTGTAATCACTAGCTATTACTATTAGGTCCACAAAAGTCCTTTTAAGGACTGGTATAGGTGTACAGTATATAGGGTTGTAATACACTTATAATATACTTTCTTTCAAATATAGAAAGCATATTATAGTGCACTGCAGTGCTGACCGATTCTGCAGCTGTCTTTTCTCAGTGTAGGGACAGTTTGGTGTTTGGAGCAGGGAGGGACAGTCTGTAATTCACTAGCTAGCTACTATTAGGTCCAAAAAAGTCCTTTTAAAGTGGGGTTGCGGCCAAAAAAAAAAATCATAAAAAAAATGTAAAAAAAATTGGAAAAAAAAAATTTTTTTACTCACCTCTAAATGCCTGTTGCTAGGGGGTCCCTCGTAGTCTGCCACCTTCATTGCCCGGGCTAAACGTCACTTCCTGTAGGTGCCCCACAGTCATCTGGGACCTGTCATGTGTCCCAGATGAGTGAGCGTCAAATCACGGCGCACGCGCCGCTCGCGCATGCGCAGTGGGTGCCCGGCTGTGAAGCCACAGACGGGTTCCCACATTAAGAATGCCGGCGCCGCGAGCGGAGCGGGGAACGAGGGGGGTTCTCGTTCCCCCCGCATCGCTGGACCCCGGGACAGGTAAGTGTCCGATTCTTAAAAGTCAGCAGCTGCAGTATTTGTAGCTGCTGACTTTTAATTTTTTTGTTGGCACTCCTGGCACTCCACTTTAAGGACTGGTATAGGTGTACAGTATATAGGGTTGTAATACACTTATAATATACTTTCTTTCAAATATAAAAAGCATATTATTAGTGCACTGCAGTGCTGACCGATTCTGCAGCTCTTTTCTCAGTGTAGGGACAGTTTGCTGTTTGGAGCAGGGACAGTCTGTAATTCACTAGCTAGCTACTATTAGGTCCACAAAAGTCATTTTAAGGACTGGTATAGGTGTACAGTATATAGGGTTGTAATACACTTATAATATACTTTCTTTCAAATATAGAAAACATATTATAGTTTACTGCAGTGCTGACAGATTCTGCAGCTGTCTTTTGTCAGTGTAGGGATAGAGTTTGCTGTTTGGAGCAGGGACAGTCTGTAATTCACTAGCTAGCTACTATTAGGTCCACAAAAGTCCTTTTAAGGACTGGTATAGGTGTACAGTATATAGGGTTGTAATACACATATAATATACTTTCAAATATAGAAAGCATATTATAGTGCATTTCTACTGTGCAGCATTGTGACTGCTGAGCGGTTCTGCAGCGATACTACAAAGAGTGACAAGCGCAATTATAAAAAGGTATTATAACTGGTGTGATAGACCAGTGGCCCCCCAAAACGACATATTGAAGCGGGGTGTTATATACCTTCTTCCACATATACTGCACTTCTCTATAGACTTTTGTCACAGGGTCATTTAAAAAAATGACAAGCAGAGGAAGAGACAGGCCCTTCCGTAGGGGTGGTAGGGGTAGGGCAGGAGCACCAGGCTTGAGCCAAAGTGGTAAGTTGCAGAAGGTGCGTTCGATTACGTCAAAGGACACACCAGACTTGGTTGAGTGGCTCACCCTCCTCATCCTGTCTTCTGCACCCTCCTCATCCTCTCGATCTGCACCCTCTTCACTCTCTGCTGTGTGCACCCCCAAAGACACTACCACCAACACCACCACCACCATATAACCTCCGCTTGAGTCACAGGAATTATTTTCCGATCCGTCATCACAAGACATTTCCGATGCGCAGCCATTCTTGGCATTGGATCAGGAAGAGGAGGTAGCAACAAGTGCCACTCAGCAGTCTGAGGACAGTAACCAGATCAGCCCAAGGAGGTTGGTCCCCGATGTTGCTGCCTACTCCGAGATCTCTAATTATAGTGGTGGGGAAGGTGACGTCGATGATGACGTGTCTAGGGATGTCACGTGGGTGCCCACAAGAGAGGAAGAGGAGGGGAGTTCAGAGGGAGAGATGGACCAGCAGATAGGGAGGAGAAGCAGGCGGAACTTACATTGCACAGGAGGGACAAACCAGACTGCTAATGTATCAGGAGCGAGGCATCAACCATGTACGGTCACATCTGTCGCTCCCAGGACACCGGCACATGGCTCCGCAGTGTGGGCTTTTTTTAACGTGTCCGCTGCTGACAATAGTGTTGCCATCTGCAGCCTTTGCATGCAACACATAAGTCGTGGTAAGCCCAACACTCACCTAGGGACGACCGCCTTAAGAAGGCACATGAGCTGCCATCACCGAGCCCAGTGTGAGCAACGCTGTCAGAACCCACAAAGCCACACTTCAGGCTCTCACCGTCCAGCCTCTTCTACTTCTCCTTCTCCTCTCTCCTCAGAATTGTCCTCCACTCCACCTTCCATCATGCCGTCCTCACGTTTTTCTGGAAAAAGGCAGGCTTCCAAGGGGCAAATGTTCGGGCGTAAAAAAAATGATGACGCCGGATAACCCTCTTGCCCAATGGTTGACCGCTGGCTTGTCAGAACTGATAGCCTGCCAACTACTGCCATATAAACTGGTGGACTCGGCCTTTCGAAAATTTGGGGCCATTGGAACACCACAATGGAAGGTCCAAGGAAGGAAGTATTTCTCACAGAAGGGCATCCCAGAGCTATATGGCCATGTTCAGCGGCAAGTGAATGTATCTCTGGCACACAGTGTCGGTGCCAAGATACATCTGACCACAGACACGTGGTCTAGCAAACACGGGCAGGGAAGGTATATAACTGGCCATCAAGCATGTAACCCGTGGCACCCGTGTAGATTTGGTTTTACTGCCATGGATTGCATGCAGGCCTGCCTCTTCTTCTCCTCCTCCTACTCCATCCTCCCTCTCCACCTCGGTTGACTCCTCCTTTTCCGCTGCTAGCGTCTCTTCTGATGCGTCGCCCAAGATCCCCAGAACCTATTCGACATGCCGGGGGAGACGTTGCCATGCTGTGCTGTGTCTGTTGTGCCTGGAAGCCAAGAGCCACACTGACCCTGCACTCCTTTCAGCTTTGCATTCACAGGCAGATCAGTGGCTAACACCGCTCAATTTGACAGTTGGTAAAGTGGTGTGCGACAACGGTGCCAATCTGCTGAGCGCATTGAAACAGGGCAAAATTACACATGTGCCATGCATGGCACACGTCTTAAACTTGGTCTTGCAGTGATTCGTTGTCAAATACCCTGGGGTCCAGGACATCTTACAGCAGGCAAGGAAAATCTCGGCCCATTTCAGAAGATCTTACACAGCCATGGCTCGCCTTGCTGACATTCAGCGGCAACACAATCTGCCGGTTAGACGTCTTATTTGTGATTGCCCGACGCGATGGAACTCAACCTTCTATATGATTGAAAGGCTGCTCCAGCAGAAACGTGCAGTTAATGACTACCTGTACGAACTCTGCGGCAGAACAGGTTCTGGGGAGCTTGGTTTTTTTTCACCGCGCCAGTGGCTGTTCATGAGTGACGCATGCAGACTTCTGCGGCCATTTGATGAGATCACCAAACTGGTCAGTCGCAGCCATGGCGCCATCAGTGACATCGTACCTTACGCCTTCTTTATGGAGCGTGCATTGCGTCTTGTCATTGATCAAGCCGTCGAGGAGCAGGAAGATGAGGAAGTCGCAATGCTGGATGAATTTCCAGTCAACAACAGGAGTCTGAAGAGGAGTCAGAGGAGGATGGTGCCGGGGCGGATGAGGAGGAGCAAGAAGAGCATGCTTTAAACCTTTCTGGGAACTGTTGTTGTCCGTGGATGGGGGGAGGAGAACGAGGAGGACGAAATTATCCTGGATGATGAGCAGGAGCCAGGCCACCACACCGCTTCCAGTTTAGTGCAAATGGGAGCCTTCATGCTCCAGTGTTTTAACTGGGACCCCCGTATAAAAAGCATAAAGGTCAAGGACCAGTACTGGGTGGCAACGTACTTAGACCCCCGGTACAAACACAAAATGGCGGAAATGTTACCACCATCACAGAGGGCTGTCAGAATAGAGCACTTACAGGCCTTGCTTAGAGAAATGCTGCATTCTGCTTTTGCGTGTGCTGGCAGAGGAATTTCCACTCCCAGAGAAAGAGTTGCGGGTACCAATCCAACAGCGCCTGCAAGAAGAGGGTGGTTTGAAGATGTGTTGGTCACTACTGATATGAGATCATTCTTTCAGCCGACCCATCAACAGGTGTCATCCGGATCCAGCATCAGGAAACGCCTAGACCGACAGGTGTCCGACTACATCAGGTTAACGGCCGATGTGGATGCTCTGAGAAGTGATGAACCCCTGGACTACTGGATGCGCAGGCTTGACCTCTGGCCAGAGCTTGCACAATTTGCAATGGAACTGTTGGCTTGCCCCTTGTCCAGTGTGCTTTCCAAAAGGACGTTCAGCACAGCAGAGGGATCGTGACCGATAAGCGCACTCGCCTAGCTCACGACAGTGTTGACCACCTCACATTTATAAAAATGAATGAGGCATGGATCTCGGAGGAATTCAACACATGTGACCAGTAGACCATGTATATGCATAACTCAATAAACTATTTATATAATCTAGCACAGTCGTCATCATCAACCCTGTCCTCAGTGCCCACTAACAGACCAGGTTTTATGTATTACCTTGGGGAGATGCAGACTAGAATACTGCAATAAAACAAAAGAGAAGCTGCGCTATATGTAAAAAATCGTGTCAAATATATTGAGAGTAAAAAAATATATATATGACTAAATACAGTATATTCCCATGAAAAATAGGATACATATCAAGTGAAAAATAATATACCAAAATATTATCAAAATTATATTATAGGTGAACAAAGTCCTTAAATATAGTCCGAAATATAGTAAATGGAATTATTGACGTCACCACGCCGTCAACGAGGACGGGAGTTCGTTTGTATGCCGCCGGCCGGCTGTGTTTTTTATGCTTTGCCGCTTTGCAGTTCTGTAAGTGCATCAATTTTTTAACCTAATAAAATAATCTAGAAGGTACTCCTCTTTGGTTTGTTACTTTCTTTCCCCTTATGGATGTATACCCGCTGATATCGAGGTTGTGAACGGTGCCTTATTTCCACTGACAAGTGTATCGCTCAGGATTACATGTGCTGATTGGGCTTGGTTCTGGTAAGATGCCCCTCTATGTGGTATCAGACCGAGACAGAAGTACAATTAAATCATACTTGTTTAATAATAAAAGTAAAAAGAACAAACATAGTCAAAACATAGCCAAAGTTCAGTAACCGGAATGGATAGTCAGCCAAGCGAGAAGTCAGGGATCAATGTAGTGAAACAGCAAGCAGGATCTGGAGCCAGAAGGGAGTCTTTAAAAAGCAAGTCTTTAAACAGGAACCCAGGAGATCGTCTCTGTGATGTTGACCATTGGGCAGCTCAGAGAAGGAAGGGCTGAGCCCAACCCTGACAGTCCCGATGTCTCATCGTGACGTTCTGTTACTAATGCTGCCCAGCTCTGCCCTATTACCGTGTACAGATGACTCACCTGCAGACCCTGTGTTTACATGTTAATAACCCACATTAATATGTTAATAGCTGTAGACCGTCTGCATTGATATGTAAATAGAGGCAGCATTCATATGTATATAATTCCCCATCCTGAGGTCATATCCACCATCTCCTCTGCTGAATGCTGCACACTGGGGAGGTAAAGGGGAATGCTTGACGGTCCTGCCTACAACTGTGGTCATTAAAGTGGATGTAAATCCCATTCATGAAATTTGACCTAGGCACATTCGTTCTTCTGTTATCAGCATCATTTTTGACAAGTTCTCCAGCCTGAATTTTGTGTCAGGGTGGGTGCTATAAATGGATTAGCAGAGAGCTGGTCTATTCACATCACAGCTCTTCTTTGTTTCTTCCTTTTTCTGCCTATGTGGAAAGGTGGTGTGTGCCGTTCCTCCAATCAGCTGTCTCCCAGTGTATGGCAAGAATCCAAACCCACAGGTGAATCAGGAATAGAAAATTCAGGACGTGCACATTCTAAACAGTATATAAAGCTGAAGACTGCAGGTATACAAGTAAAACTTATGTAGGGAGATTTGTTTCATCTCTGTGTATCATCTGAGGCTGTTCATTGGGTATATGTGAGGGTTTACACCAGGGGTGCCCAACCTTTTGAAGAGCGAGGGCCACTTAAGCGACTTGGTAACTGGTCGCGGGCCACAATAAGTGGAGCGGACGGAAGACAGATCCGGGTCCGCTCTGTATATGCAGAGCGGACATGGACAAAGGCCACTCCACTCTGTGGGCCCCCCTATGCAATCCAACCAGATGGAAGGGGACTGATTTTTTATTTTTTTAGTGGATCGGATTGGAGGTAGGTGGGTGAAAATGGACACAAGTCTGTTTACATCTACCACTCCATAGAGGTGAATGTAGGGTCCATGTGGGTTGAACCGATCATGTGAAAGGGGCCTAAGGCTGCTTACACTCTGATGTGTGGCAGTTTACCTGCACTGTGGGTGCAGTACAGTGCACCTGTGGCTTTCCTATAGGTTAGCTGCACTTTGCCATCAATGTCTATTATATCCTGCAGGTGTGGTGCACTTTCTGAAAGTGCACCAAACCCGCAGATAATAACAGAAGTCTACGACTCAGTGCAGGTAACCCGAAGGTGCAATGCGCTGCACCTGCCGTTCAGTTTGAAAGCAGCCCAGTAACCACTGCAGAACAGATATGCCCATATATACACTGCTTTTAGTAATAAACTTACCTTTTAATACCAGTCTTCCATTCAGGTATCGCCGGCTGTTGCTGTCCCAGGCAGAATGCATTTGGTATCACTCCGCTTGGGACAGGATCTGGCGCTATACAGGAAGCATCAGCAAATACGGCTCTCCTCCCTCCGCAGCCGCTTACTTCCTTTACCGCTGGCTTCATTTAAAACACTGATGTGCTGGGATGATGTGTCGGCAACCCACGATCTGGACTTGAGAACCTGCTATCCTAAAGCAGGAGGTCGCGGGCCACATCAGAAGGCTCCCCGGGCCACTGGTTGGGCACCCCTGGTTTACACCCACTTTAAGCCTGTTCTGCAAAGGTAAGCAAATTGGAGATGGAGCCCTTTTTCAAAATAACATGGTGCCATAGCACCATGAATTTTGGTGGATGTAAATACGCACATCTCAGCAGATGCGTGAAGGCGTCATTAACAATTAATGGCACTGCTGTGTATCTGCTAAAGGGCAGCATGTTTCTGTGGTGTCAGGAAAGTGATTTGCATGCGTTCCCAACACACACAAATGTGAACACAGGCTAAATGTCTCAATTACATCAGTGGTCAGTGTAAATCTTCTCGTTACATTGGGGGTCTTTCATTCACACTAGTGGCCAGTGTGAAGGCCACCCTTAAGCCCCATACACACGGTCGGACAATCCGCGGACCCGGTCGGTCCGATCCTGTCCGTCGTACTTTGTCCGATGTTGGTGTTGCGTACACACGGTCGGACTACGTTGTCGTAATATCCGGTCTGCAAGAACGTTGTGACGTAAGTCGTCGTCCACGAGATTAGAAAAGGGAAGCTCAGCACCACGTCAGGCACCCGTTGGGCTCCTTCTGCTGATCCCGTGTTTATCTCGAGTTAAGCCCCATACACACGGTCGGACAATCCGCAGACCAGGTCCGTCGGACCATGTCCGTCATACTTTGTCCGATGTTGGTTTTGCGTACACACGGTCGGACAAAGTTGTCGGAAAATCCGATCATTCTGAACGTGGTGACGTTTGTTGCCTACGACGGGACTACGTAGAGGCTAGTAGCCAATAGCTTTGGTCTTGTAATGTGATCTGAGCATGCGTAGCACTTTGTCCGGTCGGACAACCGTACACACGATCGGATTTGGTGTGATCGGACCGGGTTGACGGCAAATCTTTCCAGCAGGAGATAAGACTTTGTCCGACGGACAAACCGACGAACACTGTCCGATGGTGCATACACACGGTCTGATTTTTCAACAACCTTGTCCGATCGGACCAAATTGATGAAAAAGTCCGACCGTGTGTATGGGGCTTTAGTCGAAGTTTGGTGACTTAAGATTCGCGCTTCTCAGTTTTCTGACTCAGATCGTTACTGCTCTTCAGTTTGTGCTTGTCGTGCGTATCTGTTTATTAGTGCGTGTAGTCAGTTCGCATTTGTTGGTCATTGCGGCCTATATCTTGATATAGGACGCTTTGATTTGCACTGCTTATTGTCTGCTCGTTTCTGGTATTCATTTCGTTCTTTCAGGCCTTGCTGTTTATCGGTGCTTTCTGTTTGTCCGTTCTGACCAGCCGACCTTTTGTGACCTTGTGAGCGATGTTTCCCGTGCGTACTCGTCGCCGAGTTCGTGCTGTACGCGGAATTGGTGTCGGGCTTTTAGCTTTGACCCAAGACCCGTCCATGAACAGAGTGACGAGGAGTATGTGGACCAAGAATTGGTTGCTTCAGCGTGACCAATTCTCGCACATGCCTTTGCTTCGTGAGATCCGGGAGAATAATCCTGATGATTTCAGGAACTTTCTCAGGATGACGGACCCCGATTTTCACCGTCTTTTGGCTTTGCTGACCCCCTTTATCAGCCGGCAGGATACCTGCATGAGACAAGCCATTACTCCGGAGCAGAGGCTTGTTGCCACGTTGAGGTACTTGGCGACAGGGAGAAGTCTTCAGGATTTGAAGTTCTCTTCAGGTATCTCTCCCCAGGCCCTGGGAATCATTATTCCAGAGACCTGTTCTGCCATCATCGAGGTCCTGCAGGAGGACTATATTAAGGTAACATTTATACTTTACTACTCCCTTCTATGTATGCTCTGTTTGCTAATGTCTTCTATTTTTGACCTCCTTCCCTAATTACCATGATTGCAATATGTTCTAATATGCTGTGCCCCTTTTCTCCTTCATGCATTTTTCCCTTCACTTACCTCCCCAGCATGCTCTTCTGCCCCAATAGACACCTATGGCCTAGTCACTTAAGCAATGTATTTTGTCTGCTGCATAGTATTTTTTGCCCACAAACACCCCCTAAAATAAAACAAACAAATGTTTGCTGTGTGGTTTACTTCATGTAGAGCCCCTTTTTTTTTATTGTTTTTGGTGGGGGGGGGGGGGGGGCAAACTCATTAGGAACCCCCTCCCCCAACTGCTCTGTCAGATGATACCAATCCTCTATCTGCTGGCTTTCCCAAGGTCAATACACACTATATACCTACCTCTTTATAGTGGGCATCTTTAGGGATGAATTCTGCAAAGCATGTAGTGCAAGGGGCTGCCTCCATACTTGCCATTTCCTAATTTTTTGTGTTCTTTCTCTCCTATTAGCTTGCTTGGAAATTTCATAATGTCACAATGTGCTTTCCTTTTTTTTTGGGGGGGGGGGGGGGGGGGGGGGGTTGAAATGTTAGTTCAGCTTTCCTGGGGGCTGCCAATAGTGTTAAGTACAGAGTGTCTGGCCAAACTAGCACACATTATTGAGCCATTTGCCAATCAATGAAGTGCAGAGGGTTACCTGTCCAACAACCCCCCCCCCAACCCCAAAACCCTAGTTATTGCCAATGGCCCATCAGAAGTGTGGGGATTGATGGGAGGTGAGTAATCTGTGAAGGGGACCCTCTACTTTTCTCTGCAAATACTTTCCAGACTCCAATTTTATACAATGCTCTTGTTCCAAGATATTGATTGTCTAATCTGCTTGCAATGTTTATGTGCAAAGTGATTAATTATTTTTTCTTGTTTTACTCCACAGTTCCCTTCCACGCCACAGGAATGGCAGACTGTGGCCTCCCACTTTGCCAGCCGTTGGGACTTTCCTAACTGCGGAGGGGCAATTGATGGGAAACACGTCCGCATCGTCCCACCGCCCAACTCGGGGGTCCCACTATTATAATTATAAAGGGTTTAATAGTGTAGTGATGTTGGCGGTGGTGTCGGCAACATATGAATTTATGTATGTGGACGTGGGGATGAACGGCCGGATCTCGGATGGTGGTGCCATTGCGCACACAGAGTTCTACTGGCGTCTCCAAAGTGGCAGTCTGTGCTTGCCACCTCCAGAGGAGAATGCTGAAGGACTCCCCTTCGTCTTTGTCGCAGATGAAGCGTTTGCGTTGACTCCCCATCTGATGAGGCCGTTCCCGATGAGGACCCTCAACCCAGACCAGAGGGTCTTCAACTACAGGCTGTCCAGAGCCAGAAGAGTTGTGGAGAACACTTTTGGCATCCTGGCCAGCCGCTTCCGCCTGTTCTTGACGGCAATTAACTTGGCGGAATACAAACTGAACCTCATAGTTCTTGCCTGTTGCATATTGCACAACTTCCTCAAAAGACATAACAGGAACTATGTGGTGCCCGTTGGCCCAGATGTGGAGGGCCCTCCAAATGCGGACCTCACAGCCCTTCAAGTGGCACGTCCAGGCTTGCCCCCTCTAAATGCCCGCGCGGTCCGCGAGCAATATATGGAGTACTTTGTGGGTAGGGGGGCCATTGCTCTGCCTGACGATGTGTGAGAGGCATTTTTAAATAAATCTGATATTTCAACCAACCTATGATTTCTTGTCCTTTCACTATTCTTTTTAGCTTATTTTACCTTGTAATTTTTTCCCTTTGCCTTCGACAGTGGGAATGCACTTTCTGGGCAAAAGGAGGTAACAGTCTCTTCTTCCCAAAAAGATTCTTCTCATGTTGTGTGTTTGATACCTAATCTTTGTTCTAGAGAAGGTTTGTACTGCATAACTGACACCCAAAATACTCCTTTTCATCACCAGGTCAGACATGTGTGTATTCTCAAAAATGCTGTGCTCCGTGTTTTCGTACAAAGCACTGTGGGTGTCATTTACATAAGTCAAATCCACTATGCTCTACAAGTGCAGTGAAAAAGTGCCCTGGAAAAGAAACTTGCAGTGCAAAGTGGACTTGCCTTTAGTAAATAACACCCATTGCCCCCCATATCCTTTACATTTGACATACATAATGCATTGTGTTTTTTAAATAAGGAAGCCACACATTTAGAAAAATAAAAAAGTTTACTTGGAAAACATTCACAAGTGCGTTTACAATCTTCACGCCCAAACTGACAACATCTTGGTTATTTACAACATTGTTTACAAACATTCCGCAATTGGTAAAACCAGGCATGGAGCAAAACAGAACCTATGAACTTGGAAAGTTCAACTTTGTAAAGTGAAGACAAGATCAGACATGACTATATGTTCAAAGTGTGTTTGATCTTGCCTTCATCACATGGGGGGGTCACCCCTGGAAAGTGGAAATTTAGAACATGCACACAATTTGGGTCTGAAAATGGTCATTAGATGGTAAAACACATGCCTAGAAGCTTCAAAAGTGCCATTTTCCATCATGGGGATGAATGGACGTTTTTTGGGGGTGCAACCCCTTCACCACAACCACTTTCGTAGTTCGTAAAGTGGTTGCACCCCCAAAAAAACGTTGGCATTCATCCACCATGATGGGAGCTAGCACATGTGGACACAATGTGTGCATGTTCCAAATTTCACACAGTTCTTAAGTTGCAAATGTGTTCAGAAGCTGGCACAAATGTGTGTTAATTACTTGGTGCGTTTTCATATTTTTCCTAAAACATCAATGATGTTCTTCAATTTTTGTTGAACATCATTGATGTTTTGCTTTATGTAATCTAGATCTCTATTGCAGACCATTATCTCCCCGATGAGTACGTGGGCACTCTCTGTGGTAAAGTGCGATTTTTCTTCCACAACATCCACGTCACCTAAAAACCACAAACAAACAAAAATCGGGTGTTGGAAATGAGGCAGCCATACATTGATTAGCTTACCAGTAGCTGTGTTCTCCCACACTCACCTGTTGTGGTGACAATTTTTCCAAGTTCGATGATCTCTCCTTCCTCCTCCTCCTCCTCTGCTTCTGCTCTTTCCCCTTTTTTGGGAGGTGTTGGTTTTGGGGTTTCCGCAGACGGCCCAAGTTTTCGCTCCCCTATGAGAATGTACAAAAGGAAGATTTAGCAACACAATCTATTGAGGGCAGAAATAGGAAATGACAAACATTGCTTGAAAGTGACGGACACTATTTTTGTTTGGCCAGTTACAAATGCCAACTACATGAATGTAGTCACTTTGTAAAGGTGCTAAACTTCCTAGCTTTTTGGTAGAAGTTTGTGTGATGGAGACCCCCCTCTAGTATCCACTGGAGCACATGTGTGGAAAAGCCTAATAAAAAGGGGGTTTGGGTGTCCCAGCACTAGTGCTCTAGAGTCCAGATGGGTAAACAGCTACTGGGTGACCTCTCCTTTACATTGAATAAATTGGCTTTACATTCTTGATGACATTTCTAGTGAGAACAAACTTCCTTTCCCCAAAAAAAAACACCAAACATCGTATTATAAGTGGCCGAACGATCGAGGTTGCGTACGATCGAATGGACACACACACACGACCATGACAGTGGCAGAAAGATCGAGGCTGAGTACGATCGAATGCACAGACGAACATGAAAGTGGCCATTTTGGAATGTACAGCTTTGTAAAAATCAAACCACATGGAGCAGTATGCAAGCAAGAAATAAAACACAAAACACAACTACTTACTTTTTTGAAGAATTCGCTTGATATTTCTGTACTGATCGGCCTCCCTCAGTTTCAGGTCTGACCAGCGTTTCCTCAGTTGCTCCTTGGATCGTTGTACCCCAAAATTATTGTACAGCCTCCTCACAACTTTAGACATGATCTTGGCCTTGCGGACATTGGGGTTGAGGTAAGGCCCATACTTCCCATCATAGTCGCTCCTCTTTAATATGTCCACCATCTCCAACATTTCTCCAAATGACATATTGGAGGCCTTGAATTTCAGGCTCCGGGATCGGGACGTTTCTGCCTCCGGACTTTCCTCGTCCTCCTCGTTGGTGGGATATTTGTGGCGCACCTGCTGTGTCCCCACCATGTGCTCTCGCCACTGCGCCGTAAAGAGAAGGGGTGGGGAATAGACGAGAAAGATCGTCAGGGGCGGGCGGAGTTTGACGCATGCGCACTGTATATAAAACGTCACACGCCTGTGTCGTAGCCACGATCTGGGAGACGAGGGGAGAGAAAGCTCACGCACGAGACGATCGCTAGAAACGAAGGTACAATTTGACGTTAGTACATAACTAGCCTAGACTGATTCGAACTTGAGGCTTCTTTATGGAGAAGATTAGAAGAGTTTAGCCTGACATAATTTATAGTGTTTTGTGTGGTGTTGTGTCTTGCAGAGATTATGAAGGGATTCAGCGACATGAGTTTTCTCCCCCTCTTCATTGCCAAATACAGGGAATTTCCCATTTTATGGCAGGCTAAACACCCCCATTATAGCATCAAACCAAAGAGGTACGCTGCCCTGGAGGAACTTGTGGAATTTGTCAAGCCAAGGTTCCCCGCGGCAACTGTTGATGATATAAGAAAGAAAATTGGCAGCCTGAGGAGTGCGTATATCAGGGAGCGCAAGAAGGTTGTGAAGTCGGAAGAAACTGCAACTGCAGCAGATGAGGTCTATGTGCCCAAGCTCTGGTACTATCAGAGTCTACATTTTCTCAAAGACCAGGCTGATGTCACGGAGCCACTCTCGACTCCTCCTTCCACGCTTCCTTGCGCGCAGGCCACCCCTGATGAGGCTTCCGAGAAGCAACCTGGGCCTTCCAGTCTGGAAGAGGTGGAGGAGCCCAGCTTGTTCCAGGTATAGTAGTTTTGTTACCATTTATGTGAATAATGAATGATGTTCACTTAATTCAGAATCCCCAATTGCTTAGTTCCTAACGTGTTTGACATATCAACTGACAGTAGTGTTGGAGACAGTTGGGGCCACAATCTAAACTGCAGGGCTGAGAATTGTATGGTTTTCTATTTGTAAACATTTTGCAACAGTCACTAGATGAGAATTGTGTGTGTTTGATGAACAAATACCTGAAACTATGTCCCTTTTTCATACACAGGAAGACCTCAGCCAGGAGGTGGCTGTGGAAGGTGGCAGTCAGGAGGAGGAAGGGGTTAGTGGCAGCCAAGAGGTGGGTAGTGGCAGCCAAGAGGGGGCTAGGCCTCGGAGCCTGACTGACACCCAAATCCCTCCCCTCCGCCCTCCGTACAGAAGGGCGAGAAGGGGGGGTTATGCGGCAGAGTCAGCGCTCCGGATGATCAGAGAGGCTTCAGACTCCCTACATGCCACACCCACCGACGAGGAGACCTTTGGCTCCGTGGTTGTCACGAAGATGATGGGTATGGAGGTGAGGCAACGCAACATGTGTGAGGGGCTCATCCTCCATGTCCTAAATAAGGGTAGGGCTGGGGAGATGACCCCAGTCACACATGTTTGCCATAGTTACCATGCTCCGCCTCCTCCTCCTCCTCCTTCTGCCACCCCACCAGCACGACAGCCACAGCGTGGAAGGAAGCGTGGAAGGAAGACCTGAGAGTGACGACCTGGATTCAGTCTGGTCTGAGAGAAGATGGAGCCTCTTGTAGTACCAGAGCCTGGGGACCTAGATGGCATCTGCTGCAGTTCCGGATGCTTTGGACTTCAGGACCAGATTGCACTCCCCTTAATATACGTACTCCTCAGGCCCCCAATTTTCTACGCTTGAAAAATGATGGTTGCCGTGGGGGTCCAAGGCTTTGCAAATTCCCCAAGTTTCACCATGGCTGCGTTCCTCTTTGGTTTGTTGCTGAGACCTAAATAAATGTTTTTGGGATTTGAAATAATCAGTGACTATTGTGTTTTACTTTTCTACAATGACAGTTTTTCTTTGAGTAGGCAGGTACATTTCACTAATCCTAAAGTAGAATTAACAAGGGGCACCAACAACAAACAAACTCCTAGTAAATTTAAGCAAGAAATAGAAATGTTAATAATGTGGTTTTGCTAAGTTGAGACACACAACCCCCCTCCAAAAAAAAAAAAAAATATTCTCCTTCAAATATGTATTCAGAAAAAAAAAAAAAATGACAAATCATGCTAAAAATATAACAAAGATTCTTTTACGATCTGAGTAAAAATAAACATGTAGTGTATAAATGCTGAAAAGTAATAAAGAACTAAGTTTGTGAGAAGTGCGGGTGAATAGGAGCAGCTAAAACATGTCATTCTTGTTGCATTGTAAAGAAAAAGAGAATGCGCTGCATTAAAGACATTTTAACATTGCAGCGTGACGAATGTGCTGTGTCGATTAGGAAAGGTAGTTTTACCTGACCGAGCGCTTCCGTCACAGAATTTCTTCTGAGCATGCGTAGCACTTTGTCCGTCGGACAACCGTACACACGATCGGATTTGGTGTGATCGGACCGTGTTGTCGGCAAATCTTTCCAGCAGGAGATAAGACTTTGTCCGGCGGACAATCCGACGTACACTGTCCGATGGTGCATACACACGGTCTGATTTTTCAACAACATTGTCCGATCGGACAGAATCCATGAAAAAGTCCGACCGTGTGTATGGGGCTTTACATTGGTGGTCAGTGTACATCCCTCCTTACATTGATGGCTAATGTGAATGCTCCTATTTCATTAGTGGTCATTGTAAATCGAATGTTCGTTGTTGACTCTTACCCTGGCCTCTGGGAATCTATACATCATTTTTACCCATTTGATAAAGGTTGGTCCTATCTGATACTCTCTCAACACCCTCCACAGAAATCCCCATTCTAGAGTGTCAAAGGCCTTGGCGGCGTCTAAAGAGAGGATGGCTCATCGTCGGATAGTATTTGTAGATTTAAATAAACTCGTCTAATATTTATGTTAGCAGACCTGCCAGGAATAAACCCTGATTGGTCATAGTGGACGAGCCCATCTACCACTTTATTTAGTCTAGCCGCCAAGACCTTTGCCAAGATTTTAGCATCTAAGTTGAGTAAGGATATGGGTCTTGGTTGGTGATGTTTAATATTGCCGCCCTCCTAGGATAAACACCGCTCTGCGCCACTAAGATGTGTTACTGACAACCACTAAACAGGCCTTTGGTGGGCCTATCCGATAAATAGTAGTCGGTAAACTAGTTGGCTAAAAAATATATATAAATATAAATAAATAAATTATGTGCATAAAATGAATTACTTATATAAAAATAAATAAATTATGTGCATAAAATGAATTATTTACATATGTGAATCAATAAATAGGTATGGGTGACTTCCACAAACTGGTATGAATGTATGTGCAAAGTGATAGGGATTGAATTCTCGGTGTGTGAAAATTCATCCAACTATAATGTAGATGTACAGTGTTCCTTATACATACATTATTTACAGCTGCTGCTTAGAAATATGGAAATGTAGAAAAATACAAAATTCATTTGGTGGACTGCGCACAGTCAACTCTAAAACAAACCCTGTAGCAGCGCTGTTGTAACAGTTTCTCAAATGGTTAATGTGAGAAAAATTATACACTCTCAAATAAAGTGACCATGTGCTAAATAAATATAAATAAATATATAGAAAAAAGTCAAGTGAGTGTGATAAAAAATAGTGAATCAATAAAAATAAATTAATATAGATAAACAGTGAACCATAAATATGGTGAGGATAAATAAACTACAAATATGGCGATTTGTGTCTAAAGTCCACATGAAAAGTGCTTGCAAATCAGAACAAGCAGACTGCAGAAATAAATCAATTAGGTGACAGTTCCCGTGTGGTGTGGGTAACAGTTCTAAATTGGAAATCCTTCTGTGATCCGTCCACCATGCACTTTCACCTCGTGAGGGATTCGTCCCCTTATGGGGCTGCACTCACCGGAAATCAATTTATAATAGGCCTGTAGTTACACCAAACCGGACCTTCTCCTCCAACATCAGACCATTACACTGTTACACTGCACCAGCGCGGTAGTAAGCCCAGGGTATCAGACCTTCAATACTGCATCCCTTGATCAGCACTCCACCAACGCGTTTACATAATGAGTGAAAGACAAATGGAGGGCCACATAGTGTAATACTGATAAAATATTTGGCGCCCTCGAGAAGAAGTCGGAAATGACGAAACGCGTCAGGGCGTAGGTCAGCAGGAAGTGACGTCACTACGCTTGCGGTTCACTGTGCGCTCCACGGATACTAGGAAGGAGAGACGCCGCCAGCACACACAGCGGAACTCGCCTATCCATATCCTGCCGGATGGAAAGAACCCAGGCACAGTAACGATTTTAC
Source organism: Lithobates sylvaticus (assembly GCA_028564925.1). Taxonomy (NCBI): domain Eukaryota; kingdom Metazoa; phylum Chordata; class Amphibia; order Anura; family Ranidae; genus Lithobates; species Lithobates sylvaticus. The sequence goes on along the minus strand of CM053027.1, from coordinate 226,089,403 downwards.
ATTTAACCAATGCTCACTATTTATTATCTTTTGGTACGCAGCTAATTTGAGGGGGATTCTTGATTTTAAAGGGAAAGTGTCCAATAAAAATATTTTATCAGTATTACACTATGTGGCCCTCCATTTGTCTTTCACTCATTATGTAAACGCGTTGGTGGAGTGCTGATCAAGGGATGCAGTATTGAAGGTCTGATACCCTGGGCTTACTACCGCGCTGGTGCAGTGTAACAGTGTAATGGTCTGATGTTGGAGGAGAAGGTCCGGTTTGGTGTAACTACAGGCCTATTATAAATTGATTTCCGGTGAGTGCAGCCCCATAAGGGGACGAATCCCTCACGAGGTGAAAGTGCATGGTGGACGGATCACAGAAGGATTTCCAATTTAGAACTGTTACCCACACCACACGGGAACTGTCACCTAATTGATTTATTTCTGCAGTCTGCTTGTTCTGATTTGCAAGCACTTTTCATGTGGACTTTAGACACAAATCGCCATATTTGTAGTTTATTTATCCTCACCATATTTATGGTTCACTGTTTATCTATATTAATTTATTTTTATTGATTCACTATTTTTTATCACACTCACTTGACTTTTTTCTATATATTTATTTATATTTATTTAGCACATGGTCACTTTATTTGAGAGTGTATAATTTTTCTCACATTAACCATTTGAGAAACTGTTACAACAGCGCTGCTACAGGGTTTGTTTTAGAGTTGACTGTGCGCAGTCCACCAAATGAATTTTGTATTTTTCTACAAGGATATGGGTCTGTAGGAGGAGGGATCAAGTGGATCTTTATTTTCTTTTGGTATAACTATTATGGTAGATTCCCTCAATGATAGAGGGAGTTCACCCTTGGTCAGCGCCCAGTTGAGAGTTTTCAGGAGTTCGGGGAGTAGGACCCCTCCGAAATGGCGATATACCTCCAGTGGTAAGCCATCTGGACCTGGGGATTTCTGGGTCGCCATTGCTTGTACTGTGTGCTGTATCTCTTCTAGCGTAATAGGGCTGTCAAGTGTGTTCCTATCGTCCTCGGAGTGGTGGGGGATAGTCAAATCTTTAAAAATGTTTTCCATTATTTCCCCCACTTCTTCTTGATTGGACCTATATAGATCTTTGTAGTAATCTTTAAAGGAGTCTACAATTTCTGGGGTATAGGTAGTTGTTCCATCTGCTGTTGTAGTTATCATTGGTACCAATGATGATGGTGAGTTAAATTTTACCAATTGTGACAGCATCCAGCCTACACATTCCCCTTCCCCAAACCTGACTTGTTTTTGGAAAAAAAAAAATTTTCTCTGCTTTTCCTAGCATTATCAGTCGGTAGACACGTTGTGCCTCTATCCATGCCCCTAAATTTTCAGTTGTTGGATCTTTGACATACTGTTCTTCTAAATGTGTCACTCTTTGTGATGCCCCAACTTCCTTTTCCTTGGAATTTCTTTTTTTTTCTTTTAATTTTTGAAATCTGTTGGATAAAAAGGCCTTGGAGAAAAGCCTTCAGTGTATCCCATATTACTCCCTGTGAAGCTGTTCCAGTATTTAAATCAATGTGCTCTATTAGGGCGGTTATTACTTCCTGGGGTTCTCCAATGGGTTCTAATTAAGCGCGACTGATTCTCCATTCCCGGGTTTGGTTTCCCTCACCTATATCCAGGGATGCTGTCATTGGTGAGTGATCCGAGAGACCTCTTGGCAAATATTTTTAATTGTTTATCATGGTGATCGCCTCGTCATTCCCCAATATCATGTCAATCCGAGATAGTGTGGAGTGTGTGGTGGAGAAACACAAGTAAACCCAGGATTTTAAATTCTGTAGTCTCCAGATGTCTTTTAGGCCCATTTCCCCCCATGATCTGGGAGAGTTGGTTATCTATGGGACCTCCCCGTTGTATCAGATGTGGGAGCCTATCTATTTTCTGGTCCATGACCATATTGAAATCACCCACCACTATTGGAATACCTGGTTTATCCAGCACAAACTCCACTAAGTCATAGAAAATGTCTGTCTTAAAAGGAGGTGGTACATACACATTAGCCAACACCAGAATCCTATCCTCTATTTTAAAAATGGATAAAGACATATCGCCCTTGCTCATCAATCCTAGTCTGGAAGCAAATTAATGAGACCCCTATTTTTACGAGGATACTAACCCCCTTGAAAAGGAGGTATGAACCGAGGGGAACTGGGTTCGGAACTCCCTCCACCCCAACTGGGGTATAGAAATATTGGTAAGGTGTGTTTCCTGTAAGCACAGGAGAATAGCCCCATGTGTCTTTACTGTATTCAGAACTGCTGCTTTTTTCCCTATATCCCCTAACCCTCTTACATTCCAAGAACATAGTGTAATGTTTTTCCTATTTAACCGTGTGGTGCTAATCATAGGTGTAGAAATTTCTTATTATCATTGTGACATTGTAAAACCTTCGTTTATTTAGTGATGCATTCGATTTTATATTAGTCGTTATTTCCTGTAGTGTAATAGTGATATAGTGTAAGTCATGATAAACTCTATTCTTTTGAAAGTGCTTCTTTCCTATCTTCCCTCCACCTTGCATACCAAATGACCCTATCATTTCTTAGTGTCTTAGTGAACAAATGTACTTGACACCAAACTTTTACCCTTAGGACAAACTTCTTCCTATCTTTCATGTCAATTTCATACTCATATCCTCTTTCATACTTGGCACTCATATTAAACCAGCCATACAATCTAATTTCCCTAACTTCCTTTCTCATTGCCTTACTAGGCGTACCCAGGGGCCTTCTATTGTGACCTATCCATACACAACACGTACTTGGTCAAGTGAGTGTAAATCTCATTGTGGTTTTCCCCTGGCAGGATCAACAGACCGGTGGAGTGACAAGGTCAACTCAGCGGACGAGGTGGGTAATCTGAATAGCAGAGTAGACCGGATCTGGACAGATGAGCTGGTTCAGTCTAGCAGGTAGGATAGCAGAGCAGGTTGGATCTGGATGGACAACTTAGCGGACTGGATAGCAGAGCAGGCCGGAACCGGACAGGTAAGCTGGTTCAGCAAGCAGACAGGATAGCAGAGCGGGCTGGATCTGGATAGACAGCTCAGCAGACTGGATAGCAGAGCAGGCTGGGTCTGGATGGACAGCTTAGCAGACTGGATAGCAGAGCAGGCCGGAACTAGACAGGTAAGCTGGTTCAGCAAGCAAACAGGATAGCAGAGCAGGCTGGGTCTGGATAGACAGCTTAGCAGACTGGATAGCAGAGCAGGCTGGGTCTGGATGGACAACTTAGCAGACTGGATAGCAGAGCAGGCCGGAACTGGACAGGTAAGCTGGTTCAGCAAGCAAACAGGATAGCAGAGCAGGCTGGGTCTGGATAGACAGCTTAGCAGACTGAATAGCAGAGCAGGCTGGGTCTGGATGGACAGCTTAGCAGACTGGATAGCAGAGCAGGCCGGAACTGGACAGGTAAGCTGGTTCAGCAAGCAAACAGGATAGCAGAGCAGGCTGGGTCTGGATGGACAGCTTAACAGACTGGATAGCAGAGCAGGCCGGAACTGGATGGACAGCTTAGCAGACTGGATAGCAGAGCAGGCCGGAACTGGACAGGTAAGCAAGCCAACAGGAAGCAGGACTTTGGAACAGACTGGATCAATACAGGTGATCAGGTTTGGCACAGGAAACAGAACTTCAGAACGGACTGGAGCAATACAGGTGATCAGGTTCATCACAGGAAACAGAACTTCAGACCGGACTGGAGCAATACAGGTGATCAGGTTCATCAGACTAGGCCGGGTCAGGAATCAGGCATCAGAGTACAAGGGGATGAGGCAGAAGAATGGTCACAACAAGCCAAGGTCGGGTACAGGCAGATAGCTGGATAGTCACAGGTAAGCCGGGTCAAACAGAACAGAGGTATCAGGATCAGGTTACATACACCACAACGCTGTAGAGCAGACAGCGGGGACCGTCTGCTCAGGCCAGGTTTAAATAGGTCACCTGGCGCCAACAAGAGCGCGCACCTGTCTCCCTGTGCGCGCGCCCGTGCGCGGCCGCACACGAGCACGCGCCCCCGGCGCGCATGCGCAGTGGCGCCTGTGGGCCAGGACGGCCAGGGTTCAGGTTTCTGGCAGGATCTTCATGACATTGCCCCCCTCCTTCTCCTGAAATTTAGGATGGCTTCCACTTCGAACTCTTCTTCGCCATCTACTAGAACTGGATCCGGGGGTATCGTTCTCCTGTTGGGAAAGGGGTTGGGAGTGGAGGGCTTCAGCAGGGAAACGTGGAAAACTGGGTGGACCCTGAGAGAATCTAGGAGTTCCAACTCATAGGCCACTTCATTTATTTTCCGTTTGACTGGAAAAGGTCCCAAGAACTTGGGGCCAAGTTTCTTCGAGGGACATGCCATTCTCAAATTTAAGGTAGAAAGCCACACTGCATCACCTGGTGCCAGTACCAGCTCCCCTCGCCTCTTCCTGTCAAAAACTGTTTTATTATGTTCCTGGGTCCGGGCCATGGTTTCCTGCAGGAGTTGGTTATTGGAAGCAAAGAAGTCAATCTTTTTCTGAACCGCGGGCACGGTACATTCAGGGAGAGAATTGGGCAAAAATGAAGGGTGGAAGCCATAGTTGGCGAAGAAGGGCGTCTGTTGGGTGGCAGAGTGGATGGCATTGTTATATGCGAATTCGGCAACTGGTAACAGGGAGATCCAATCATCCTGGGTGAAAGAGGAGAAGCACCGTAAGTATTGCTCCAAGGTCTGGTTGGTCCTCTCGGTTTGCCCATTGGACTGAGGGTGATAGGCGGATGAGAATGACAGTTCGATATTAAGGGCCTTACAGAGTGACTTCCAGAACCGAGAGGTGAACTGCACCCCTCGGTCGGAAACTATGTTGGCCGGTACCCCGTGGAGCCTGATGACTTCTCGGATGAACACCTGTGCGGTTTCTGAAGCAGAAGGGGTGCCCTTCATAGGAACAAAGTGTGTCATCTTTGACAGGCGGTCGACAATTACAAAAATCGTGGTGTGGTCCTCTGCTGGGGGCAGTTCCACGATGAAGTCGATGGACAACATCTTCCAGGGACGATCTGGGACTGGTAGGGGCTTGAGTAGACCCCAGGCCTTGGTCCTGTAACTCTTGCTCCGTATACATATAATGCATGTATCTACAAATTTCCTGCAGTCCTCCCTCAGCTGAGGCCACCAGAAGGTACGTTGTACCAATTCAGTGGTCTTGGTGACACCGAAGTGTCCGGCAAGCTTATGATCATGGCACAATTCCAGGACGGTTACCCGCAGATCCTCGGGAATGAAAATGTTATCCTCATGCCACAGCAGGTCATCTTTGGCTAGCAACCCAGGTCCAGGAGTGGGTATGAGGCCACTGGAGGCCCGTCTGAGCTGGGAAAGCAAATCTTCCTGTAGCAGAAGAAAATTTCCAGGGGCAAGGATCGTGTCCGGAGGGGAATCATCCTGGGATTTGTGGTACATACGTGACAGAGCGTCCGGCTTCGCATTTTTGGAACCCGGACGATAGGTCACGTGAAAAGTAAAACGAGAGAAAAATAAGGCCCATCGGGCCTGTCTAGGTTTCAACCACTTGGCAGTCTTCAGATACTCTAGATTCTTGTGATCCGTGAAGATCAGGATTGGGTGAGCGGCCCCCTCCAGCAAGTAGCGCCACTCCTCGAGGGCGTTTTTTATTTCGCCAGCAATTCCCGATCTCCCACATCGTAGTTCTTCTCGGCCCGAGACAGCTTTCGCGAGAAGAAGGCTACGGGGTGAAGCAGAGCCTTGATGCCCTGTCTCTGGGATAGGATTGCTTCCACGGCTATCTCAGATGCATCTACCTCCAGGACGAAGGGTAAGGAAGAGTCCGGGTGCTTCAGGATAGGAGTGGAGGTAAAGAGCCCCTTGAGGGCCTCAAAGGCCCCTTGGGCTTCAGGGGACCAGTGGAAGCGGGTACCTTGTTTGGTGAGCCGTGTGATAGGCGCCACTATGGCCGAGAATCCTCTGATGAACTTGCGATAAAAATTGGCAAAGCCAATAAATCGCTGGATACCCTTCTTATCTGCAGGAGTAGGCCAGTCCAGGATGGCTGCTATCTTCTGGGGGTCCATCCGGATGCCCTTGCTGGAGATGATTAGGCCCAAGAAGGGTATGCTCTCCACTTCGAAGAGACATTTGTCGGCCTTGGCATAGAGGCCATGTTGCCGGAGGGACCTAGTACACTCTTGACATGCCCACGGTGTGATTCTAGGGAGGAAGAGAAAATTTGTATGTCATCAAGGTAAACAACGGCAAAAACATCTAAAAAGTCCCGGAGCACAAAAACTGAAAGGTAGCAGGGGCGTTACAGAGTCCAAAGGGCATAACCAGGTACTCGAAGTGCCCAAATCGAGACCGAAAAGCCGTCTTCCATTCGTCCCCATCCTTGATACGGACCAAGTTGTATGCCCCTCTAAGATCCAACTTGGAGAAAATGGAAGCTGTGCCAAGCCTCTGGAACAGTTCTGGGACCAATGGAAGAGGGTAGCGTTTTTTCACCGTGACATTGTTTAAGGCACGGTAGTCCACACAGGGTCTAAGGGAGTGGTCCTTCTTCTCCACGAAAAATATCCCTGCACCAGCTGGGGATGTGGAAGGACGGATGAATCCTTTTCTCAGGTTTTCATTGCTATAGTCCTTGAGCTTCCCCTGTTCCACCTCTGTTAATGGAAAAACCCTACCGAAGGGAATCTTGGCCCCGGGGAGAAGCTCAATGGGGCAGTCATAGGACCTGTGGGGTGGTAACACATCTGCCCCCTGTTTACTGAACACATCCAGGCAGGCATGGTAGGCTTCCGGGATGGATTGGAGTAAGTCGGTCTCGGCCTCCAGGCAGAGCAGGGCAGAGGGTTTCACCGGGACCGAGAAGCCACAGGAGAGAAGCCACAGGACCTCTGGCAGTAAAGAGAGGCAAAGGACACTTCCCCTGTGGCCCAATTGATGGCCGGATTGTGTGCCTGCAGCCAGGGGATGCCCAAGATTACCGGGAACAGAGGAGATGAGATGATGTCTAACCGCAAAAGTTCCTGGTGTGATCCAGAGATGACCGTAAGTAGTGGGGTAGTCTCTTGGGTCACTGGGCCTGATTTGATGATGGAACCATCAGCCAGATGGACGGATAGTCCCTGTGCCCTTGGAAGAAGGGGAACCTGGTGCCGGGCAGCGATATCAGAGTCCATAAAGCAACTACAGGCCCCAGAGTCAATGATGGCAGTGGTCCGCAGGGTCCTTCCTGGGAGCTGAAAGGAAACAGAGAGGGCAAGATGAGACGAGACCCCGGTCACTGGATCAACATAACTGGATAGCACGGTCGGGAACTTACGGAGTTTAGCCGGGCAATTCCTGACGTAATGACCCGGCTCCCCGCAGTAAAGACATAAATTGTTGCCGCGGCGTCGCTGGCGTTCTGCTGGGGTGAGAGAAGGCCGCAGGAGTCCCAACTGCATGGGCTCAGATGCAGTGGGGGTAGGGACCGGTCGGGCAGTGGAAGCAGGGCGGAAGTGACTCGGGGCCCTGGGGAGCATCCAGGTTGGTCTTGGGGACCCAATGGTTCATTCGGCCCTACGCTCCCGTAGGCGCCGATCGATCTGGATAGCCAAGTCAATTAGAGAGTTCAAAGTCTGGGGGACCCCTACCCTGGCAAGCTCATCTTTGAGCGTATCCGAGAGGCCCATGCGGAACTGGTGACGAAGGGCAGCGTCGTTCCAGTAAGTGTCGGCGCCCCATCGCCTGAACTCGGTCACATAGTCCTCTGCCATTCGCCGACCTTGCTGGAGGGAGCGCAAGGCGGCTTCTGCGGTAGTTGAGAGCTGGGGGTCCTCATATAATTGCGCCATGGCGTCAAAGAAGGCGGTAAGGCTGGTCAGTGCAGCGTCTTTTTGTTCTAAGAGGCGGTGGGCCCAGATTTGGGGGTCCCCGGTCAGTAGGGCTACCACGAAGCCCACTTTAGTGGCCTCTAAGGAGAAGGTCCTTGGCTGTAGGGCAAAGTGAAGTTCACAAGAGTTGCGAAAGGTCCTAAAGCTGCTACGGGTACCTGAGAACTTCTCCGGAGTGGGGACCTTAGGTTCGGGTGGTAGCATCACTACAGTTTGGGCAGGTGCAGCCCCCATTGGGGGTGTTGCTGGGTATGAAGTCCCTTGGGTACTAGCGGGACTGGACAAGGCCAGTACCCATTCTTCCAACCGGGTGTACCCTTGTTGTAGGTTCTTCACCGCCTCGGTCAGACCCGCCAGGTGTTGGCATAGCCCCTCAATGGCGGAGGCTCCCTGCTCGGGCTCAGACATGGCTGTCTGCTACTGTCAAGTACCTGGTGGTGCGAGCCCGATATTGCAGAGAGAGACCTCCCTTGCGTCTCCCACTCCTGGTTCCCTGGTAGGATGACAGGAGACCCAGGAGTGAGGAGGAGCATGGGTGCCTGGCAGGATCAACAGACCGGTGGAGTGACAAGGTCAACTCAGCGGACGAGGTGGGTAATCTGGATAGCAGAGTAGACCGGATCTGGACAGATGAGCTGGTTCGGTTTAGCAGGTAGGATAGCAGAGCAGGTTGGATCTGGATGGACAACTTAGCGGACTGGATAGCAGAGCAGGCCGGAACTGGACAGGTAAGCTGGTTCAGCAAGCAGGCAGGATAGCAGAGCGGGCTGGATCTGGATAGACAGCTCAGCAGACTGGATAGCAGAGCAGGCTGGGTCTGGATGGACAGCTTAGCAGACTGGATAGCAGAGCAGGCCGGAACTGGACAGGTAAGCTGGTTCAGCAAGAAAACAGGATAGCAGAGCAGGCTGGGTCTGGATAGACAGCTTAGCAGACTGGATAGCAGAGCAGGCTGGGTCTGGATGGACAACTTAGCAGACTGGATAGCAGAGCAGGCCGGAACTGGACAGGTAAGCTGGTTCAGCAAGCAAACAGGATAGCAGAGCAGGCTGGGTCTGGATAGACAGCTTAGCAGACTGGATAGCAGAGCAGGCCGGAACTGGACAGGTAAGCTGGTTCAGCAAGCAAACAGGATAGCAGAGCAGGCTGGGTCTGGATAGACAGCTTAGCAGACTGGATAGCAGAGCAGGCTGGGTCTGGATGGACAGCTTAGCAGACTGGATAGCAGAGTAGGCCGGAACTGGACAGGTAAGCAAGCCAACAGGAAGCAGGACTTTGGAACAGACTGGATCAATACAGGTGATCAGGTTTGGCACAGGAAACAGAACTTCAGACTGGACTGGAGCAATACAGGTGATCAGGTTCATCAGACTAGGCCGGGTCAGGAATCAGGCTGGCATCAGAGTACAAGGGGATGAGGCAGAAGAATGGTCACAACAAGCCAAGGTCGGGTACAGGCAGATAGCTGGATAGTCACAGGTAAGCCGGGTCAAACAGAACAGAGGTATCAGGATCAGGTTACATACACCACAACGCTGTAGAGCAGACAGCGGGGACCGTCTGCTCAGGCCAGGTTTAAATAGGTCACCTGGTGCCAACAAGAGCACGCACCTGTCTCCCTGTGTGCGCGCCCGTGCACGGCCGCACACGAGCACGCGCCCCGGCGCGCATGCGCAGTGGCGCCTGTGGGCCAGGACAGCCAGGGTTCAGGTTTCTGGCAGGATCTTCATGACAGCTTTGTTCTGTAAATCCTACAATTCGTACATACTTCCTCTACCAGGCCCACTGTCACAGGTACTCACCCGGGCCAAAATGCTGAGAGCTGCTCCCCTTGCGACTAGGTGCACGATGCCTCTGGAATGGGTACAGAGGACACCCGGCACAAAGATGCACGGGTTGCCAGCAGGTGGGTTGCAGGTGGTGTGCAGTAGCGACGTAGACCAGGTGAGGCTGAAGCTGCACTGGAAGTAGACACCTGGCAGGACCGTGATGAGGCAGAGGCTGTAGAGGTACCGGAACACACACTGGAGGGAGATCCTGAGGTGCATACGTGAACTGGAAGTCCAGGAAGTCAGGCCGAGGGTCAAGCACAGGTAGGTCAACCAAAGGGGATCCAGAAGGCAAGCCAGAGGGTCAAACGCCAGTAGCAACAAGAGAGTGTCCAGAAGGCAAGCCAGGGGTCAAACACAGGTAAGTAACTCAGAGAATGTCCAGTAGGCAGGCCGAGGGTCAAGCACAGATGATCAGGCAGGATATCCAAGAGGCAAGCCAGGGGTCAAACACAGGTAAGTAACTCAGAGAATGTCCAGTAGGCAGGCCAAGGGTCAAACACAGATGATCAGGCAGAAGGATATCCAAGAGGCAAGCCAGGGGTCAAACACAGGTAAGTAACTCAGAGAATGTCCAGTAGGCAGGCCAAGGGTCAAGCACAGATGATCAAGCAGAAGGATATCCAAGAAGCAAGCCAGGGGTCAAACACAGGTAAGTAACTCAGAGAATGTCCAGTAGGCAGGCCGAGGGTCAAGCACAGATGATCAAGCAGAAGGATATCCAAGAAGCAAGCCAGGGGTCAAACACAGGTAACAGCAGCGGTGGTCAGGAGGGATCCGGGTCAGGCACAGGTAATCAGGCAGATACAGGATACAAGGTACTAGATACAGGATACAGGATACAGGATACAGGATACAAGGACTGGAGCCAGGGACTCAGGAAGTAGAGACAACAAACCAGCAATAGTGAGGGGAAAGAGAAGGCCTTTTATAGGCCAGGTAAATGGTCAGGTGGGGTACCCGGACGAGTGCGCATGCGCACTCGTCTTCTGTCAGCGCTGCGCATAGCAGTGAGCCGCACTGGGTGAGCTACAGCAGATACCCGAGCGCCGTGAACTCGCGCATGCGCACCCGCTGCCCCGCGTACCTGTACTGTTTGCCGAGCCGTTCTACCGCGCGTGCGCATTCTTGGAACCCGGCGCCGGAGTACGGTATTTCCCTGACACCCACCCTCCCCTCGAGGGCTGTAGTCCTTTCCTGAACTTTTTGTAGATCGTGCCTGGCAAGCGAGAGTTCCTCCTGGATAGATTTTAATTGGACAGTCATTCCACTCATAGAGTCCCTACAGGAATTCACTGCCTGCAGGACTTCTTTTGTTGATGGTTCGGGATCACATGTAGCCCCGCCCCCGGGTGGCATCCCCAGAGCCATTTCAGGCATCTGGCCCTGGGGTCTCCCCACCAGGTCCCCAGCCCCCGTTGGCATTGGAGGGTGGCTCTGGCCCTGGGTCTGGTTCTGGCCTTGGCTTTTCCTTACCCCTGAGGTCCCTGTTTTAGACTGTGCCTGCTGGCCTTGTTGATTATTTTTAGGGGGAGTCTAACTAGGGGCCGGACCCAGGGTATGGGCAAATTTTTCAAGTTTAGCTGCCGCTTGACTTGCCGCTTGGCTGGCTTTAGTAGTGCATTGACTTGGCATGGTATTATCTAAGCCTGAAGACCTTTACAAAATGGCTGCAGCGATCTATAAATCGTATGTCTACCTCCGCTTGACCAAAGCAATTCTGCTTTAGGGAAATTTTTTGTTAAATTTTTGTTAATTAACCTGTTGCTGACCGCCCACCATCAATTGACGGCGGAGCGGTGCAGCTCTTGTGGCGGGCCGCCGTCATATGACGTTGCTTGCTTTTTGGCCACTAGGGGGCGCGTGCCGCGGGAGGCGTGCGCGCGTGCCCGCCGCTTCGCCGGGGACCCGATGCGCGTGCCCGGCGGCCGCGATATCCGCCAGGCACCCGCGATTGCCCGGTAACTGAGCAGGACGTGATCTGTGTGTGTAAACACACAGATCCACGTCCTGTCAGAGGAGAGGAGACTGATGGTGTGTCCCTTGTACCTAGGGACACCGATCGGTCCCCTCCCCCAGTCAGTCCCCTCCCCCCACAGTTAGAATCACTCACATAGGGAACATATTAACCCCTGCAGCGCCCCCTAGTGTTAACCCCTTCCCTGCCAGTCACATTTATACAGTAATCAATGCATTTTTATAGCACGGATCGCTGTATAAATGTGAATGGTCCCAAAAATGTGTCAAAAGTGTCCGATATGTCCGCCGCAATGTCGCAGTCACGATAAAAATCACAGATCGCCGTCATTACTAGTAAAAAAAAAAATAATAATAAAAATGCTATAAATCTATCCCCTATTTTGTAGACGCTATAACTTTTGCGCAAACCAATCAATAGACGCTTATTGCGATTTTTTTTTTACCAAAAATATGTAGAAGAATACGTATCGGTCTAAACTGAGGAAAAAATGTGTTTAAAAAAAAAAAAATTGGATATTTATTATAATAAAAAGTAAAAAATATTGTGTTTTTTCAAACTTGTCCCTCTTATTTTGTTTATAGCGCAAGAAATAAAAACCGCAAAGGTGATCAAATACCACCAAAATAAAGCTCTATCTGTGGGGAAAAAAATGATAAAAAACTTATTTGGGTACATCGTTGCATGACCTCGCAATTGTCATTCAAAATGCGACAGCGCTGAAAGCTGAAAAATGGCTTGGTCAGGAAGGGGGTGTTTGTGCCTGTTAGGCAAGTGGTTAACAAAGGATACCAAATTAGAAAAAAAGGGGGGAAGGAGAGCAGCACAAAATGATAAGTCCAGCACATACAGTCATTAGCTACTACTTCGCTTTACTTCCTTATGAGCTCAGAGAAAGGGGAGAAGTGAAGCAAAAAGGAGAAAGAGGTAAAGGGAGAAAAAAAGCAAAGAAGGACTGGTAAAGGCTGCTTTGAGAGAGGAATTGAAGCTGAATGGAGGTTCCCCTCCCCCTCCACTAGCACGGCAGTATCACTACAGGGATGTGGTAAAGTAAAAAAAAACAAATAACACACCAGATGTGATATAATAACATACAGCAAAGCACAGATAATACAAGGTGTTTGAATTGTATGAACTGTATCCGAATTCTGCTGCAGAAACAAGTATATTGGCTTTTTTTTTCTCTCACCTCTTGCTGTTCACTGAGCTGCTGAAGTGTTTGTTTTAAAGTTTTTTTTTTTTTTTTTTTTTTCCTCTGCTGTGTGTTTCTCTATCTCCCTCCCAGAGTCGTCGGGGGAGGGGGAGGCTGAAGACTGCTGCATGTTTGAGATATCCTCGGCTCACTGGACTGCAATAAAAACCCATAAGGGTATATAAGTGATTGCTATATGCAATTGAAGCTCTTTTTGATAGTGATTTTTGACCATTCTATAGAGTGACTTTTATATGGCTTAATCTGCATTATCTGCTACAAACTATCTGCCATCTACTTCAAACCACTTGTCTTTGATAAATATCAGGATTGTCTCCTGACTGCCATATAGTGAAGTGTGACCTGACCTCTATTGGTTCCTTTTTTCTTTCTGGTCTGTGTTATTACTGGCTACAATCTATTTGCTACAAATTGCTAGTTACAAACTGCTTGTTACAAACCACAATGCCCTCTGCTCCCCTTTTGCTAATACAGCAGTACTATTATAAGGAGGAAAAAAAAAATAGCAAATACAGTAATATATTAAGGCGGTATAACAACGTACAGTAATTCACAGATAACACAAGGGATCTGAATTACATGAACTATATGAGAAATTTGCCGCAGAAGCAAGGACATCTCATTCCTTGAGTCGCTTGTTTGGCTGCTGGGGTGTCTGTTTGCCTTAAGCTACTATTTGTTTTTGTTTTTTCTCCCTACCTCCCCTCTGAGCTACCTGGGGAGGTGGTGGCTGAGAATCGTTGCTTATTAGAAATATTTATCGTATCTGGACAGTAATAAAAATCCATAGGGGTCTATGAGTGACTGCTGTGCGCAACATGAGCTCCTTATGATAATGACTTCTCAGATTTTGCTGATCTCCTGATTTCCGAATCTCATACAGTAATTTTTATATTGAGTTGAGTCTGCATCATCTGCTATAAACCTCTTGCTATAAATTATTTGCCTCTGAAAGAGAAAAGGAAATAAAAGAAAAGAGAAAAACCACCTGGATTGGTTTAGGACTTCCAAATATCATAGTGACTTTTCCTGGCCTTTGCTATTTTATTCAATTTTTGGCTTGGCTTGTATTGTCAGCTACAATTTACTGGCTATAAACTGCTATAAATTACAAATTACCGGTCTTAGCTACTTGTTACAAATTGTTCGCTACAAACAAACCTCTAAATTAAGCCTCATAGGGAGACCTGACCCCCTCTTTGTAAAATCATTGTTCTTTTTTTTTTTTTTTTTTTCTTCTAAATACTTTTTATATATGGCTCAGGCTTGCTGCCTGTTATAGATTCCCTGGGCACACTGCCAGCACCTATGATCAAATTTTGTTGTACAATACCAAGGGGAAAAAGCCAGATGACAAGTTATGGACGGATATTGAATCCTTAGGTCACTTTTCAGAGGGAGAGGGCCTTTCAAATGACATAGAGGCTTATTATAGAGGCAAATGAGGAATCCTCCCCATAGTGTGACTAAATATTTTTTGAACTTACAGCGAGGTGATCTCTAAGTATCACTGGTGGGGCAGACTCTAATACAAAGAGGGGGAAAACAAGTAAAATAGGAAAAGGAGGCCCACGATTGGCAGCCCAGGGGGAATTCAGTGATACACGACAGGGGAAACAAGTTTGGTGGAAAACAGACATAGATCCCCCAGACAGGTGACTACAGTAAAGATTGGGACTGGCAAACCTAAAATAACAGGTGAAGAAGCTAAAATAGTAAAAATAAATGATACGTGTGTTACACGATCAAAAACTGGGGCGAAAAGCCCCCAAGGAAGTTCCAAAACACAGAAAAACGGAGATCAGAAGAAAAAAGGTAGGACACATCCAGAAATGATGGAGGATCCCGGACTGGTTGGAACCCAATCAAATCTGGAACAAATAAGAGAAATGCTCACCGAGACGCTATCTAAAGTTGAGACATCACTGAAAACTGACATTGCGGCAGTCAGAGCTGACATTGGGCAGGTTCTCGGGCGAGTGGAAGACATAGAAGAAAGGATGAATAATTATGATCAAAAATTATTGGAAATAAAGGAGCAAATGGAATTTATTCAAAGAACAAACAGATCGCTCTTATATAAAATAGAGGATCAGGAAAATAGAAGCCGGAGGAAGAACCTGAGGATAAGAGGGATAGCAGAAAAATATAAAAATGAGGAACTAACTAAAGTAATGCAGAATTTATTTAACCCTATATTGGGGAGAGAAGAGGATGAGATGTTGAAGCTGGACAGAGTCCATAGGATTACTAGATACCAACCTCAGGCGAATGAGAATCCAAGGGATATAATAGTAAGATTCCATTACTATGAGGAGAAGGCCAAAATAATGGAAAATGCACGCAAGATGACCAGAATTATGTATGAAGGCATTGAACTGCAGATATTTTCAGATTTGTCAGGAGAAACATTGGCAAGACGACGACTTCTCAAGCCACTCACAGAACAAATGAGGACACTAAATGCGACCTATCAATGGGTATTTCCAGCTTGCCTTAAAGGCAAAAAAGATGAACGCAGTGCAGTTCTGAGGTTCCCTGAAGACTTACCAGACTTCTGCAAGAAATTAGACCTTCCACAGCCGGCTTTGCCGGGATGGGAGGAGGGTAATAGCAGAGGGATGTTTCCTAGTAATGCACAGTAACACGGGTTCAGGGGGGCGGAAGAAGGGATAGAGTGTGAAGCATAGACAGTTTTTGGAAAGAAATTAAGGAATAGAAAATAAGTGGCAGCCGGAGGGGGGTGACGGTGTTGGGGGGGGGTCAGCGATTTGTAGAGGCTCGTCCCATTGGGAAGCATGGCGACCGGCCGACATCTAATTAGGTGCCGACGGCCCCATGCGTGGAACAAATATGTGATTTGTTCACTCTCCAATGTGGAAGAGTCTGGGAAAGGGGGGTGGGATAGGGAGGGGGGGGGGTGGGATAGGGAGGGGGGAGGTGGGATAGGGAGGGGGGAGGTGGGTGTTTGTGTTTTTTTTTGGTCTCTCTCTCTCTCGCCCTTTTCCTTCCCCCTTTGTGCCTCTCTTCTGGTGGGGATATCGGAATCCCCATGGGAGGAGGGGGGGGGAAGGGGATAGATGTGTTATTAGGTGAGATATGGCTACATTGAATTTAGCATCATATAACGTAAGGGGCATAAATACGCCAAAGAAAAGGTTTATAGTAAATAAGGAATTACAGCATTATGGGGCGAATATAGTATGTTTACAGGAGACACATATTTCACATGCATCAGGAGGTAGACTATCCACGTGGCAGTTTCCTACGTGGTTCTATGGAGATTCTACATCAAACTATTCAAGGGGAGTGGCAATAGGATTTGACAGAAACACAATGTTTGAAATAAAGGCGCAATTAGCAGATCCGGATGGGAGATTCCTCTTTATAAGGGGGAAATTATATAATACAGAATGCACTATAGCAAGCATTTATTCACCAACTAAAAACCCAGATAGGTTCCTAAGCAAAACCCTAGGGAAACTATCAGAATTCAAAAAGGGGAAATTAATAGTAGCGGGAGATTTGAACATGTGTATTGACCCACGGATGGATACATCGGGACGGTCTCTCCGGTGGTCAACTTCAAGACAGAACAGGATAAAATCCCTACTACTGGAATACCAACTTGTGGATGCGTGGAGAATTAGACACCCGGAACTCGGGACTATACGTTTTATTCAGCAGTGCATGGGACATACTCTAGAATAGATTATGTATTGATAGAACATCAATTAATCCCACTACTTAAGGAAACCGAAATAAAATCTATCTCCCTATCTGATCATGCTCCAGTGATAGTCCAACTAGAAATAGCACTAGGTCCCCCTATGGGTAAAATGTGGAAACTTAATGACTCTTTGATTCAGGATAGAAGTAAATAGAAAAATAGAGCAGGAGCTTGAAGAATTTTTTCTCATAAACGATACAGTAGATATATCTAGGGGTACCCTATGGGAAACACATAAAGTATATACAAGAGGAATCCTAATAAGTATCGGGGCGGGAAAAAAAAAGGAAAAAGGGAAAAAGATCAAAAACTTGCGTAGGGAAATACATGAATTAGAACAACTGACAAGAGCAGGGGGGATTCCAGAGAGAGTAGATTTAAAAAATAAAAAAGAAGAATTAGCAGAACTACTGGAGCAAGAGAGGAAACAAGCTTTTCACATAGTGGATAAAAAGAGATATCGAGAGGGAAACAAATCTGGGAAATGGCTGGCGAGGGTGGTAAAGGAAAAGAAAAACGCATCATTTATAACCAAAATTCAAAATGTAAAAGGAAAAATTATGCATTCATCCGAAATAGCAGGTGTTTTTCATAGTTTCTATAGTCAATTATATAATGTGGGACAGGGAGAGGAAAAAAGAGGGAAGAAGGAAGAAATTATGGAGTACCTGCGGGGCCTTGACCTTCCAAGTGTCCCTGAGGAAGAATTGGAGCTCTTGGAGGCTCCAATAACGCAGAAAGAAGTAGTAAGAGCAATAAAGGAAATGGCAAGTGGAAAAAGTCCTGGCCCCGACGGGTACTCTATTATGTATTACAAGAAGTTTGAAAAAATATTGGCACCTAAACTATGCGATTATATGAATGCCATGGCAGAGGGGGAAAAACTAAGAGAAGAAGCATTGCTGGCATATATCACTTTGTTATTAAAAGAGGGTAAAGATCCAATGATACCGGAAAGCTATAGACCAATATCATTACTGAATACCGACATAAAAATTTTTGCAAAAATAATAGCGGGGAGATTAAAACTACTACTGCCTTGTTGGGTGCACAGAGATCAAGTGGGATTTGTTACAGGGAGGGAGGAAAGGATAACTGTCTTAAAACCTTACTCGTGATACATGAAGCCAGAGAGAGTGAAGCCCCAGTCGTACTGCTGTCGGTTGATGCCAAAAAGGCTTTCGACAGAGTCGACTGGGGCTTCATGATGGAAACCTTGAGATATTTGGGAGTTAAAGAAAGAATGATGCGATGGATAGATGCATTTTATCAACATCCAACAGCTAAAATAAAAATAAACGGAAGTCTATCCCCACCCCTAGAACTCCATAATGGTACAAGACAGGGATGTCCCCTGTCACCAATGTTATTTGTACTGGCTTTGGAACCCCTATTAGCTGTTATTAGAAAAAATATTGATATAAGAGGTGTGAAAATAGGCAAAGAGGAGTATAAGGTGGCTGCATATGCAGACGACATATTATTTTATATTTCGGATCCGAGGACAACTATACCTAATATAATGAAGGAATTGAATAGATATGGTAAGATAACAAACTTTAAGATCAATTTATCAAAGTCAGAAATCTTAAATATAATCATGACTAAAATAGAACAACACGCACTTCAGCCCTCATTTCCTTTTGTTTGGTGTGAGGAGGAGCTTAGGTACCTGGGCATAACACTTACAGCATCTCTGTCGACTGTATATGCGGCTAACTATGCTCCTATCTTGAACAAAGTTAAACAGCATCTAACACAAATGAGACTCAAACCCCTTTCGCTGATAGGGAAGATCAACGCTCTAAAGATGTTTATATTACCAAAATTAACATATGTTTTTCAGATGATCCCAATAAAAATCCCACAAGAGTATTTTACAAAATTGAAAACTTTAGTATTAAAATTCATATGGAGGCGTAAACATCCTAGAATCTCATATACAACACTGGTTAAAGGAAAACAATTAGGGGGGTTAGCAGCACCAGATTTTAAGAGATATTATCAGGCAATTATCATATCACGAATAGCAGGTTGGATACACGATAAGGGTAGTAAAGGGTGGGTAGATATTGAGAGAGCTCAAAGTAAAGTAGATTTAGGGAAAAGGGTATGGGTCCCACGGCACTTTCGGGAACTATCAAGTAGCACAAATCCACTAACAAAAAATGTCTTTAAAATATGGGATGAACTGAGTAAGTTATACCACTGGCATCCTAATTCACCTTTAATTTCTTTATTAGACACAAATTACTTTAAACCGGGGAAGGATGAATATATGTATTTTACTAGGTGGGCAAATAAAAATGATATAATTTTACAGGATGTGATGTTGGGAAATAGAGTCTGCACTTTTAGTGAATTAACACAAAAATGGGGTAATTGGCCATTGGATAGATGGAGATATGCACAAATACAACACTTTACACAGACGCTCCCCCAGCCACTGCGAGGAGGAGGAAATATGAGGCCTATTGAGAGGCTATTCTCCACATCGCAATGCCTGGGACAGAGCGTCTCTAAAATATATAAAATATTGGGAGAGGAAATAGAACCTAGGTATCCGCCTTATTTGAAGAAATGGGAGGAAGAGATAGGGGAATTACGGGATGAGGAACAGAGAAGTAAGATTCTGAGAATAGCATGCTCCACCTCTAGAGACGTTAGAACAATTGAAATGTCGTACAAATTGCTGGCGGGATGGTATATTGTCCCGCAAAGAGCCCAAAAGTTTAGTGTAGACATCTCATCAAAATATTGGAGGGGGTGTGATGCTCCAGGAACGTTTGCTCACCTGTAGTGGGATTGTGTAAAGATTCAGCCATACTGGGAAAAAATTATTGACAATATTCACCAAATAACAGGGGAGCACGTGAGGAAGGAACCATGGACATGCCTGTTCCATGACACAGGCAAAACAGTAGCCCAATACAAGAATACTTTGATACCTTATCTGCTGAATGCGGCCAAGAGTCTAATCCCAAAAGTATGGAGGTCTCTTGACCCTCCATCAATAAAAGAGTGGATAGTAAAGATAGACTGGTTAAGATCAATAGAAGAAACAATACATAGGAGAGAGGACTCGTTGGAAACATTCAGCAGTATATGGGGGAGGTGGATAAAGTTTAAAAAAAACGGCAGAACACCTAAGAATGCTGGAGGAGTAGGATAAGGTGTTTAGGCGTGAGGGAGGGGGGGGGGAGAGAGAGAGAGAGAGAGGGGGGAGGGAGGGTTAAGTATAATTTCAATTATTTGTAATGCAATATTTTGACATTTGAGAATGTTGTTAAATTTAAATAATTCATGAAAAAAAAAGAGAATATACAAAAAAAGAGAAGCGTATAGGAAAAAAAAAAAAAGAGAGAGAAACAACAACCAGATAAAAAAAGTTCAAAAAGCTAGCAGTTCAACTTCACAAAAAACACAATGGTTGTCTCTCACCCATCCAGAGTGTATTTCCTTATTGTTTCCTGAAGCGATCCATCCACTTCCTGCTTTTCCTATGAGATATAGATGGAAACCAGAAGATAGATAAAGCAATGTCCCGGTATCAGCTTTCACAGTACCTTGTATCACTCCACTAGGGTCGGATTTTGCTCCCCATTACCCTCAAGCCGACTGTTCTGAATAGGATTACACTTGCAAGTGAAAGTGAAAGTAACTCGGGTCTACCTCCAGTGATCCTTAGCAAGGGGAAGTCTCTCACTCTGCCCCCGCCACAGATTCCTATTGGGTCTGCTTATGTCTGCTAGTATCAGTAGTCCGTCCGTTAGCTAACCGTAGCCTGAACGGGGGGGGGTCAGGTAGGCGCAGGCTCTCACCACTGCAGCTCTCCCGTATGTCTCTGCTGGTCCCCGTCAGGCTGCACTTTTCCCCGCACTCACCGCTGTCCCATTCGTGACACTGCCCGTTTTTGTTATCTGCTGCAGTCTCCTTTTAGTTGTACCACACCGTCTCCAGCTGGCTCCCAGACCTTCGGCGTGTAGAGAAGGCGAGGAGAGAGAGGACGCCACTCGTACACCGCTTCGCACAGCTTCGTGAAGACACGCCCCCTCAAACAGCTGTGGTCAGATTAGTTTTAGATTAGTTTCTGCCGTGAGCCTTACACACGATCCCAGCAGCGGCTCAAAGATCCGGTGAAATAGAAAATCTTTACTTCCTCTGGTCCATTAGCGTCAAAGCAGGGAAAGGAGTACAGGGCTAGGAACCAAGGTATCAGCCGATAGCGAAACTCCACGGCATTAACTCAACAGTTCATGGAGGGGCAGAGAGCGGAGGCTAGACACCTACACTCACACTCACTCACAGACTCCCGCCTCCATCCGGTCACGCCCCAAAAGACATGTTATTATACTTAGAGGACTCGGGTCCCTCTCTCGAGGCGGCCCTGCGGTTAATAGAGCAGTTTGGGGAGTACTCCGGATTACAAATAAACTGGTCCAAATCCCAAATTCTTCCACTTGATCTGGGTGGCCCGTCCGCAACTCAGGCAACGCTCCCTCTTGTTAGAGCAAGCCAGATCAAGTACTTGGGCGTATTGTGCTCCAGAGCACCGGCAGACTATGTCAATTCAAACATAGAACCTCTGTTCTCTCTCCTTAAAACTAAAACCCAAGTGTGGTCCCGCCTCCCCCTTGGGGTGATGGGACGCATAAACCTGGTCAAGATGATCTTCCTCCCCAAACTGCTCTATTTGTTCTGGCATGCCCCTTTATGCATCCCCCCAGGACCTTCAAGTCCATGGAGGCCATCCTTAACACGTTTGTGTGGGGCACGTCCCGCCACAAACTTTCATGGAGCACTTTAAAATGCCCCGCTCATCTTGGGGGCACCGCTCTTCCAGATCTTTTCTTATACTACATCGCCTCTCAGCTGTCACACTTTTACTACTACAACCAGGCAGATAGGGATCGACACATGACCTTAGTATGCTCTCTACATGTTGATCAAGTCATCCACCCACTTCGAATTCTTATGCGCGGAACTTATGGACCCTTGGTTCCCAAGAACACCATGCTGTTTCACCACTGTAAGATATGGCAACAAGACATGAACATCACCAAGGCCCCCACACTCCACACCTATACACCTCTCTGGGATAACCCCCAACTCCCTGAACTACACACGATCCCGGACCAAACTCAATGGATGGGTAAGGGAATTCTTTTTCTTTCCCAGGTCCTTGACAACGGAGCGATTAGATCGTTACAAACCCTAAAGGAAGAGTTCAGCTTGCCCAACCGAATGCTTTTTCGCTATCTCCAGCTCCGCCACGCCCTCAGCTCCCAATTTGGAGAACCCGCCCCCAGACTTGAGTCGCTACCGCTTGTGAGTGTGGTCCGTGGTCAAGACCCCAAAGGGATGATCTCCTTTTTCTATAACCATCTTATCACGCCAACGGCCACCGCGCAGGCGTACCGGCTCAAGTCCAAGTGGGAGGTGGACCTGGGGGCAGTGGAGGACGGGGACTGGGAAGACGCGCTGGCCACCTCCAAGATGGTCTCCCCTAAATTGTCAGATAGGCTCACACATTTATACATGCTTCATAGATCCTACCTTACCCCCGCTCGCTTATCCAAATTCAAACCTGATTACAGCTCATCATGTCCCAAATGCGGTGATCCACAAAGCACATTCTATCACTTGCTATGGTCGTGCTCAAGACTCCAGGAATACTGGTCCCATGTTGTCAAATTTCGCCACGACCGAATGGGTTCTCCGCTGTCTCTATGCCCCCGCCAGTGCCTGCTTGGAATCCTTCCTCTCCCAGAAGAGAAGAAATACCTCATCACCTTTTTACAGGAATCACTCTCTTTCTCACTAGAATGCAGATTGCCCGCATCTGGATCAGAACGACACCCCCCACCATTCAACAATGGAGGGGGGCAATAAATGCTACCCTCCCCTACAAAAGAGTGCTCTATAAACACAGAGGCTGCCCGACTAAGTTTAACAAAATCTGGGATAGGTGGATGGAAGACTCAACCACCTGCACAGAACACGACTGAACCAAGATCACCCCTCCACCTCCCATGGCAACCTAGATTGACACCACCCTCTATATGCTGTAGTGTTCCCTGACCATGCGACGCGTCTCCAGATGCCCTCTATCTGCCCTCAAAGCTCACTGATGAGCGGTGTGCCCCCTCTGCCATCCAGTCCCTCTCCCCGCCCGGACCCTCAGATAGCTTCTGAGTACAACAGAAATGCATTTGTCTTACCCACTCTAAAGCAGTGTCAGTTGTGATATTCGTAAAATTGGTGCATGTTGCACCCTGCACTTGTTTGTATATTCTTTCATTTATATTCTCAATAAACATTTTTCTGATAAAAAAAAAAAAAATGGGAAAGGCTCCAGGTCCAGATGGCTTTACCATTGCTTATTATGAGTCTTTACTAGCACCCCTTGGCAAAATTCATGCAGAAGTTTTTTAATGGCCTGGGTCTTGATACGACACTCCCTCACGATACACTGAGTGCCGGTTCACACAGGGGCGACACGACTTCCAGCGCGACTTTTGGAGGCAACTTGGACAGGACTTGAGGAGCTACTTCAACACGACTTGGGGCGACTTACAACACGACTTTAAGTCGCCCCAGGCCAGGCGACTTTGGCCGTGGCCAATCAGAGAATAATCAGCTCTGGAGGGAGAACTCCACGCCAAATTTTAAATAAAAAACCAGCATGGGTTCCCCCTCCAGGAGCATACCAGGCCCTTAGGTCTGGTATGGATTTTAAGGGCAACCCCCTACGCCAAAAAAACGGCGTGGGGGTCCCCCCAAAATCCATACCAGACCCTTATCCGAGCACGCAGCCTGGCCTGTCAGGAAAGGGGGTGGGGACGAGCGAATGCCCCCCCTCCTGAACCGTACCAGGCCGCATGCCCTCAACATGGGGGGGTGGGTGCTTTGGGGAAGGGGGGCGCCCTGCGGCCCCCCCACCCAAAAGCACCTTGTCCCCATGTTGATTAGGACAAGGGCCTCTTCCCGACAACCCTGGCCATTGGTTGTCGGGGTCTGCGGGCGGGGGGCTTATCGGAATCCGGGAGCCCCCTTTAATAAGGGGGCCCCCAGATCCCGGCCCCCCACCCTATGTGAATGAGTATGGGGTACGATGTACCCCTACCCATTCACCTAAGGTGTAAAAGTGTAAATAAAAAAAACACACAATTTTTTAAAATATTTTATTGCACTGCTCCGGGGGTCTTCTTCCGTCTTGGGGAGTCTTCTCGCCTGACTCCTCCGCTCTCTTCTGCTCTTTTACCTAGCTCTTTCACGAGCGGAGGAGCTCGGCTTTCTTCTTCGTCGTCGCCGCCGTCGTCTGGGGGTCTCGTTCCGCCTTCGGGGGTCTTCGGGGTCTCTTCTGTTCTTGCCGCTGTCCCCGCCTTCTGCGCCGTCGTCTTCTTCCTCTTCCGATGTTGACTCGTCACTCAGCATCCTCCGGGACTGTAACATCTTATGGGGGGCAGGGTTACCATGTGACATGAGCATGTGACCCCGCCCCTTGTCCCTATATAAGTCACAACACCGCGTGTCTCTGCCATTTCAGCTAGAGAGAGCGACGAGTCAACATCGGAAGAAGAAGAAGAAGAAGAGGAAGAAGAAGACGGCGCAGAAGGCGGCGACAGCGGCAAGAACAGAAGAGACCCCAGAAGACCCCGAAGACCCCCGAAGGCGGAACGAGACCCCCAGACGGCGACGACGAAGAAGAAAGCCAGGCTCCTCCGCTCGTGAAAGAGCTAGGTAAAAGAGCAGAAGAGAGCGGAGGAGTCCGGCGAGAAGACCCCCCCAAGACGGAAGAAGACCCCCGGAACAGTGCAATAAAATATTTTTAAAAATTGTGTGTTTTTTTTATTTACACTTTTACACCTTAGGTGAATGGGTAGGGGTACATCGTGAATAAAAATGTAGCGCTACACGTGGGTGAGCATAAAATAACTGAATAATGCCCAAAAATAGTGATTAGAATCACAAAAATAGAAAATAAATAAATAAATATCGGGATTGCTCCCTGGGTGAAAAACACAAAAGTCCAAAGTGCATACACCAACTCAAATAGTATCAGTGTCCCAGTATGATCGTGTGGATATCAAAGAGAAGAGACATGAAATGACTTGAACTTGATCTTCTTTCAAACACCTTTGATGGATATAAAAAAGGGGGCTTACCAGAGCAAGTGGACTCCCTGTCAGCGACAGGAAGTCAAACAAGCATGTAGAATCCGAACGCCGGCAGATGGAACATCTCTGGAATGGACGAATGGAGTCTGTGAAGTTTTCACTGGAAGGTGAGGACGACCAAACCTTGGAGGACCCAAGATGGAGGATGGAACACGACCTCAAACACAAGACCACGAATTCCAAGCGGTAAATCCGGCCGATGAGCAAAGCATGAAACTGATGTGGTATGGTCAAAAAGTTCTCAAGTGGTATTTCTCAAATGTACCAAAAACATGTGGAGAGAGAAAAACGGAGAGGAACTCCAATAGTGCAGATCAGCATGGAAGGTTTTATTGAACAAAAACCACCCTTACAAAAATATATTAAAAATTGAAATAAAAGTGATCACGATTAAAAGTAGGAAGCAGTGTGGGAATAGGTAGCACCTCGCCCTACGCGTTTCGTCCTAAGTAGACTTCAACTGGGGCATCTACCTGTTCCCCCACACTGCACACATATTTATAAGTAACCATAAAATACCAACCAATCACAGAAAGTTGTACACTTCATATTCTGTAGATACTGATTGGACGAAAAAACATCATGTGACATCATGTGACAGGAAGTGTGGATCTATCTAAATCACATAACCAATCAAATGTGAGCCAGGTTATGTCAGGCAAGATGAATGGTGGAACAAAAACCTGCACCTGAGATAATCCCCTATGACTCCTCCTAAACACATGGTGGATTTGGCGCCAAAAAACTTAATCCAATCATTTGGACATGGGACCCACGTCCAATAGAAAAGGCTCGCTCCGAATCCACTAAAGCAATCAGGCTGCAGGATGAAGCTGACCAAATCTCATTGGTCCGTTAGGTGGCCAATCCAATGTTTCACAATGCTGCCATCCAATCGTAGCCAAGTAGTAATCTGGCGCCAAAACCGCAAACGGGCCCTGAATGGACAGCGCCCATTAGACCGCCCATCGCGTCACTGTGCCGGAAGTGACGCGACGGAAGCGGCACAGGCGCCAGCCAATCGGGCATGTGGCTGAATGGTGCTAGTAATGCTAAACTTTGTCTGTGCGTGATGACATCACGCATCAGTAGGCATCTAGTATCGGCTCAATTACGTTGCCGGTAGAAAGGCGCCAACAGCGCATTAAAAATAGCGGCAATGTGGAGCCAAAAAATAAATAAAAGGCAACCATGTGCCACGGATATACTTGAAAGGAAAAATTAAAATAAGAAGACACTCGAAGTAACTGAATGCCTCTAGTTGAAAAAAACACCATATAGACTTAGTAAATGTCAGAACGACCTCTAGAGTTGGGAGTTCGAAAAGACAGGTGAGGGCTGGCTCAAAACATCAACACAAAAAATATTTATGTGGATTGACGCCATCATGTGGTTAAAAAGCACACTGCATTTAAAAATAAATTTTCTTTTTGTACAGGTTTTAGCGAGAACACACTGAACCCTCATTATAGTGTGATAATGTACATGACATCTTGGACAATTCTATATTCTTATACAATGGTACATGACACACATCACATATATGCATGAACAAGACTGAAACAACTGGAACGAAAAATATTAAATAATGCAAGAATTATAAGGGGACGGAAGGACAAAAAGGCAATTAGATCAGGATAAATTGATGAATGAATTTATGTCCCACTCGACATTCAAACCGAATGGCGAGTAGGTGCGGAGCTCGTAGATCCAATAGGTTTTCAGACGGGAAACCCCGCGTACCCGGGATTCCCCTCTCCAATGTGGAATGAACTGGTCAATGATCAAGAATTGTGTTCCCATGGGGTTACGATCATGGCTCTCTAAATAGTGGCGAGGTACACTATAATTGGTTTTACCACCTTTGATGTTATTGATGTGTTCGTTAACACGAATGGAGAAAGTCCTAATCCCAAGTGAGAAGGTAAACAACGTATTGGGTCGCACAAGTGGTAAACCGCTGCATGGGATAAACACGTGAGGTGACCGAAGATTGGAAAGTATCACTCTTTGCCTACCACAGACATTGTGCAAACAAACGTTGCACTTGCGGCAGGGAAAATAACCTTTACACTGAAAAAAGAAAAGAGGGCCTTTTGGGGGGATCAATGACATTGGGGGCAACTTGACCTTGAATCGATCTGGCGCCCCTAAAAATGACACCAGCCGTCTCTGGGAGTGCTGGACCCAAAACTTTGTCATTCTGGAGTACTCCCCAGTGTCTCTTAACGATCTCTCTGATTTGCCTGGACTGTGTGGAAAAGGTGGTAAAAAAGGACCACTTGAACTTGTTATCAATGG
Organism: Lithobates sylvaticus; assembly: GCA_028564925.1. Taxonomy (NCBI): domain Eukaryota; kingdom Metazoa; phylum Chordata; class Amphibia; order Anura; family Ranidae; genus Lithobates; species Lithobates sylvaticus. The sequence continues at coordinate 226,062,263 of CM053027.1, read as the reverse complement.
TCTTTTTAGGTTTTACTTCTAACAAGGTTTTGCGATCTATTTGTTGGATGCGGTCTATTTCCACATCAAGATCCTCAGATTTGTATTCTTTCTCAAGGAAGCGTTGTTTCAGAACCACCGCCTGTCTGAAAAAATCATCCACTTTGGTGCAATTCCTCCGTAAATGGAGGAATTGACTACGTGGCACAGATCGCAGCCATTGAGAGTGATGGCAACTGTCGACCGGAATGTAACCATTCCGGTCGGTGGGTTTGAAAAATGTGACGAATTCCAAATGATGGTCCACGACCTTGATCTCAAGATCAAGGAAGCTGACCAGGGTGGTACTGGCCTCATGACTGAGACAAATACCCCTATCATTGGAATTGAGAAAAGAAAAGAAAACGTCCAGGGATTCGCGGCTGCCCCTCCAGAGGAGGAGGATGTCGTCTATGTACCTCGCCCAGAAAACTAATTCTGGTCTATTGAGGGCATAGACGACATCCTCCTCCCATTTGTCCATGAACAAGTTTGCGAGACTGGGGGCAAACTTGACCCCCATAGCCACCCCACGAGTCTGCAAATAAAACTTGTCCTGGAACCAAAAATAATTGTGTTGTGCCGCGAACCTCAAAAGGTCCATAATAAAATTCCGCTGCAAAAGGGGTATTTGGGTATCTTTGGACAAATAATATTCAACGGCTTCAAATCCCGAGGTGTGTGGAATGCACGTGTAAAGTGCAGCCACATCAGCTGTCACCAGTATCATGTCATCTTGGTAAGTAATTGATTCCAACTTCCTGATAGTGTCACCAGTGTCCTTCAGGTAAGAGGGAATCAATCTCACCAAGGGCTGGAGATAAAAATCCACATATTTCCCTATTCTCGCCGTGACGGAATCTATCCCGCTGACTATTGGTCGTCCTGGGGGGTGGACGGGATTTTTATGAATCTTGGGGAGATAGTACATGGCAGGAATGCGTGGAACTAGCGGTATCAAAAAACTTCTTTCCTTTTTGTCTAGAATTCACATCGTACTCCATACTCATTCACATAGGGTGGGGGGCCGGGATCTGGGGGCCCCCTTATTAAAGGGGGCTCCCGGATTCCGATAAGCCCCCCGCCTGCAGACCCCGACAACCAATGGCCAGGCTTGTCGGGAAGAGGCCCTTGTCCTCATCAACATGGGGACAAGGTGCTTTGGGGTGGGGGGGCCGCAGGGCGCCCCCCTTCCCCAAAGCACCCACCCCTCAATGTTGAGGGCATGCGGCCTGGTACGGTTCAGGAAGGGGGGCGCTCGCTTGTCCCCACCCCCTTTCCTGACCGGCCAGGCTGCGTGCTCGGATAAGGGTTTGGTATGGATTTTGGGGGGACCCCCACGCCGTTTTTCGGCGTAGGGGGTTGCCCTTAAAATCCATACCAGACCTAAGGGCCTGGTATGCTCCTGGAGGGGGAACCCATGCCGTTTTTTTATTTAAAATTTGGCGTGGAGTTCCTCCTCAAGGAGACACTGTCGCGTCCATATAGATGGAGATCCGACTTGGAGGCGACTTCCATTGAAATCAATGGGTACAAGTTGCCTAGAAGTCGGATTGAAGTAGTACAGGAACCTTTTCTGAAGTCGGAGCGACTTCAGTAGCGTTCATTAAGATGGCTCTCATTCACTTGCATGTAATTTATGATGTCAAGCGACTTGGGGCGACTTGCGGTCTGGCAAGTCACCCCCCAAGTCGCGGTAGTGTGAACGGGCTCTTAGGGCATATATAGCAGTGATACATAAGGAGGGAAAAGACCCCACCGCATGTGGCAGCTATAGGCCGATTTTGTTGCATAATACCGACTGTATATGCACATTGTATTCGGAACCCTCAGCTTGAGAGCCCTTCATGATTAAGAATGGTACGAGACAAGGCTGTCCTCTATCGCCACTCCTATTTGCCTGGAGCCTTTTCTTTGTACGGTCTAGTGGTGGGGTTGACTGTGCAGATATGTGCGTCACTTTTTACTAAATACTCTCTCACGTCAACTCACTCTTTACTGTATCCGATCCTGGGGAACCCTGCGTTTATTCCAGGAATTCAAGATCCAGTTTTCTACTCATTAGGGCAAAATGGTCACTTTCAGGCATCTCATTTTCTGATTAATAATAAGTGGCCGTCTGGGTCAGAACTTATGGATACATCGGGTATCTTTGGGTATCTATATTTCTTACGATCTTTGCCTTCTCCGGACAGCTTTAGTCAAAATCTTACTAGGTATGAGACCTATTATTCAGATGAGGGGGTATAGCCACATGCCCTATCGGCTGTATATCAGTTATTGATTACGCCATTGGATGACCATCAGCTGCCATGCCTTAGTGCATGGGAGACAGATATTGGATACAAGTTTACAGCACGTCAATGGCAAAATATTATTAGCCTTACACATGGGTCCTCTATAAGAACCAAGATACAAGAGACAAGAGACAAATTTTAAAGTGGTTACCAGATGGTATCATACCCCCGTAAAATTGCAAAGGATATATCCCTCCTTGTCAGGTCAGTGCTGGAGATGCCAAGAGGACAGGGGAACAATTCTCCATGTATTCTGGCTATGTCCAAAATTATTTTTGGAAGACGATCCAACAAGTAGCTCAAAATTTTACGGAATGTTTAATTCCAAATGATCCGGCTCTTTTTGCTTCATGCATCTAATACTTCAAGCAAAGTTTATAAAAAAAACAGTCCTTTTTCATCTTTTCGATGCTGCTAAGGCATGTATTCCTTTATGCTGGAAATCTACACAAGAAAATGGAGGATTTCATTTTTACAAAACACCACCAAAAGGAACAATACATTAAGATATGGACACCCTGGAACATGTATATTTTTTCCGGTGAGGGACGGACCCTGTTTGAAAGCGATATGGTAGACTAAATAAATGTAATCTAAAGGGGACCATTTAGAAGAATGATTGGGGAGAAAAATGGATTTCTTTTGATTCAGTAACATCTTGGTGGGAGCATGTCCGCCACCTCCACCTCCCCTCCTTTGGGAGGCAAGAAGTACTGGGACACATATGGCAACAGGGTATAACTTGATGGAACAGACACCTAGGTATGGAGAAATAGAGTAAGAGGGTTAGGTGACCACTGAAAATGGTAGCTAGGTATATCATGTTACATATATAATTGAAATGATATGATTTAGATGAGCGCTATAAGTGATATATTTGAACTGTTGTCATTATTATTTTTTCTATTCTTATATATCTGAAGAAGATGTGTTTTTGTGTTTTCTTGTCTTATGAAATAAATAAAAGATTAAAAAAAAATAAAAAGGAGGCAAGTGTGAGTGGTGAGGGAGCGGGTAAATGGGCATAGTCGTGTCTATGGCCCCATAGGAGGGCCGTAGGTCCACCGGGGTCATGTCTTGCTCTATTGAGACCGACGCCTTCTGGAATGGGCGAGGGAACCACTCCAGGACGCGTGCCATATGTGTAGCTTTGTAGTAGAGCTCGAAGTCAGGAAGACCTGCCCCACCCTGTCATTTTGGGAGAGTAAGTAGTTTATGTTTAACCCTAGGAAGACCATGATTCCACATAAATCTAATTGTAAGGGAACGTAGGGAGGTAAAGAAGGATTTGGGAACTATGATACGGATCGTTTGGAAAAGATAGAGAAGCTTGGGTAGGGTATCCATCTTGAGAGTATTGATCCGTCTGAACCACAGCAAAGGGGATCCCCCCATTACTCTGTCTTTGCTTATGCGGTAAAGTAAGGGAAAAAAGTTCAGGGAGAAAAGGTAGGAGAAACTAAAGGGTATAGTAACCCCTAGGTATGATATCCTGGTAGTTTTCCATTGGAAAGAGAAGTTTGATTTTATTAGGGAAAGCGTGGTGGCAGGGAGGGATACGTTGAGAGCTTCTGTTTTAGCTAGGTTAAGTTTAAAATTGCTGAGGGAGCCGAACCTGTGAAATTCCCAGAAGAGAGATGGCAGTAAGACATGTGGGTTTCGCAAATAGACTAAAAGGTCATCAGCATATAGGGATAGTTTATGGTGGGAGGAGGGCGTTGGGATTCCATGGATGGAGGCGTTCTGGCGAATGGCACAGGCGAGGTGTTCTATCACTATGACAAACAAAAGGGGGGACGTCAAAAGATTCCGATGTTGTGCCATTTACTAGTACTGATGCAGAGGACTGGGAATACAGAGACATTAATTTTAGTGATAAAGGTCGTTCCAAGGCCTAGTTGTTCAAGTGAAAGACACAAGAATCTCCAGTTAACCCTATCAAACGCCTTCTCGGCGTCAAAGGATAGAAGGCAGGCTTTCAGGTCCTTACACTGTATAAAGGAGATGAGATGGATAGTTTTAGCGGTATTGTCCCTTGCTTCTCGGCCGGGACAAACCCAACCTGGTCATTATGTATCACTCCTGGAAGGAGGGGGGCAAGCATGTGGCCAATACCTCTGCGAACAATTTCAGGTCTATGTTGAGCAAAGATATTGGCCGGTAGCTACCACATTGGGAGGGGTCCTTACCCGGTTTCAGTATTATGGAAATGTTGGCAGACAACAACCCTTTGGAGGGTAAGTTAAGATCATCAATGGAATTGAAAGCTTTCGCGAGGAGTGGTGCTAATTGAGGGGCAAATGTTTTGTAGAAATGAGGGGTGTATCCATCTGGGCCAGGACATTTGCCTATTTTCAGACCTTTGATGGCTTGTAGGAATTCAGATGTGGCTAAAAGTTTATCGAGCTCTAGGGATTCTGAGGAGTCAATGGTTGGCAATGCTGTTTCTGCAATCTAGTCTCGCATGTCGTCATTAGGGGAGGTGATCTAGGTGTGTGGGACTGGCGTTAATTTGTAAAGCTGGGAGTAGTATTGTCTAAAGAAAGCAGAGATGTCTGATGTGTGAAACATCTAGTCTTGGTTGGGTAATAAAAAGGATGGAATGACGGGGGGTCTGGGATGGAGGGTCCGCGCTAGGTGTTTACTGCTATTATTGGCTAGGAAGTAGTAATGGTTACGTGCCTTGTCCCTAGCGATCGGGGAGTGCGAATCCAGAAGTTGGAGTAGGTCTCTTCTGGCATTTGATAATTGCATGAATATGGTGTGATCTAGGTGCTTTTTGTGGAGGAGTTCAAGTTCTGCAATGGTGGAGAGGAGGCGGCGTATGTCATCTGCCCTAATTTGTTTGAGGCGGGAGCCATGCTGTATGAGCATTCCCCGTACTACACATTTTAGTGTCTCACATTGATTAAGGGGGGAGGTAGTGTTCGAGGAGTGGTTGGACATACAGTTCTTGATCGTTTTGGAGACCTCGGCTACGCAGACAGAGTCTCACAGTAAATTGACGTTGAGCCTCCAATGTGTGCCTCTATGGGTTGTCAGGGGGTCGGAACAGAGTCAAGTATACGGGGGCATGGTCAGACCAGAGTAAACGGTCTATGGAAGTTTGAAGGGGGGTATCTAACAGGGATTGTGAGATTAAAAAAGTGATCAATTCTGCTATAGGAGTTGTGTGCTGCGGAATAGTGGCTGTAATCCCTCTCTGTGGGATGCTGGACATGCCAGGTATCCACCAGATGGGAGGAGTGTAGCAGAGATTTTATACCTGTCAGTGTAGAGAAAGGAACAGAGGACTTACCCGAGGATGTGTCCGGACAGGGACAAGGTGATGTTGAGGTCTCCACCGATTAATGAGGCAGGGACCTCCAAATGAGGATAGTCTGGTGAGAACAGATGAGAGGAACCGGGTCTGGTCCACATTGGGAATGTATATGTTAGCCACTGTGAAAATAAAATGGTTTAGTTTCAGTTTTAAAAAGATGAAACGACCTGCCCCATCAATGAGAGAGTCTAAGACGTCAGGATTGAAGGATTTATGAAAAGCGATGGAAACACCTTTGGATTTGGCGTGGGGGTTAGTACTATGGTTCCACTGTGGATTATATCTATTGCGCAGGGTGGGGGTGGATACCGTGCGAAAATGTGTTTACTGCAATAGCAAAATTTTGGTGCGTATTTTATGAAAGTGGTAAAGTATCTGGCTCCGCTTCTCCAGTGTATTAAACCCTCTGCAATTAAAAGATACTAATGTAATTGGTCCGTCAGTAGCCATAGAGTGTCTGGGTGGACATGAGATGAAATAGGTTCAGTAGGTGTCACATGGGTCAGCGGCTCTCAGTAAAAGGAACAAAGCTAAGAAAAGAGTGGGGGAAGAGGGGACCAAGGGGGAGAGAGGGAGAGACAAAGAGGGGGGGGGGGGAGAAGGAAAACAGAGGGGAAGTGAAGGTAGAGTAACATAGATCAGAAAGACCTTATATTTACAAAATTTATTGTCACAGTCACATTTCCCCAAACCATAGGTTGCTAGTGGTTACAAAAAGGTACAGTGTGATAGCTACACTATCCCACTTAGGAATTGGCCTACGGTCATTATATAATTACCCCACGGTCCAAATACGCATAAATGGTACACTGAGCAACTCTTTTACCCTCTTTAATGGCACAAGCCAAGGTTGCCCCGTCACCTATCTTGTTTGCGCTGTCTCTAGAGCCCTTTCTTTCATCGGTCAGACATGACCCCAACATTAACGGATAACTGTAGGTGACACTGAACACAACTTTAAGATCAACATGACCAAGTCAGAAATCCTAAACATCTCTGTTCCTGGAAAGATAGTCTCCCAACTTAAAAACTCCTTCCCCTTTAGTTGGCAAAAAAGCAAAATTAAATACCTAGGCATCTACCTTACCCCCAACCCAAAATCTTTATTCCGCACTAATTTCCTACCCCTTCTCAACACGATCAGATCTGACTTACAAAAATGGGTTCAATTGGCTCACTCATGGTTGGGACGCATTAGTGTGGTTAAAATGAACGTTCTTCCCAGACTGTTATTCTTACTCCAAATAATTCCTTATGGTATTCCTGCAGGCTTCTTCACTCTGATTAGCTCAATACTAATCAAATATGTACGGAACAGAAAGCGTCCTAGGTTGGCCAGAACTCTCCTCACCAGATTTAAATGTCAGGGGGGCCTGGCCCTCCCTGACATTAAGCAATATTTTACGGCTATAATAATGAATAGAATATCCGACTGGAAGTTTCATAAAAACTCTAAATTATGGGTCAATTTAGAAAATGTCTCTTAGCAAAACTGAACTCTCTACCCAAATGTGGATTCCTAAACAGTACAGAACTCTGTCTCTCAACACCTCGCCACTTTCACAATCGACCCTCAGGATCTGGGACTCATTGTGTAAGAAGCACAACTGGCAATACAACTCCCCCCTCATGCCACTGACTGGTCATAATTTCTTCCCGCCGGGACCCTAAAATCCACGTTTGGAACCTGGGCCCATCGCCCCTTCTTCATCAAGTCACGACCCAAATGGGAATGGTACCAATGTCATCATTGCTCTCAAACCAGGAGGCCACACCCCTGGATCGCTGGAAATATCGCCAACTGTCTGCATTTGTCCACTCTCCCGAGACCTCTTCGCTCCACTTCTGCCCTAACACCAATGGAAGCAGCTCTCTCTGAGAGCCAACCAGTCACTAAACCCATCTCTTACTTCTACCAGGCTCTTCGGAACCTAACCGCAACTGGATATCCTACCTTCCTAGCTAACTGGGAAAAAGACCTCCACAAAGAAATTTCAGAAGCACAAAAGACTACCATTCTGCAAATGGCTCATACTTCCTCCACAGCCTCTAAAACGGCGGAAGTAAACTATAAATTGCTCACGAGATGGCACTACGCCCCAGTCTTGCATCACAAAGCATTCCCAGAAGTGTCACCCCTCTGTTGGCGAGGTTGCAGGGAACAAGCATCTCACGCCCACATATGGTGGTTTTGCCCGCTTATACGTCCTTACTGGCTAACCATATTACATTGGGCAAAAGAGATGCAAGGTTTTGAAATTCCTAATGATCCCTGGGTTATCTTATTGCATTGTACGGACTCATCAGAAGGAGCATACAAAAAAAACAATAGCTCCACACCTACTCAATGCAGCAAAAGCTCTTATCCCCCGCTATTGGAAACAACCAACCATCCCCATGTCAATGGCTATTGGAGGTAGATAACACATACTATATGGAAGATCTCACTTACTCCCTCAGGAATAAGTCAGACCTGGTTAGGAAGATATGGTCCTGCTTGTTTGCCTTTAAATATACAACCACATACACTGAAATTATGTCTCTGTCTTAGGCTAAATGAATAACATATCCCCACTTAGACTACAATCGTTGCCTGAAAAGGGCCGGACCAGGGCAGACTCCCCTCCTTGTATCCCCTTCCCCCACCTTTACCCTTTCTTTTCCACCTCTCGTCCTCCCTCTCTTTATCTCCCCATATTCCTTCCTTATTGTTTCTATGTACAGTGAAATTGCACTAATGATATATACCCTTACAAGGATTTCGTTCCGAAATTCCTGTCTGTCTTGAACTCTTAACCGCTTCCCGACCGCCTCCTGCACATATACATCGGCAGAATGGCACGGCTGGGCAAAACCACGTACCTGTACATGGTCCTTTAAGAGCCCAGCCGTGGGTCGTGCGTGCCTCTCCCGGCGTGCTCGCGACCTGGTCGGGAGCTCCATGACCGCGGCCGCGGGACCAGCGGACCCCATCGCCGCTGGTGTCCTGCGATCGGGTCACAGAGCTGAAGAACGGGGAGAGGTCTGTGTAAACAAACCTCTCCCCATGCTTCCTACACTGCCTGTCACTGATCGGCTGTTCCCTGTCATCGGGAAAGCCGATCAGTGACGTCAGACATAAACCCACGCCCCCTACTGTAAAAAAAACAAAACAAACACACGTCACACTAACTCCTCCCCGCCCCCTAGTGGTTAACTCCTTCACTGCCAGTGTCATTTACATAGGAATCAGTGCATTTAAATAGCACTGATTTCTGTATAAACGACAATGGTACCAAAAATGTGTCAAAAATGTCCGATGTGTCCGCCATAATGTCGCAGTCACAATAAAAAATCGCTGATCGCCGCCATTACTAGTAAAAAAAAAATATTAATAAAAATTCTATAAAACTATCCCCTATTTTATAAACGCTATAACTTTTGCGCAAACCAATCAATAATCGCTAATTGCGATTTTTTTTTTTTTACCAAAAATATGTAGAAGAATATGTATCGGCCTAAACTGAGGAAAAAAAAAAATGTTTTTTTTATATATTTTTTGGGGATATTTATTATAGTAAAAAATATTGCATTTTTTTCAAAATTGTCGCTCTATTTTTGTTTATAGCGCAAAAAATAAAAACCGCAGGGGCAATCAAATACCACCAAAAGAAAGCTCTATTTGTGGGAAAAAAAGGACACCAATTTTGTTTGGAAGACACGTCCGCGCAATTGTCAGTTAAAGCGACGCAGTGCCGAATTGCAAAAACGGGCCTGGTCCTTTGGCTGCAAATTGGTCCGGGGCTGAAGTGGTTAATGACATCTTACATACCAGTTTAGAAATATTTTCCGTAGCACATGTCATGGTAAACAGGCGTTCCTACATTGTTATAGGTTGGAGTATGTTACTTATGCCTAACGATTTCCTAAATGTAAAGCATGCCTATTTGCATTTGTATTGTACACTCTGTTCTTTTTCTACTTTTTTAATAAAAGCGAATAAAAAATAAATAAAAAAAAGGTACAGTGTGAATGGGGAGTGTATCCAACAGTGTGAATGGGGAGTGTATCCAACAGGTCAGGATTAGAAAAAGATGAACCATAACAAAAAAGGCCACTAGGTGGCTCCAAAAGTCTAGGAGAAGGGAATAAAAACGGAAAATTGTATACTCACCTTTCTGTAATTTTCCTTTCCTGACGCATCTCCATGACAGCACACACTGGGTTGTGACTCCGCCCCCCACAACCTGACAGGATAGGTTAACTATAAAAGTTCTCTGTAACTATCACCTAATGAAGGGTGGGATGCTGTGTGCTGCCATGGAGATGCGTCAGGAAAGGAAAATTACGGAAAGGTGAGTATACAATTTTCCGTTTACCTGACGCATCATGGCAGCACACACATTGGGAAATAAGTTGACAGTCGGGAGGGTGCAAGTAAAGTAACAGAATGTATTCATCATATGGCAGTAGAATTGGCCCGAATAACTGATCTACCAAACTCTACTGTCGATAACTGAGCCAAATCTACCCTGTAGTGGGACATGAATGTATGCCTGGAGGACCAGGTTGCTGCCCTGCAGATTTTCTCTGGTGACACCCTGCAATATGTCCAGGAAGTTGCCATTACCCTTGTTGAATGAGCCCTAATGTCTCCAGGTATCGGCAGATTCTGAATGTCGTAGATTTTCTTGATGACCTTGACCAACCAAGATGCAATGGTTCGAGATGAAGCTATTTGGCCTCTTCTTCCTCCGTGAGGAATCACCAATATATTTTCGGTCTTCCTGAAAGAAACAGTAGCTGTCAGATAGTTCCTAATGGTGGTCATACTGTCCAAGGCATGTGGTTGCCCTAGATTATCAGTAAATGAAGGAAGGTTGATTTCCTGATTGTAGTGGAAAGATGACACTTTTGGAGTAAAGCGGTCTGAGGGTTTCAGAACCACCCTGTCTGGGGAAAAAGATCAAGTAAGGTTCTGAAATCATTAAAGCCTGTATCTCCAAGACTCTTTTTGCTGACTTGATGGCTATAAGAAATGTTAATTTCAGTGTTAAATTCCATAATGTAATCGAATCAGCTGGGTGAAAGGGTGAACCTGACAGAGTATTCAGGACTACTGATAAATCCCATGATGGAAATGTCGGTCTTCTTGGAGGCCTGATCTTAACACAAGCTTTTATAAACTAGATTAGGAGAGGGTGTGAGGCCCATCTAAACCCTGTTTTTGCAGATAATGCTGAAATCTGAACTTTTATGGTACTTGAACTGAGTCCCTTAGATAAGCCTGTTTGAAGAAACTCCAAGATTTGCGAAGCTTGTGGATGTAGAGGATCCTATCCATTCTGATGGGCCATGATCATGAATCTCTCCCATATCCTACCGTAAGTAACGTTGGTTGAACCCTTCCTTGCTTGGAGCAGCATTGCAACGATTTCCTGGGAACAGCCTTGTTCTAGGAACCGATTCCTCTCAACATCCCTGCCATTAGATGGAGTCTCTCCAGATCAGGATGGAGGAATTGACCCTGGGTAAGCAAATCCTGAGACAGTGGAAGAGGTAGTGGATCTCCCATGCTGAGCTGCAGTAGAGTCGTGAACCAAGGCCTCCTGGGCCAGAAAGGGATCACCGCTATTACTGAGGATGATGACCTCCTGAGTTTGGACAGGAACCTTGCAATTAGAGGTGTTAGTGGGAATATGTACCACAGACGAAAGTTCCATGGATGGACAAGGCACACGCCCTCCGCAGATGGATATGCTGCCTCTGACACTTGGTGTTTGTAGTAGTCGCGGCCAGAACGAGCTCAGGAGTCCCCCAAGTTTGAGGCAAAAGATCGAATGCTTGATGGTTCAGGCACCATTCGTTGTTTGACAGGAACTCTCTGCTCAACCGATCAGCTAGAAAGTTCTGTGCTGCCCATTCCAGGATGGGGCGAACCTCCTGTAGTAAGGTACTGCTCCTGGTACCCCCCTGTCTCTGAATGTATGTTACCTCCACTTTGTTGTCCCTCCATATTAGAACACTTTTCCCCCTCACGGACAGGCCAAACGCTAGTAGGGCTTGAAAGACTGCTCCGAGTTTGAGAACATTCAAAACCATGCCCACTGTGTGAAATTGCCATTGATCCTGAACCGCCTGGTCCTGATAGTGGGCTCCCCATACGGTTTTACTGGCATCTGATGTGATTACCTCTTGTTCTGGGTGAACTATAGGTCTGTGCCTTTTGAGGTTGTCTGTATTCATCCACCACCAAACTGACTCTTTCACTCTGTGTTGAATGGCAAATCAGCTGAAGCATTGATATGCCGTTCCATTGATTGAGGATTGCATCTCCCTCATGTGCCACTGTGCCCACTGGATCATCAGGAAAGTGGCCGACGTCGAGCCTAATGTGCTCAGACAGACTCTTGCTGGAAGAAATGTTGTTGTCATTAATTTTTTTAACTTCCGAATCAACGGATCTATCTTTTCTCGAGGTAGACTGACTTTGTTTGACAGAGTGTTGATTTCCGCCCCTAGAAAGATCATGTTCTGTGTAGGTTGAAGATTTATTTTTCCCCAGTTGATCAGCCACCCGAAACTCTGAAGTTTGTTGATCAGTATCTCCCGGTGATGAATCAGTGTATCTTGACTGTCTGCTAGAAATAAAAAGTCTCAGGCCTTTCTCCCTTAGAAATGCAATCACTGGAAGAAGAGTCTTTGTAAAAGTTCTGGGAGCGGAGGTACTGGAATTCAAAATGTCGATGATTGACTGAAAATCGCAGATATTTTTGAAATGCGTGGTGTATAGGCACATGTAGATAGGCGTCCAATCTACTGACAGCATCCAGTCTAATCCTATTAGTCTATTAGTTTATGGCTAATAGGATTGACTGGAGGCTCTCCATTTTGAAGGCTTTGATCTGAATTCTTTTGGTGATCCCTTTTAAGTCCATCACAGGGCGTAAATCTCCTGTTTTCTTCTTTATTAAGAATAGAGTAGAGTAGTACCCCCTTCCTCTTTGAGAGGTTGGAACTTCCAGAATTGCCCCCTTGCTTTCCAAATCCGCCACATACTTGAGAAGTAGCTTCCTCTTGACTGGCGAAGATGGAATTCTGGTTGGCTGGAAATGGCCCTCAGGCACACCGTCTAAGAACCTCCATTTGTGCCCATGTTATATTGTGGACAGTGTCCAAGCATCGTTTATGTGATCCGTCCAGACCTGTTAGAATTTTCTGAGCCTTGCTCCCACTTCCCAGGCAGGATGGGCGTACCCTCAAAAATATTTCTGGTCATCCCCTGATGGGGTGGTCTTGGGTTTTTGAAGAGGATTTTGGATCCTTCCAGATTCTCTTGAACTCTCTTCCTGGCCTATACCATCTCGCTTTTCTATACCTTTCCGGAAGGTTGCATTTGAAAGCAGGACCCTTTTGAAGTTTAGGCCTTCTATCAGAGGGAATCCCCCCTGTCACTTTGGAAATCGCTGAGTCCAGTTTTGAACCAAAAAGATTAACTCCATCGTAAGGAATCTTGCACCAATTGGCCCTTGACTGAAGCCAGCATAGCCCTTGCAGAAGAATGAATGACATCTACTGAAGTCTCCGCTACAAAAAATCGCCTGCTAGTTTCAGTTCTTGAAGAGAACGAATTATTTTCTCTTGGTCAGCTCCCTCCTATATTGGCAGACCATCCAGAGATCGCTTTTCCGACTGCAGCCTCTATTGGGAGGGTTACATGTGTTGTGAGTCGCATTAGGGAAGTGTCTACCAACGGTGGATGAATTAGCAAATTCACCTTCAGCTCCTCCAGTGGATATAGCTTGGCTAACTTATTATTCAGGTTAGATCTTTTATCTGATCTTTCCCATTCATCCTTAACCACTTTACGACCAGAGCACAACGATGTACGTCCCTTTTTTGAAGAGGGATATCTCGGTAACGGCAGCAGCTGCTGTCACAACTGAGAGATCCATCTCTTCGGGCGCCGGGCGTATTTACGATAATGGTGGTCTCCGCGGCAGATTCGCCGCAAGATCACCGTTATCAGCGGCGGGAGAGGTGCCCCCACCCCTCCTGCCACTCTCCTGCACCCTTTGCCGCTTACCGGAGCTATCAGTAGTGATCAGGTTCTTGCCTCTGCTGGGTATGGAGATGAGTGAGGCTAAGAATGCCCCTACCCGTCTCTATACCATAGCAAAACGTCACTTCCCCCCATACCTCTTAAAAGGAACATTTTTTCAATGTCATTTTTTTAAATGACAATTTTTTTTATTTATTTATTTTTTGCATTTAAGTCCAAATATGAGATCTGAGGACTTTTTGACCCCAAATCTCATATTTAAGAGGACCTGTCATGCTTTTTTTCTATTACAAGGGATGTTTACATACACGGACAGACGGTGTGGTTAATGTAAAAAAAATGAGCCCCCCTACATTTTTATATATATATATATATGTGTGTATGTGTAGCGGCCATAACTCTCAATGGGGGGGCCTTGACTTTTGGGCTTACCGGTTACCTCCACTTGGCTTGTTAATCCGTGTCTAGGGGTTCCCAGGGTTAGTACACAACAACTTTGGATGCTGACACCATAAAAGTCCTTTTTGAAGGGTTTTTATTTGCAGGGGTAACATCCAACAAACATAGTTTCAAATAGGAACAGAGGGTAGGGATGAAGAAACTCAGGTACCTTGAACTGCTGACAATTAGAATGTCTCTAACAAAACCCAGAGAGTAGCCACTCGCAGCTGGGCGCTTCAATGCTGAACAAATCAATAGCCAGACTTTGATCCGGAAACTTGTAAAGTCTCTGACACGGAATAAACTTTCAACCGAAAGTGACTAGGAACCTTTTCTCAGTACCTGGAACTTTCTCTGTCTCCTTGGCAGTACTGTGAAATTGCAGATTCGTTAGTGTCCATAACAACCCAGCAACCAGGCTCTTCTTGAGATGCCCGCTTGTTGGCCCTCCTCCGAAGAGTCCTCCCCTGGTCGCTTACACGAGCTTCAGTGCCCCTCCAAGGTTGAGTGCACACCCGGACGCCTTGAATCCTTCCTCAGTTACTGCGCCTCGAACCAGCTGGTTCCGAGACTCGGGAACAGATGGATCCTTGCCCCAGACCATGCGGGTCTGTGGGGCTAGTCAAACTGACCATGTTGCGGGACGGCAAACTCTCCCAGGCCCGGGACCCCTCGCGGGGCTAACCTGGTCCAGAATCAGGAACAGGCAGCTATGGCCGAACACGTGACTTCAGCACCTTAAGTACCCTTCCCCAGACTAAACATCGGGGCCATACGCACCCACCGATTGGCTCCGGGGAAGACCGATACCCAAGACGTCCAACCAGGCCTGGTTCTAGGCCTGTAATGTGTACCTTACTGTACCCATGACCAGGCAGAACCCTAGTACAGCCCAGCCAAACTGATGCCAAGGTAAACCTGCACAATTAAGCCTCAGAACCCCACTACTGTTCTGAGGAAAAAAACGAAATTTCCACATATAGCGGACACCTTGTAAAAGTGTCCCCGCTAACACATACATACACATATATATATATATATATATATATATATATATATATATATATATATATATATATATATATATATATATATATATATATATGTGTATATGTAGCGCTGGTATCCTTGTATACTGATGTGTATTAGCATTTACAATGAAAGTCTATGGACGTTTCTATGGCTTAGTGTTTGGCGCCATCTAGCGGCCAAACACTGATAGTGGACTTAAATGATTTTTGCTTTTACAAAGCACTGAACTATTTACAGGAAGTGACTGTTATTTACACTGGAGAGTTGACCTTTTTACCCAGGATGCCGGGTGACCTACCCATGGACACCCTCTCTGACAGTGCATGCTGGGTAGGACATAAAAGGAGCCTGAGCGGCCATCTTAGCTCTCTTCGGGACGCATGGCCTGTCTGTGAGGATCTGTGAGGAGGCCTCCCACAAAAAGCAGCCTACAGCCATTGCGGAGCGCAACCCTGCTCGATTGTGTGAGTGATTGGACGGTGCCAGAGACACAGTGACCAGATTGGGAAGATCCAGAGACACTTGTTTGAGCATCGGAATACCGGGTTCACCTATCGGAGGGGAACGGAGTGACGGAGCTGGCTGACATAGAAGCAATCTGAAAACACCGGACCAGAGTTACCATACAGAGCTTCCGATCCTGTTGGTGAGCGGGTTGCGGCCCACAGTTTATTAACTTATGCACCTAGTCAGACTTATATACAGGCCTCGCTGGGATCCATAGTCCTACGGAGGAGGAGTATAGCAACTGACACTAGGCAGGCATAAGGCCTATCTGCTATTGCATCTCAAGCCTTGTATCATAGTTACGGAAGCAACACCAGGATCATTCTTAACTCAACTTTAATTACTTTAACCCTTGCATTACAAATCATAAGGAATTATCCTAGCTAGCGAAGACAAGAAGACTAAAGACTGAGTACTTTAAGTGAGATCCCACACATAGCTATAAAAGTAGGGGGAGCTCCCGTGTATCTATATTGTTTATAATTGTTTTATCAAAAATTCATTGTCCTGTCATTCTATGTTGGGATGACAGCACAATAACTGTAATCACTGAATCGGGGAGGTGAATTCTGACTCAGATCGCCAGTGAAGCGCTGAGATCGCAGCTTCATAAACTGACCATTACTGTGTCAGTCTATGAGGATTCTCTGTGCGGAGATCATCGGCGGGAGAACATGTTCAAACACTTCTCCCCCCAATTTATCTCTGTTTCATAAACTCCATGGGGAATCAAAAAGTTAGTCATAACCAACATTTAAACAGCATAAAAGTAAAACAATATTAACTAGTCAAGGCTATAGACAGGATAAAGGAAACTCAGCATTTTTCATCTTCCATCTGTGGACCACATTTATCAATTCATCACTTTGTGGACTATATTTATTATATTCATTTATTGATTTACATGTGTGTCACTTAGAGTGTACAATGTTTTTCTTTTTTTGCACTATATACTGTCTCATTCATATGACTGTTCTCATTTAGCGCTGCACAATTATCTGCCATGGTGGAATCAGACTGCATAGTGTAGCTTTGCTAACCAGATGAAGTCTGCTGTAATAGTCCTGGGAAGATCCAGGTCCACCTACTGCTCTATCCCCACCTGTTTACGTTCCCTCCCTGGTGTCTGTGGATAATGGCACCAGGGTATACTCACAAACCAACCATATTGCTATCCATTCAGGGGGAACTGCAGCATAGTAGTCTACATTCTGTCCTGGCCTACACACAATAGCTTACCAGCAGACATGTCCCCCTCCTATCTGGAAGTAATCGGGGAAGCCTAAACTTCAGCCTCACTGATCCCTGGGGAGTGGCCTGCTCCAGCCATGCAGTTCTCCTCCCAAAAATTTCCGGATTACATCATATCCTCTAGTCAATTGCTCATTGAAAACTTTAATATGTATGTATGTAATCCGGAAGTAAAAGTCTCAATCAGCTCAATCTTAGGATTGGCTGGTTAACTGGGAGGCGCCAGCCGCTTAGCATATAAAAACACTTCCAACACTAGCCGGAAGTGATGTCCTTGATGACGCCCTGTA
Source organism: Lithobates sylvaticus (assembly GCA_028564925.1). Classification (NCBI taxonomy): domain Eukaryota; kingdom Metazoa; phylum Chordata; class Amphibia; order Anura; family Ranidae; genus Lithobates; species Lithobates sylvaticus. Next base: position 226,045,064 of record CM053027.1, on the reverse strand, counting down.
GGAGGGGCGAAACGCGGAGTCGCAATTTCCGGCCAGTAAGCCAGTGACGCCTGCTTCCTGTTCCGCTTGGAGCGCACGCCAATAGCGCACCCGGAACACGCTGATCCAAGTCTGCTCAGTAGTGAGTCACTATTGTTTTGCACTTAGAGGTTTAGCACGGCGATACCACACATGCTTGTTTTTTCTTTCCTTTTTTACGGCACCCATATTCAACTTGAGTTTCCATTGGATCACTTGAAGTTTTTTCCGGATTCCTGATATTACCCATCTCACCACTCCATTATAGCTTACTTAGACCCTAGGACTGCAAAGCCGTGGGTCACATTGTTCTGGTGAGTAGGGTTCTTAAGGGGACCATCCCTTCAGGATCACCTGCAATTTATCCCAACCTGCAATATTGACTTTTAATCTACTATTATTGTTGCTGATACTGTTTGTTTTATTAAGCAAAGTTTCTCTCACTTATATTCATAGCGGTATAATAGTAATCACAGTCGCAATATATGCACCACCTCTAGTGGTGAGACATGTGTACTAGCATTTTTTGCAATACTGACTTTAATCTACTATTTTGTTGTTTTGAAAGCAAAGTTTTTTCTCACTCATACTCACAGTGGTATAATAGTAATCACAGTTGTTATATTTGCACCACCTCCAGTGGTGAGACACGTGTATTAGCAATTTTTTGCAACTTTTATTGTTTTGTTTGCTTCACTTACACCCCTAGTGGTGATTCACATCTGCTAGCGCAGCCTTATCTCTCAGTACATCATATTTAAGGTTCTTTAACCTTTTCTAGGTAGCAGCAGCAGTCCTTGTTTATAAACTATTGCATGGTGTTATGTGTTTTTATATTATTCTTTGGCGCAAGTATTAAGTTTTTGTTTATTGTTGCCAACCTCTGCCTGTCCTTGACTACGATCCTGCCTTCTGTTTATGTACCTTGTTGGCAACTGGCTGGCAACCTTTGCTTGTTCCTGACGCTGCAGTTGTTCCTGAGTCCATACGTACCTGCCTGGCTTCCGCTGAACAGTTCTGGTGATCAGTCTTCACGCCTGCCTCCGAGAGGTTCCTGTATCTCCAAGCTCCAGCCTTCTGCCTGCAGGCACCGGCACCCTTTCATTGCCCCAGCACTCCCTGTCCCCACTACCAGGGGTGTTGGGACCGGAACTGTGCAAGAGGCCACCCTCAGCATTCCGGGCTCCGCTGTAAGGTACGTGACAGTACGATCCAGCCAAATGGAATCCGAAAGGGGGGCCTCGCCTTTGGAAGCTCTGTGCCAGATTGCAGCCCTTACCCAGGCAGTCCAGGGCCTGCAAGATGGCTATCGTCAACATGAGCAAATAGTTGAGTCATTGTCTCCAAGCACCTCAACTCATCAGGCGGTCACAGTGTAATGAATTTTCAGACTAAAATGTCTGAACCGAGTTATCTGCACCTGGTCTAATTTCAAAATGTTCATGCGTGCATGGTAGAAGCGACACATTGACACTGCACTGTTCAAAGTGAAACTTCCTCTTTATTGCTCTGGGCAGATAGCCCCCTTTATAGTAAGAAGACGACTCATTGTTTGCAAAGACATATTCAAAGTCTAGTTGTGTTGTCATCTGTGGATTGGAAGACTCTAATCTAGGTGTTTCATCTCCCAGTCATATTCATCCAGGTCTGTCTGTGTTGTCATCTGTAGATTGGAGGATTCTTATCTAAGGGGTCTTGGCCAGTTTCATCCAGGTTTGTCTGTTGATGTCTTGTATTGGACTCCTGAACCCACTCGATGGGAGGGGGGGTCTCTAGTTACTTCGTTTTGAGTAAGGAGATTCAGCATTATACATATACAAAAGAAATAGTCATTTTATCAAAGCATTAATAAATCCACAACAACAGCACCTTTGCCCTCCGTTCCAGCTGCTTCAGCATCCACAGTAGTGGTGCCACCCGCAGAGCCTCAAGTTCCCACTCCTGAGAGGTTTTCGGGGGATCGTAGCACGTTCCGTGCCTTCAAGAATGCCTGTCAGCTATACTTCCTGCTACGTCCCGTACCTTCTCTTTGGAGAGCACTAAGGTGGGGTTCATCGTCTCACTACTCCAGGAGGGATCCCAAACTTGAGCTCACCGCTTAATGGAACTTGCCAGCCCTCTGTTGAACACTATGGACTCTTTCTTGAACGAGATGGCCAAATTGTATGATGACCCTCAGCATGCCACAACGGCAGGGGCCAGTCTCCATGCCCTCCAGCAGGGTCGTAGGCCAGTGGAGGACTCCATAACAGACTTTAGGCGATGGAGTTCCGATACACTATGGAACGATGCAGCCCTCCGTTATCAGTTCCACATTGGACTCTCTGAGGCACTGAAAGATGAGGTTGGCTCGAGTTGGAATTCCCAGTTCTTTGGAGGACCTGATCCAATTGTCCATCCAGATAGATCGTCGTCTAAGGGAACGGAGATCTGAGAGGACCAGCCAATTTCATCCCACCTGGATGTTGCCTAAAGTTTCTAGCAATCCTCCTATTCCTGCCTCCGCATTACCTGCTGCCACCTCTGAGGCTCCGGAGCCAATGCAGATAGGCCTGCTCCGTTCACCACTGTCACCAGAAGAAAAGCAGCGTTGACCCGTAAGTTTGACTCGTCGCCTCATGAACCTTGTGCATTGACTTTAACGAAATCTGCTCACATTGCTGTTCCTGTCTCACTACAGCTTCCAGAAGGAACACTCCGGGTCCGGGCTATAATTGATTCTGGCGCCTGCAGCTGCCTAGTTGACCATGCCTTCGTCCTGCAACACAACATTCCATTAAAACCCAAACAACAACGACTATCCATACGGCTAGCAGATGGGTCAAAAGTCCGGGCCTATTGCTCATGAAACCCAACCGCTGTCCGCCAACATACTACTCGACCGATTGTCGATGATGATTATGATGACATAGGCACGTCGTGCACGCTAGTGCGCGACGCTGACGTAGCCACTCAGGAAATGATTGGATGTAAAGACCAGCATGTAGATTGAAACTGAGGCTTGGTTCGCAGGAAACTAGGAAATTTAGTTTTTATATACAGATCCCTTTGGAACGCACGCCGGCCGATACCGAAAGTGGGGATCCGCACGCTAATACAGGTGATGCTACTCAAACTATTTGTAACAGTATATATATAGCGCAAGTGGTGGCTGGCAGACATGTACCCCAGTTGAAGCCTATATCAGGCGAAACGCGTAGGGTGAGATGTTTGCCTGAGCCGCTAGAATTTCTTGCGCTTATTTTTACATTTTTTTATGAATTTTATACATTTTTTGCTTGGATTGAAAAATCTATACAATAAAAAAACCCCATATCATTTTGGAGTTACACTATGAGGAGTTGTCTCCTTTTTTCTATATCTCCTTTTTGAGCCCCATATTTCTTCTCCTGGCATTTTACAACTAGATCTTGGTGAGTAAGAGGGTACAGCTACCCAGAAAAGATCTCCAGATGATACGGCTGGCTGCGACATAGCCCCTGCAAATCCGGTGAATCTGGTCCATGCACACTTGACTCACCACTGAAAGGTCTGTGAGTCCACCTGCTCTGGTAAGAGTACCTTGATCATTACTTTTATACATGTATATGGGAAGAATTTTTCTAGGAATAATTGAGTCGGCCTGAAGTCAGGAATATCTAGAAAACTTCAAGTGGTATCACATACCTCCCTTGTGACTGTATCAACGCAGTTATATTTCTACTATCTGTGAACCTGGGGACAAAATTTTAGGGATGGACTTTTCTCATCACTTTCATTAATTTTCATGTTTATTTTATGCACAATGTTTATATAATCTTTTCTAAAATATACCTAGAGTGATTCTACAGGACTGCTGTACGAAAAATTGTCCAAAATAGCCCTATCAAAGTTGGGGTTGTCCTTGCTTTATATGGACAAATTAGAATCCATTGCACACCATACAGTGGAATTGGACCTATATAGATGAGTTTTCATACTGCATAGTTTCCTGTTTATATATGCATCATTGCACTTATATTTTCACCTTGAGAATAATATAGTCATTATATGTTTTTTTGTGCCCATGCGATTTTGGTGAATCGCATATTTTTTTGGATCACGTTTGAAATCTGTATTCTCTTCACAGGGGACCATTACAGGTTCTCTGGACATCTAAAACTGAGAAAAGTTGGTTGTACACTTTGCGCAATTATCACATTTTGCTGGTTGTTTTCAATATATATACACTCACGTTTATTTATAACTGTAATAGGAACACATTTTCTCTGGGTCAGTCCATCGAGACTAATATTAGTCATGCCAGTTGACATGCTCTAATGATACACTCAGATAAAGAGTGTTTTCACCATAAACATTCCTGTCACACATTTTTTTTGCCCGCAGGTGCACATTCTCCTGCGTTGCTTTATGTGAAACAGGGACATATGTTTACAGAAGCGCTGCACTATTTACTCTTTATACTACCCAACCATCAGGAACTACTATGCCTCACCACTATTTCCAATCATTCTGGGGATGCCATGGCTGCAAGCCCATATCCCTCAAAGTAATTGGGTTACTGACGAGGTGGTCTTCCAGTCTACCTACTGTCTCCAAAATTGCCTCCACATGTCTCTCCTTCTCACACACAGCAGGCTTAGGAGGAGCTGTTTTGCATCCATTCACGTCAGCCCTGCCTCATTCCCTTCTTCCTGCCTGCTGGAGAGAAGACAGAGCGAGCCGAGAGAGGAAGAGGAGGACAACACACAGTCCCCGCCGAGGTGACCCGGAGCCTGCCACTCCACCTGAAGGACAAAACAGTTGTGAAAACGTGACAGTAGTTGGTCTCGGAGGTCGACACTCCATGTTAATCAGTACACATCCATGAGTGTCTATCCATGAGAGTTGGACTAAGGAGTGTGGAGTGGTTTACCAAGGCTGTGGATATCTGCTGCATCTTCAAGGAGTTAAAAGGAGGGCCATCTTTATGCAAGCTTATTATGACACTCTGTAATGGGGTGTCATATACGTTTGGTAAGAAGTAAATCTCTTTTTTCCTTGGTGGTGGATCACCTGCGGTTCATTTGAAGATTCCTTTGGATAGATGGACTCTTTCTGATTTATTTATCATATGCTGCACGGGTGGAATTATCTTTGAAGACACATTTAATGTTTTGTTGGACTTTCACCAGCTATTTCTTTACTGTTTATTTTATTCCATATTCAATTGATTATATATGGTCCAATCACGGTTTGTAATATTCACTTATTTGTGGGGTTATATTACAATTTCATTATACACCCATTTATCTGTTTATAGGATCTATTTGTGGTCCTTCTATTTTATTTTAGTTGTGCTGTATACACATATAGTTTCTAGGCTCACTTTAGTACATTTATGACTATAGCTGTGGCACGGTCAACATGGATATTAATTTTTGGTTTAAGCGCTACTTGTTTTGTTTTCTATTCCTTTTTCACTGTAGTTATGTTTTACAGTTGAGTCGCAGCTTCCAGCAAGGCTTTTTAAAGCCTACATACTAGCTATACATATACACCTTGAGTGTATTTACCGCAGCGCAGTTTCTTTTCCAATTTTTCATTCTTTTCTTTCCACCCTATGGTCCCAGTAATCGACTGCTTAAAATCTGTATCTGAATCCCAAAAACTGGTCCCATCTGTATACCATAGCTTCCTTGACATATTTGATAAACAGAGGGCAGATACTCTTCCCCCTCACTGGGTTTATGATTGCCCAATCGAACTATTACCAGGGGCAGAAATTCCTTTTGGAAGGATCTTTCCTTTGTCGGAACCCGAACTCTTGGTCCTTAAGGAGTACATTGACGAGAACCTCAGAAAGGGGTTCATCCGACACTCCTCTTCTCCAGCTGGTGCCGGAATATTCTTTGTTGAGAAGAAAGATCATTCCCCCTGCCCATGTGTGGACTACAGGGACTTGAATAAAATAACAGTTAAAAACCGCTGTCCTCTCCCACTGATCCCAGAACTGTTAGAGACTGTGAGAAATGTAAGCTTGAACGCTAGACCATTCACTTTCTCGGCTTGGTAATATCAACTGGGGGTGTGGCAATGGATCCTCAGACGGTCTCAGCCATTATGTCCTGGCCACCCCCAATCGATAAAAAAAGGAGTGCAACGTTTTATTGGGTTCTCCTCCAATTTCTACAGAAAATGTATCAAAAACTTCTCCAGTATCATAGCACCTATAACGCAGCTCACAAGGAAGCAAAGCCGTTTCCAATGGTCTGCAGCAGCTCAAGTTGCATTTGACGAATTAAAGGGGTTATTTACCTCCGCCCCAGTACTAAAACATCCTGATCCTGCCTTGCCTTATACCCTGGAGGTGGATGCGTCGGAGAGTGCTGTGGGGGACATTCTGTCTCAACACCAAGGACCTAAGTCATTAATGCACCCTGTGGCTTTCTTCTCCAAAAAATTAGGTTTATCGGAAAGGAATTACGATGTAGGGAACCGAGAACTCTTGGCAATAAAATCAGCCTTGGAAGAATGGTGATACCTCCTGGTAGACATGTGCGATTCGTTTCGTACGAATTCGTAATTCGTACGAAAAATCGGCGTGGGGTCCCCCCCAAATATCCATACCAGACCCTTCAGGTCTGGGATGGATTTTAAGGGGAACCCCGGCCAAAAAAAAAAAAAAAAAAATGGCGTGGGGTCCCCCTCAAAATCCATACCAGACCCTTTATCCGAGCACGCAACCTGGCAGGCCGCAGGAAAGGAGGGGGGGACGAGAGCGGCCCCCCCTCCCGCCTGAACCGTACCAGGCCACATGCCCTCAACATTGGGAGGGTGCTTTGGGGTCCCCCCCAAAGCACCTTGTCCCCATGTTGATGAGGACAAGGGCCTCATCCCCACAACCCTGGCCGGTGGTTGTGGGGGTCTGCGGGCGGGGGGCTTATCGGAATCTGGAAGCCCCCTTTAACAAGGGGACCCCCAGATCCCGGCCCCCCCCCTGTGTGAAATGGTAAGGGGGTACAAAAGTACCCCTACCATTTCACCAAAAAAGTGGCAAAAATGGTAAAAATGACAGAAGACAGTCTTTGACAATTCCTTTATTAAAATCTTCTTTCTTCTGGTCTTCCTTCTTCCTTTCTTCATCTTCTCCTTCCGTCATCTTCTTCCATCTTCTTCTTCCTTCGATTCGCTTCTTCTTCCTCCGGTCTTCTCGTCCTTCTCGTCCGGCGTCGTCCTTCTCGTCCGGCATCGGCGTCTCTTCTCGCAGGCCGCTCCTCGCAATGGGAGGCTCCCGCTCTGTGAGGCTCCGCTCCGGGTGACAGGTCTTTTATAACGAAGGCACCTGGTGACCCCGCCCCCTCTGACGCACGGGGACGTCATGTGGAATTCCCTATGGCTTTCCCCATGACGTCAGAGGGGGGCGGGGTCACCGGGTGCCTTCGTTATACAAGACCTGTCACCCGGAGCGAAGCCTCACAGAGCGGGAGCCTCCCATTGCGAGGAGCGGCCTGCGAGAAGAGACGCCGATGCCGGACGAGAAGGACGACGCCGGACGAGAAGGACGAGAAGACCGGAGGAAGAAGAAGCGAATCGAAGGAAGAAGAAGATGGAAGAAGATGCCGGAAGGAGAAGATGAAGAAAGGAAGACCAGAAGAAAGAAGAAAGAAGATTTTAATAAAGGAATTGTCAAAGACCGTCTCCTGTCATTTTTACCATTTTTGACACTTTTTTGGTGAAATGGTAGGGGTACTTTTGTACCCCCTTACCATTTCACACAGGGGGGGGGCCGGGATCTGGGGGTCCCCTTGTTAAAGGGGGCTTCCAGATTCCGATAAGCCCCCCGCCCGCAGACCCCCACAACCACCGGCCAGGGTTGTGGGGATGAGGCCCTTGTCCTCATCAACATGGGGACAAGGTGCTTTGGGGGGGACCCCAAAGCATCCTCCCAATGTTGAGGGCATGTGGCCTGGTACGGTTCAGGCGGGAGGGGGGGCCGCTCTCGTCCCCCCCTCCTTTCCTGCGGCCTGCCAGGTTGCGTGCTCGGATAAGGGTCTGGTATGGATTTTATGGGGACCCCACGCCATTTTTTTGGGCTAGGGTTCCCCTTAAAATCCATCCCAGACCTCAAGGGTCTGGTATGGATTTTGAGGGGGACCCTACGCCATTTTTTTTTTTTTTTTTGGCTGGGGGTCCCCCTTAATATCCATCCCAGACCTGAAGGGCCTGGTTATTGAATTTGGGGGGACCCCTACACATTTTTTTATCAATGACTTCAATGAATGACAGTTCTCTGTATTACGGATCCAACAATTCATTTGCCGGCAATAGCTGCGACTCGATTTTAAATAGTTTTTTTTTTCCTGCAAAAATGACACTGCAGGAACAGTTCCCTATATTAGATATACTGAATCTCGAATCATTCGAAGCATTCGTTATATCCGCTATTATAATTTCTTTCATGTTAGTTGAAATTACATATTTGTTAGTTACAATACAACATTCGAATTGTTCTCTGTATTACGGGAATCGGCAATTAGCCGCGAGTGATTTTAAATGTCTTTTTTTCCTGCAAAAATGACACATTGTACAGAGAGAGTTCTAAACACGGGAAACCTGCGCCCTTCTATATACTATATACTATATAGTATGTCTATGAAGGGGGGTCAGGTTTCCCGTGTTTAGAACTCTCTCTGTACAATGTGTCATTTTTGCAGGAAAAAAAGACATTTAAAATCACTCGCGGCTAATTGCCGATTCCCGTAATACAGAGAACAATTCGAATGCAACAACTAACAAATATGTAATTTCAACTAACATGAAAGAAATTATAATAGCGGATATAACGAATGCTTCGAATGATTCGAGATTCAGTATATCTAATATAGGGAACTGTTCCTGCAGTGTCATTTTTGCAGGAAAAAAAAGCTATTTAAAATCACGAGTCGCAGCTATTGCCGGCAAATGAATTGTTGGATCCGTAATACAGAGAACTGTCATTCATTGAAGTCATTGATAAAAAAATGCGTAGGGGTCCCCCCAAATTCAATAACCAGGCCCTTCAGGTCTGGATGGATATTAAGGGGGACCCCCAGCCAAAAAAAAAAAAAAATGGCGTAGGGTCCCCCTCAAAATCCATACCAGACCCTTGAGGTCTGGGATGGATTTTAAGGGGAACCCTAGCCCAAAAAAATGGCGTGGGGTCCCCCTCAAAATCCATACCAGACCCTTATCCGAGCACGCAACCTGGCAGGCCGCAGGAAAGGAGGGGGGGACGAGAGCGGCCCCCCCTCCCGCCTGAACCGTACCAGGCCACATGCCCTCAACATTGGGAGGATGCTTTGGGGTCCCCCCCAAAGCACCTTGTCCCCATGTTGATGAGGACAAGGGCCTCATCCCCACAACCCTGGCCGGTGGTTGTGGGGGTCTGCGGGCGGATGGCTTATCGGAATCTGGAAGCCCCCTTTAACAAGGGGACCCCCAGATCCCGGCCCCCCCCCCCTGTGTGAAATGGTAAGGGGGTACAAAAGTACCCCTACCATTTCACCAAAAAAGCGTCAAAAATTGTAAAAATGACAGAAGACGGTCTTTGACAATTCCTTTATTAAAATCTTCTTTCTTCTTTCTTCTGGTCTTCCTTTCTTCATCTTCTCCTTCCTTCATCTTCTTCCATCTTCTTCTTCCTCCGATCCGCTTCTTCTTCCTCCGGTCTTCTCGTCCTTCTTGTCCGGCGTCGTCCTTCTCGTCCGGCATCGGCGTCTCTTCTCGCAGGCCGCTCCTCGCAATGGGAGGCTCCCGCTCTGTGAGGCTTCGCTCCGGGTGACAGGTCTTGTATAACGAAGGCACCCGGTGACCCCGCCCCCTCTCTGACGTCATGGGGAAAGCCATAGGGAATTCCACATGACGTCCCCGTGCGTCAGAGGGGGCGGGGTCACCAGGGGCCTTCGTTATAAAAGACCTGTCACCCGGAGCGAAGCCTCACAGAGCGGGAGCCTCCCATTGCGAGGAGCGGCCTGCGAGAAGAGACGCCGATGCCGGACGAGAAGGACGACGCCGGACGAGAAGGACGAGAAGACCGGAGGAAGAAGAAGCGAATCGAAGGAAGAAGAAGATGGAAGAAGATGACGGAAGGAGAAGATGACGGAAGGAGAAGATGAAGAAAGGAAGACCAGAAGAAAGAAGAAAGAAGATTTTAATAAAGGAATTGTCAAAGACCGTCTCCTGTCATTTTTACCATTTTTGCCACTTTTTTGGTGAAATGGTAGGGGTACTTTTGTACCCCCTTACCATTTCACACAGGGGGGGGCCGGGATCTGGGGTCCCCTTGTTAAAGGGGGCTTCCAGATTCCGATAAGCCCCCCGCCCGCAGACCCCCACAACCACCGGCCAGGGTTGTGGGGATGAGGCCCTTGTCCTCATCAACATGGGGACAAGGTGCTTTGGGGGGGACCCCAAAGCACCCTCCCAATGTTGAGGGCATGTGGCCTGGTACGGTTCAGGCGGGAGGGGGGGCCGCTCTCGTCCCCCCCCCTCCTTTCCTGCGGCCTGCCAGGTTGCGTGCTCGGATAAAGGGTCTGGTATGGATTTTGAATTCATTCGTTATATCTGGAGGGAGCAGCACACCCAATATTGATCTTCACAGATCATAAAAATTTAGAATAACTCAGGACTGCCAATCGCCTCAGACCCAGACAGGCAAGATGGGCTCTTTTCTTTTCTCATTTTAATGTTCATATTACCTACCGGCCAGGGTCTAAAAACATCAAACCCGATGCGTTATCCTGCATGTTCACAGAAGCTGAGGTTTCATCCCGATACTATCCTGCAAGCTGGGAATTTCTTACTAACCCAATCTGATTTTGTGTCACAAATCCGTTGGGCATCCCTGAGAACACCCTGAGCTGCCCCCAGGTACAAACCTCCAAGAAAAAGATGGGTTTTTCTAGCAAGGAAATACAATTTTTGTCCCTCAAAATCTGCGCACCACCACCCTACAGGTCTGCCATGACTATCCTTTGGCAGGTCACTTTGGGGGTCACAAGACTATGGACCTAGTTCAAAGGCACTTCTGGTGGCCCAATCTTGCAAAGGACTGCAGGAACTACGTTAATTCTTGCCTGACCTGCCTCAGGAATAAGAACAGTAAAAATAAAGCTTGGGGACTATTGAGACCGCTGCCCATCCCTGAAAGACCATGGGATAAGATTTGCAATGGACTTCATTGTCGAGCTACCTCCCTCTGAAGGGTTTTCGTCTATCTTTGTGGTGGTTGATCGCTTTTCTAAAATGGCACACTTTATCCCCATAAAAGGGACCCAGTCAGAAACCGAGACTGACAGAATATTTATTAAAGAAATTGTTAGGCTCCACGGAATCCCCAGTGACATTGTTTCTGATCGTGGAGTACAGTTCACATCAAAATTTTGGAAAGCATTATGTGAAGCATTAGGCATCAAACTCAGTTTTTTCCGCAGCCTATCATCCCCAGATCAACGTGCAGACTGAAACCAGGGCTCGACAAATCCCAGGCACCAGGTCGCCATTGCGACTAGAAATTGTGCCCTGGCGCCTGGGTTTTTGTCAGTGACAGGTGCCTCTGCTACAGGGCGGGCTGTGGGGTCTTGGCCAGGAAAGTGGAGGCCCTCCAGACACAGAGCACTGTCTGGTAGTGGGGATGGAGTAGGAAGAGAGTGGCGCAGCAGCCACTGACATCCTTCTCCACACTCTTGTCAGAGCAGCGCCGCGGTGTGTGAAACTGTATGAAGAGAGAGAGAGGAGCTTTCAAAATTGAGGTTGGATGTCAGGGTGGGCGGGACCCAGTGGGCAGGACCCAGCTTTCCACCACCAGCCAATGGGATGGGATCTGGGTGGGCCGCTACGTGTATGTGGCCCCGCCCCTTTCATAAACAGCCCAAACATAAAGTGAACTCATACCATGAGACATGTGGTTGCCATTATCCCTGATAATAATTCCATAAGAAAACCTCTATGTATGGGATGTTAAAGGCAACAAAACAATATTTGAAAATAGATATAAATTTATTAATACATCAGAAAAATTCCAAACATTAGATATACAAAGATTTTTTTTAAAACATTGTACATGATGTGAGAAGACACAGTGATACCTAAATCCAACGCGTTTCAATAAACCATAGTATTTGGAATCTTCATCAGGGAATTTTATCACTGTCTACAAAATAGATCAAAAACAGCATTTTTAAGAATTTAGTCAAAATGGAGTTATTTACATAATCTCCCACATATTGTCCCAATAGCCGGGCAACATGTGGCCAAACTAACCAATCCCCAAAATTTGTTACATATACTTACATCAACATAGTTATAAATGTGGTAATTGCCACAGGTATCAGCCCATAACTTGAATCCCTGGATCTAGCAGAGATGTATCCCATTAATTTCTACAGGACGGCCGGATATATGTGTATCCAAGTATACACTGGTGTTTTAGAGAACACTGCAAATGCTAAAGACATATGCATAGTGTTAGAAGAGAGATCAGGGAAAACAGCATAAGGGAAGAGGGTTGCCATACATTGTACTTACTATTCTGATGTGTCCTCTATGAAATCCTCCGAAGGCTGAGGTGTAAATACACCTAGTACCCCGCTCAATATTTTAGACCTCCTTCAGCTACACGCTGAGGAGGGTAATGACACCATAACATCGTCCTTGGCATCCTATGTATGTGTGTGTTCCGGGTATCGTACCGCCCCTTCATGTGACCATGATGACGTGGCACGCAAAGGCGCGCCACGTCATCAATGACGAGCCGCGCATTCGACATACACTATGTCCAAGCGCGGCTCGTTGCCACAGTGACCTGGGCGCTAGGGCGCTCTGCCCATCGCAAAATGCGATGATGCAGCCCGCACCATACTCACAAACTTAGTCCAGCGGTATCTTACCCGCTGAGCATTCGACCTGTATTCTTTCAAAATCTCCCACTTTCTAGGTACAAAACCCACAAAGTGGGAGTGATGGCATGTTGGAAAAGCCAAGAATGAAAAATACCACAAGTTGCAACAACATAACAGAAGGATACCTGAAGATATAGACGTCACATATGAAGTGACGATACTGATGGTCCAATTACTCATGGCCGCCTCTGATCAATATCTGTGGCGCCAGAATAAAGGCCATAATAAGAGCTAAAAACCACTGGCACATTTCTCTCCAATTGAAGTGGGAATTCCACTCGATGGGGAGTACAAGAACCTCACATATCACTCATGGAGTCCTGAGGGGTCCTTTTTGTGCCAGGGAGAAATAGTGGTACCCGCTTGTGTCTGCGAGACCCTTCAAATAATATGGTAATAAAGGGCTGGCAAGTTGTGCAGTTCCACTTAACATCATCAATTAATCACGTTACATACAAATCATATAAGTCTATAAAGAAAAAAACCCTTATGTATAAACATCTCTTTGACAAATCACCATAACCCTCCCCCAGAGTCCATCTGCTTATGGAGGTACACAGAGGAAAATAAGAAGAAGCAATGCAAAGATAAAAACTGACAAGAATTGAAGTAGGTTCTATTCACTTCTATTCAATTACTGAACTTTTTCCACCTCTAATGTGACCTATAAACTGTACAATTCAATTGAAAGACAAACTGAAATCTTTTAGGGGGGGGGGGTAAAAATATAAAACTAAAATAATGTGGTTGCATAAGTGTGCACAGGCCTTTTTTAGAGCACGCCATGCTTTTACCATTTGCCCAAGGTGCATAAAGATTCACTGACCCCCCCTGGTAGACCTACCGTGGCATCCATGAATAGTGTCATTAGTGGATTTTCTCTGTATATTGATTCTTTTTTACAACCCCTGGCCCAGAATCTCCAATCATATATACGTGATTCCATACATCTTTTGGAACTTCTGTCACCCTACATAAGGCTTGACAGCTACTCTTGGCTGACCCTTGATGTAAACTCTCTGTACACTTCAATTACTCACTATATAGGCATGTCAGCCATACAACATTTCCTATTATCAGACCCATGCTCAACACAAAACAGGCAACTTTTATCTTAAATGGCACCCTTTTTTGTTTAACACACAATTTTCATTTCGAAGGTGACTTTTATCTGCAAACCCATGGAACGGCAATGGGTGCCAATTTTGCCCCATCATATGCAAACTTGACCATGGGTTTCTGGGAAAATCAGTTCATATGCAAAAATAACCCCTTTGCCAAGCATCTCGTCATCTGGGATGGTCCGCCAGTTGCACATTGTAATGCCAGTGATCTTGGTCTCTCCTTCACATCTGTCTGGAACAAGGACAGTCTGGCCTTCTTAGACTTCGAATTGGGCCATGAGTATGAAAAAAATGGGATGGCAGAAAAAATTAGGCAACTGTGGACTTTTATGGTACGGATAAGGACTCACATAACATTATATAAAAATATATAAATTTATTACAGCAATATAAAGAAAAATTATACAATAGAATAAAGAGAAGCAAATGTTTGAAAAAAACACATGGAAGCAAGAGACAATATTGGACAATACAGGGCAAAAAACCTTTCCTATAGTAGTACAGTATGGCACAAAATTATTGATCCATGGTAACGGAAATAATGAGGTGACATTCAAACTGATGCAAGATGACACTCAACATGTTTCGCGGACTGGCCGCTTCTTCAGGAGTATATTTAAGAAAGAGAGGTTTATGTATAGTTGTCTCTAAAAGGGGGGGATTTGGACTAATTAGTATCATATGAATACAAAAGATGTCAACAAAGCACCCGGAAAAGCCTAGAGAGCGCCAACCTGATTCTGCCATCAAGGGAGGCGAAGGCATACCAAATCGACGGGATGCATGTCAATATAAAAAATTAAAACAGAGAATAATTGAACCCACTCACACACATGTATGAGAGGCGTGTTGCGACTTACCATCCGGGGGTACAAAAATCAGCGGCACATTGGCACCTGTTAACCTAAGATCAAACCCTTTCAATATATGTTAGGTCTACCCCCGAACTTGTCTTCAGACGAGCTACGTCGCTCCGAGATACCCTTACTTCCAGTCACTACATGATCACCCAAGCTAGACCCTCTAGACCCTTATGGGGCACTTATTGCTGCGGTCATTGCAGTCGATGCCCATGGGTCACTGAAGGTAAAGGGGTTACGCTCCAAGATGGACAGTGGCATCATCTCCGCTGCCATGCTGATTGTACCACCCGGGGCGTCATCTACTTAATGACATGCTCCTGTCAGGCATTTTACGTTGGGAAGACCATACGTGAATTTGGCCAACGTATCCGCGATCACGTTTATTGCTCAGGATCTGGGAAAATCTTAACATCAGTGACTAGGCACATAGGTTTACACCATAGATTCGACAATAGTGCAGTATCCTTCTTTGTCCTTGAAGTGGTCCCTCCTTACCCACGTGGCGGTGATTGGGACAATAAGATCCTAAGGGCAGAAACCCTATGGATCGAGAAACTATCAGCCACCATACACCCTGGCATCAATGAGAACAATTCCTACAAGCCTTTCTTGTAGGTTATGTTTATATCTCTTCACATGCCATTAATGGTTGGGCTGGGTTTTCTCACTCTGTATACCTATTTTGTATACATTTACTATGTTTATTCCAGGGACTGGCCTGCACTCTATTAGATCCGTCAAAAATATTCATCATTCCTGTCCTCCCTGTTTTGCGTTTTATGTGGTTTATTTTTGTTTTCGTTTTTCCATAACGTTGACACATAAATTTTTTATTTATTGTTTTTCCTTTTCACAAAGCCTCATATACATTGGCCCAGATACTGCTTATGTATTATTCTATGTACATCATTATCTTTTATTTTTTATATATCTTTCTTTATAACTATTTAACTTTTTTCATCCATGCCCCCATGTCCTATTTTGTGAGCAATCTGCGATGATGCCATCCCTAATTCTATCCGAGGTGCAATCGGTGTTGGCTATTTTTTCACTGGGCATATATGCAATCTCCCCCCCTTGCAGTTTCATGTCCACCCGCTAGATGGCGGCTGTTTTAATTTTTTATATTGACATGTATCCCGTCGATTTGGTATGCCTTCGCCTCCCTTGGTGGTAGAATCAGGTTGGCACTCTCTAGGCTTTTCCGGGTGCTTTGTTGACATCTTTTGTATTCATATGATACTAATTAGTCCAAATTACCAGACTTAAAGACAACTATACATAAACCTCTTTCTTAAATATACTCCTGAAGAAGCGGCCATTCCGCGAAACATGTCGAGTGTCATCTTGCATCAGTTTGAATGCCACCTCATTATTTCCGTTACCATGGATTAATAATTTTGTGCCATACTGTATTACTATAGGAAAGTTTTTTTGCCCTGTATTGTCCAATATTGTCTCTTGCTTCCATGTGTTTTTTTCAAACATTTGCTTCTCTTTATTCTATTGTATAATTTTTCTTTATATTGCTGTAATAAATTAATATTTTTTTTATATAATGTTATGTGAGTCCTTATCCGTACCATGAAAGTCCACAGTTGCCTCATTTTTTCTGCCATCCCATTTTTTTCAAAATCTTAGGACGACGGTACTATACAAAAATTCTCATCATATAGTAGCACCATTTACATGGGCCATGAGTATAATCAAGTGTTTGCACGTAATTACACTAAACCTACTGCAGGGAACTCGTACCTTCACTATGACAGCTGCCACCACCCACAATGGGTGAAAAACATACCCAAAGGGCAATTATGTCGATTTAGGCAGAATTGCAATCAAAGACTGCTATTACATCTTCCAGAGCACACATCTTAAGCAGAAATTTATTGAAAAAGGATACCCTGAAACGTTAGTAGACCAGGCCTACATCACCTTTCTTCCAGGCAAAAAAAACTAAAATTGATAACCTGCCTGAAAATGTACCTGCTCGATTTATCACTAGGCATCATGAACAATATAAGAAAATGGAACATATTCTCTACAAATGTAATAAAGAAGCAAGCACCGCTCTTAACCACTTGCTTACAGGGCACTTAAACCCCCCTCCTGCCTAGACCAATTTTCAGCTTTTGGTGCTCTCACATTTTGAATGACAATTACTCAGTCATGCAACACTGTACCCAAATTATTTTTTTGTCCTTTTTTTCCCACAAATAGAGCTTTCTTTTGGTGGTATTTGATCACCTCCTGGGTTTTTTTTTTTTTTTTGCGCTATAAATGAAAATAAAATTTAGCAAATTATTAATTTTTCTTCATAAGTTTGGGCCACAATTTATACTGCTACATATCTTTGGTAAACATAACCCAAATTAGTGGATATTATTTGGTCTTTGTGAAAGTTGGAGAGTCTACAAGCTGTGGTGCAAATCATACAAAATTGATTACATCTGATGTACTGGTGGCCTATCTAATTTCTTGTGACCCGAACAAGCCAGGAAAGTACAAATACCCCCCAAATGACCCCTTTTTTGAAAGTAGACATTCCAAGGTATTTAGTAAGAGGCATGGTGAGCTTTCTGATGTTGTCATTTTTTTCCCACAATTCTTTGCAAAACTAAGATTTTTTTTTGCTTTTTTTTTTTTCTCCAAAATTGTCATTGTAATAGGTTATTTCTCTCACATGGCATGTGTATACCACAAATGACACCCCAAAATAAATTCTGCTACTCCTGAGTATTACGATACCACATGTGTGGGACTTTTTCACAGTCTAGCCACTTAGAGAGGCCCAACATGCAGGGAGGGCCATCACGTGTTCTAGGAGCATAAATTACACATCTAACTTGTTGACTACCTATTACACTTTTGAAGGCCCTGGAGCACCAGGACAATGACACGTGACACTGACGTGGCACTGATGACAGATGGCACTGATACGTGGCACTGATGGAACGTGACACTGATGTGGCACAGATGCCACTAATACGGGGCACTGATGACTCGTGACACTGATGACAGATGGCACTAATATGTGGCACTGATGACAGATGGCACTTATACGTGGCACTGATATCATGTGGCACTAATACGTGACACTGATGACAGATGGCACTGATACGTGGCACTGGTGGCATGTGACACTGACAGGTGGCACTGATGACAGACTAATATGTGGCACTGATGACACGTGAAACTGATATGGCACTGATGACAGATGGCACTATGTGGCACTGATGACACGTGGCTCTGATGTGGCACTGATGACAGATGGCACTTATACATGGCACTGGGGACAGATGGCACTGACAGGTGGCACTGGGGACAAGTGGCACTGAGGACAGGTGTCAGTGGGGACAGATGGCACTAACAGGTGTCAGTGGGGACAGATGGCAGTAGGGACAGATGGCACTTTATTTTTAATTTTTTTTTTTCTACTTACGGCCGCTGCAGCCATTCATCTCTCCCTCCTCACATGCTGTCTCTGTGTGAGGAGGGGGAGCGGTGCTGAGAGATGATCTCATATGTTTACATATGAGATCATCTCTCATTGCACATGCCGCTCGCGCTGTAAACTGCCACTGTGATTGGCCGTTTACAGCGATCTGTGACTGGCTGTGTCCAAGGTACACGGCCAGCACAGAACTTCTCCGATGCGTGCTCTCAGGAGCGTGCATTGTGGAAGTAAACAGGAGGACGTCCAGGGACGCCCTCCCGGCAGCCGTCTTTCGGCTATAGCGTGGGCGCAAAGTGGTTAAATCAATCAATTGTTGATATAAACTGTAACAAAATACAGTGTTGGTTATTAATACATTTATATGGTGACAGCTGATGTAGCATCTCTGTACACTATTATACAGCATGACGATGCACTTTTAGCCCTTAATTGGGCTTTAAGTCATCGAGAAGACATCCCCTTTGAACAAAAAATCTTTTTACGAATCATGCTAGATTTTTGTCTATCCCACAATTACTTCTGGTACAATAGTGCATTTTATTCACAAAAAAGAGGGCGATAAACTTGCACCTAGTCTAGCAAATCTTTTTATGGCAGAGTGGGAAGACAAAAATGTGTATGGTAAGAATTATGAAGGCCTGTTTTATAGAAGATTTATTGATGATCTGTTTTTTTTATTTGGGTGGGCACTTCATCAACTTCACAGGATTTTATGGCAGATTTAAATATTAATAATAACAATATTAGATTGGATTTTTCTTTTAGTCAGGAACAAATCCATTATCTAGATGTCAATGTTTTTAGAAAGGGAGACCGTTTAGGGACTAAGGTGTACTTCAAACCCACAGATCGTAATAGTTATTTGCCACTTTTCGGTTTTTAGTTTTATTACTGATATTAATATTGATTTAATTGAATCTTCCTCTGAGCATATTGATTAATAATTATTTGTGACTAAATATATGTACATCCCATTTTTCCAATTAATATCATTTCGTTTTAAAATAATATCATTTGTTTTCTTGTTAAAAAAAAAATAATATAATTTGTTATTGGTTCATTTAATTTATTATTAAAATAGTTATAGTGATTGGATCTTATATTGCTCCCATTAATAGGGCTATTTTGATGGTGATTTCAGCACAATAAAAATGTATTACTTATTTAAGTAGTGTTCCGATTAGGTTAATTTTACTAAGATTCGCTTTTATATAGTTTTCATTTTAATCTGGTGCAGTATTGTTTACCTCACACTATTTTACCCACATTTAAAGAGTGTTTTTGAGGTTTGAAATACACAATTACCTGGTGTGTGTGTGTGTGTTTGTGTATATATGTATGTACAGTCCGGTCCATAAATATTGGGACATCAACACAATTCAAATCTTTTTGGCTCTATACACCACCGCAATGGATTTGAAATGAAACAGACAAGATATGCTTTAACTGCAGACTTTCAGCTTTAATTTGAGGGTATTTAAATCCAAATCAGGTGAATGGTGTAGGAATTACAACAGTTTGTATATGTGCCTCCCACTTTTTAAGGGACCAAAAGTAACAGATTAACAATCATCCATCAAACTTTCACTTTTTAATACTTGGTTGCAAATCCTTTGCAGTCAATTAGGCCCCTTTCACACTAAGGCGTTTTTCAGGCGATACATCGCTAAAAATAGCGCCTGAAAAAAACGTCCCCATTCACTCCAGTGTGAAAGCCGGAGGGCTTTCACACTGGAGCGGTGCGCTAGCAGGGCGGTCAAAAAAGTCCTGCTAGCAGCATCTTTGGAGCGTTGAAGGAGGTATTCACCGCTCCTAAACTGCTCCTACCCATTGAAATCAATGGGGCAGTGCGGCTATACCGCCGGCAAAGCGGCGCTTTGCGGGCGGTTTTATCCCCCGCTAGCGGCCGAATACCACCGATAAAACAACGGTAAAGCGGAGCTAAAAATAGCGCCGCTTTACCACCGACACCGCTCCCACCCCAGTGTGAAAGTGGCCTTACAGCCTGAAGTCTGGAATGCATACACATCACCAGATGCTTGGTTTCATCCCTGGTGATGCTCTGCCAGGCCTCTACTGCAACTGTCTTCAGTTCCTGCTTGTTCTTGGGGCATTTTCCCTTCAGTTTTGTCTTCAGCAAGTGAAATGCATGCACAATTGGATTCAGGTCAGGTAATTGACTTGGCCATTGCATAACATTCCACTTCTTTCCCTTAAAAAAACTCTTTGGTTGCTTTCGCAGTATGCTTCGGGTCATTGTGCATCTGCACTGTGAAGCGCCATCCAATGAGTTCTGAAGAATTTTGTTGAATATGAGCAGATAATATTGCCCGAAACACTTCAGAATTCATCCTGCTGCTTTTGTCAGCAGTCACATCATCAATAAATATGAGAGAACCAGTTCCATTGGCAGCCATACATGCCCACGCCATGACACTACCACCACCATGCTTCACTGATGAGGTGGTATGCTTTGGATCATGAGCAGTTTGTTTCCTTCTCCATACTCTTCTCTTCTCATCACTCTGGTACAAGTTGATCTTGGTCTCATCTGTCCATCTGATGTTGTTCCAGAACTGTGAAGGCTTTTTTAGATGTTTGGCAAACTCTAATCTGGCCTTTCTGTTTTTGAGGCTCGCCAATGGTTTACATCTTGTGTTGAACCTTTTATATTCACTCTGGTGAAGTCTTCTCTTGATTGTTGACTTTGACACACATACACCTACCTCCTGGAGGGTGTTCTTGATCTGGCCAACTGTTGTGAAGGATGTTTTCTTCACCAGGGAAAGAATTCTTCGGTCATCCACCACAGTTGTTTTCCGTGGTCTTCCGGGTCTTTTTTTTGTTGCTGAGCTCACCGGTGCGCTCTTCCTTTTTAAGGATGTTCAGTTGATTTGGCCACACCTAATGTTTTTGCTATCTCTCTGATGGGTTTGTTTTGTTTTTTCAGCCTAATGATGGCTTGTTTCACTGATAGTGTCAGCTCTTTGGATCTCATATTGAGAGTTGACAGCAACAGATTTCAAATGCAAATAGCACACTTGAAAGGAACTCTGGACCTTTAATCTGCTCCTTGTAAATGGGATAATGATGGAATAACACACACCTGGCCATTGAACAGCTGAGCAGCCAATTGTCCCATTACTTTTGGCCCCTTAAAAAGTGGGAGGCACATATACAAACTGTATATATATATATATATATATATATATATATATATATATATATATATACATACACAGTATCTCCACCCCTCATGTTTTTGTAAATATTTTATTAATTTTTTTCATGTGACAACACTGAAGAAATTACACTTTGTAGTGAGTGTACAGCTTGTATAACAGTGTAAATTTACTGTCCCCTCAAAATAACTCAACACAAAGCCATTAATGTCTAAACCGCTGGCAACAGAAGTGAGTACACCCCTAAGTGAAAATGTCCAATTGGCCCATTAGCCATTTCCCCTCCCCAATGTCATGTGACTAGTTAGTGTTACAGGGTCTCAGGTGTGAATGGGGAGCAGGTGTGTTAAATTTGGTGTTATCGCTCTCACTTTCTCATTCTGGTCACTGGAAGTTCAACATGGCACCTCATGGCAAAGAACTTTCTGGGGATTTAAAAAAAAAAAAATGTTGCTCTACATAAAAATGGCATAGGTAAGTGATGGCGAACCTTGGCACCCCAGATGTTTTGGAACTACATTTCCCACAATGCTCATGCACTCTGCAGTGTAGTTGAGCATCCTGGGAAATGTAGCTCCAAAACATCTGGGGTGCCAAGGTTCACCATCACTGGCTTAGGTTATAAGAAGTCTGCCAAGATCCTGAAACTGAGCTACAGAGTGTTGACCAAGACCATACAATGGTTTAGCAGGACAGGTTCCACTCAGAACAGGCCTCGCCATGGTCGACCAAAGAAATTGAGTACACGTGCTCAGCGTCATATACAGAGGTTGTGTTTGGGAAATAGACATATGAGTGTTGCCAGCATTGCTGCAGAGGTTGAAGGGGTGGGGGCCTGGGGTGTCAGCCTGTCAGTGCTCAGACCATACACCGCACACTGCATCAAATTGGTCTGCATGGCTGTCGTCCCAGATGGAAGCCTCTTCTAAAAATGATGCACATGAAAGCCTGCAAACCATTTGCTGAATACAAGCAGACTAAGGACATGGATTACTGAACCATGTCCTGTGGTCTGATTAGACCAAGATAAACTTATTTGGTTCAGATGGTGTCAAGCGTGTGTGACGGCAATCAGGGGAGGAGTACAAAGTTTGTTTTACCTACAGTCAAGCATGGTGGTGGGAGTGTCATGGTCTGGGGCTGCATGAGTGCTGTCGGCACTGGGGAGTTACAGTTCATTGAGGGAACCATGAATGCCAACATACTGTGACAAACTGAAGCCGAGCATGATTCCCTCCTTTCAGAAACTGGGCCGCAGGGCAGTATTCCAACATAACTACCCCAAACACACTTCCAAGAAGACCACTGCCTTGCTAAAGAAGCTGAGGGTAAAGGTGATGGACTGGCCAGGCTTTTCTCCAGACCTAAACCCCATTGTAGCAAAGTGTCATTTCTTCAATGTTGTCACAAAAGATAAAATATGTCCGGAAGGCCACCAAGGAGAGGCAGACGCTCACAGGTCACTAAAAGAGGGCAAGCAGCCTCTGTGTCTACAGTCAACAGTGGAGGTTGTGGACATGGTGCATCCTCTGCAGGTGGCCATGGGGCACGCATGTCCTTTTTTCTGCTGCTGGCCGTGTTATTGAGCCAGAACATGCAGAAGAGTTGGTGGAGTGAATAACAAAGCCATGCTCATCATCCTCATCCTCTGTCACCCAGGCTCAGAGTAGTTTGCTTCCAATGCAGCGGCCAAATCGGCCTATTCCATCAGCTCCTTGTCCACAGTCATTCCTGCTGTAGCCCCACCATCATGCACGGATGAGTCCTCAGAATTATTCGACCACAGTGTTGGGTACATGCTGCTGGAGGATGCGTAGCAATTTGAAGGCTCTGATGTTGGTTCCCAGGTTGAGGAAGGGAGTAACATGAGCCTAGAGAGAGGGGGTGCCCAATAAGGACAAGAAATTGGCAGACATGTTTCCCCCAGCTGCAGCATACTGCCAAGTTTGCTCCAGTGACAAGGAGGGATCGGATGATGAGGTCACTGACTGTACTTGGGTGCCTGAGAGAAGAGAGGAGGAGGAGGAAGAGGCACAACTCTAACGAGGCAGGATGTCCTCTAGAGGTCACCTTAAGGGCAGCCACCTTATTGCATCACATCGCAGAGCTCCGCAGGTGCAGGGCGCTGCTGACTCCCCGCTGACTTTTAAAAGTTCCTTGGTGTGGGCCTTTTTCGACACGTGTGCAGCCAATTGCACTGAAGCAGATCAAGCGTGGCCAGAACAGCAGCCGCTTGGGCACCACATGCTTGACCAGACATATGAGGACATGCCATGCAATCCATTGGCAACAGCACTTGAAAGACCCACATCAAAGAAAAAGGCAGACTTCTCCTTGCTTCTCATCTGGGATCTCAAACCCTACTATACCTCCAGTCCTCTCAAAAACCTGCACTGAGAGGAATGAAGGTATAGCAATAGGTGTCCCAAGTACTTGCAGCCAATCTGCTAGCAGTACACCACCATCTGATTTTAGTAGGCAAATTTCCCTACCCCAGTTGCTGAACTGTAAAAAGAAATTTGTGCCCAGCCATCCACATGCTCAGCGTCTAACTGCTAGCTTGGCCAAATTGCTAGCACTGCAACTGCTGCCTTTTCAGCTGGTAGACTCTGCCCCCTTTCATGAATTTGTGGAACATGCAGTACCTCAGTAGCAGGATCCAAAACGCCATTTCTTTTCAAACGCCATTTCCGGCTCTCTACCGGCATGTGGAAGGCAATGTTTTGGCCTTGTTGGACAGGCTGGTCAGCAGTAGGGTTCATATTACCACTGACTCATGGTTCAACAGGCATGGGCAGGGATGTTACCTTTCCTTCATGACGCATTGGGTAACTCTGCTGGCAGCTGGGAAAAATGCAGGTTGTGGTGTTTGAGCTTATTCCGCCACCACGCTTCCAAAATGCTAGTGGTAGTGGTGATTCTGCCCCAGTTCTCTCCTCCACCCCCCTCCTCTTCTTCTTCCTCTATGGCCTCTTCTGCAGATTTGTCCTCTGAACCAGCGGTGCTCCGTAAGTGTTCAAGGGGCTACGTAAGCAGTCAGGCTAAAAGATGCCATGCGGTGCTTGAGTTTTTCTGCCTAGGGGACAGGAGCCACACTGGGGCAGAGATTCTGTCAGCTCTGCAGGGGCAGGCTCAGAGGTGGTTGACGCCATGCCAGCTTCATGCAGGAATGGTTGTATGCGACAATGGCACCAATCTTCTCTCCGCCCTCCAACAGGGACCCTTGGCCCATGTTCAATTTTTGCCACACGTCCTGAATTTGGTGGTGCAGCCATTCTTGAGCAGGTACCCAGGCTTACAGGATCTCCTGAGGCAGGCCAGAAAAGTGTGTGGTCATTTCCGCCGGTCATACAATGCCAGTGCTCGGCTGGCTGACATTCAAAGGGAATACAACCTGCCCACCAACCGCCTCATTTGTGACATGCCCACTGGGTGGAGTTCAATGTTGGCAATGCTGCAGCGGCTGCACACACAGCAGAGGGCCATCAATGAGTACCTGTGTGAGTATGGCACCAGATTAGGGTCAGGGGAGCTTGGCTTCTTTTCGCCACGCCAGTGGCTACTGATCAAGAATGCATGCACTGTCCTGTCACCATTTGAGGAGGCCACAAGGTTGGTGAGCAGCAACAATGCATGCAGCAGTGACATCCCTTTAGTCTTCCTGTTGGAGCACATGCTTTGTGGAATCATGGACAGGGCACTTGAGGCAGAACAGCGGGAGGAAGAGGAGGACTTCCTTACCTCTCAAGGCCCCCTTTATACAGATAGCATTCCTGTGGGCCCGCCAAACACACAGGAAGAAGAGGAGGAGGATTGTGTCAGCATGGATGTAGAGGATAACACTCGGCAGCAGTCTTCAAGGGATGTTTTTTAGTCCCCAGAAACCCAAGGAGTTATACGTGACTGGGAGGAGGTAGTTTCATATGTGATCCTTAGTGACCCAGAGGACTCAGAATCGATTGCCTCTGCAAACTTACGCTGCATGGAGGAGAGGGATCATTACTGGCTGGCAACCCTTCTTGATCCCTGTTACAAGGGTAAGGTTGCAGAACACATCCTGCCTTCGCAGAGGGAGCAGAGGATGAAACATCTTCAGGAGGCCTTGAAGAAAGGTTTGTGCAAAGCATTTCCGGACCCTGGGAGGTTACAATTTCCTGGTGCTGGACAACATGTTGCTGAGGATTCGTTCAGTCAGAGGAAGAGAGGTGGAGAAGGAGGCCGGCTGACTGATGCCTTTAAACAATTTTTCAGTCCTCAGCGCGAAGGTCTGATTGGTTCAAGCAACCATCGTCAGCATCTGCATTACATGGTGCAGGAATGTCTAGGGGCAAGAGCAGACTTGGAGACCTTTCCAACAGAGCATCCACTAGATTACTGGGTCTTGAGGATGGACCACTGGGCAGAACTTGCTCAATATGCAATTGAGCTACTGGCCTGTCCTGCATCCAGCGTGCTTTTTGAATGCACATTCGGGTTTGTAAAAGAATAAAGAGTGCGCCTGTTCACAGATTCCGTTGATAGGCTCACATTCATAAAAATGAATCAGTCTTGGATCAGCAGCTATCAAGCACCTGATGCTGTTGTAACTGATTGAATTTGCTATGGATGTGGGATCCCTTGAAGACTGATAATGCTGACAATACTATTCCTCCTCAATCTTGATGATGCTAGCTTCCAAAAATATTTTTGGTTTAGGGCACCACCACCACCACCCAAGGCCCAATTTTCTGCCCCTGTTTAACACAAATTTTTAACAATTTTTGATATAATATTTCACAGCACAATAGGAATCAAAAGGAATGTGATTTTAAAGGTGCAAAGACACAGACCACATTAAAATGTATATGATTTTATTAGAAAAACATTAAAATGTCCAAATGACAATACAAAACAATAACCGATGCAGACTGATTGAATCTCAACATGTTTTGCCACATCAATGGCTTCTTCAGGAGAACTATTATCAGGCACTGTATATATGGTCACTAGAGATCAGAAATAGAAAGATTTAGAAATAATGATATATATGTGTATATATATATTACATTACATAAGTCAAAATTTTACACATACAAATACACATCTATTTTCCTCAATCGGCAAAGAGGTTTTAGCAGCAAATCCTGGGTCACTTAAATACCTGTACAGTCAATGGATAATTTTAAAGGAATCTAAATGCTCCAGAGTCATAGGAATGGATCAATTGGATCACTTGGTAAAACCATAAAGAGAAGTAGATAAGTGCCCTTTATAGGTCCATCTGAGACTAAGGGGAAGATATAGGCAATCAATAATATCCTGATAAATAATAAGAAGGCCTACCTAAGGATGACAGTATTTGACCAAAAATCACAGATACCGCAAATTCGTCAGTATCTCTAATTGGGTTCACTCCTAAGGTAACCGCAGAAGCCAAAAAGAGTTTTCAATAGGGCTCCACATTCATAAAGAACCACCCTGGGAAAAATGAAACATATAATTGAGATCAAAACCACGAGGAAACGAAAAAGCAATTTAAAACAGATTCACAAACGATAACCTACATAATGTTGCCTTTAAAGACATTTATTACCTCCAGTGGGAAGGTCACAAACATCCTCTCCCCCTCCTATGCTGGACCATCACAATTCATATATTGCTGGCATCTATATATACCTCCCTCCACCTCTAACGGTGGCAATGGCGCCAAGTAGAGGCGCGGATGCCGCAGGAAGCCAGTGCGCATGTCTTGGTCGCTGCAGAAATGACGTCAGACGTCTCACGTGATTACGCGGACATCGGCGCCAAGATGGAATATGCCCAGAGAGAGGTGCAGTCAAGGAATTAACCCAACACCCTATAAAGCCGAGCAGAGAACAGAAAATAACACAGGCTTATCAATGGGGACTAGGCAATGAACGCAATGGCAAGTGGCGCCACTTAGTGGAGTCCAGGATGGGGACAACATTAGAATGACGCCCTGGGCATCCGTATGGTTTCCTAATCCAGGTCCAATCCCTAATAGTTTAAACTTCAAACTGCAATCCTGTAAGTAAATCTCAAAAATGAGAAATGGTACAAAAAAGCTTCAGACAAAAAGGACTCAGTAGCCAAAAAATTGTCAAATAAATAGAGACTAAAATCCAAGATGGAGCAATAAGACCACAATCGGAGTGATGCTCAAATTTTAAACTTTGCTGATCAAGGTTACAAATTAATTACAAATACAAATAACATAAAGTTCAAAGAGAACCTATACAAAAATTATTAATGAGAAAATTAATCTCAAAAGACAATGGGCAGTTGAACCTACAGAAAAGGCTTTAAGCTGAAGGACTCAAACCTGGATGCATGGTGGCAGCCAGAGAATGAATCCATTTGGTCTCCCGGAGAATTTTATCCACATCTCCCCCTCTTTCATGTGTGGGCACATATTCAAGTGCACAAAATGTCATCATAGACGCCTGAAACAAGTGGTGAAGTCCCATGTGCCTGTAACTTTCTTTTTCAATACTAGTGACACATGGTCCCTAATTCGGTGAAAAAAGGGCCTTTTGGTCTTTCCCACATAGAATTCCCCGCATTCGCACTCCATGTAGTAGACCACTTCTATCGACTGACAATTTACAAAGAACTTTGTTTTGTATTCGGGAGGGCCACTTCAGCAGAGTTCATAAGAAATCTGCAAAAGCCACGACTCCTGCATGGGGCCGTACCCCTACAAGATTGTCCTGCCACATTTGGGGTCAAATGGCTATGAAACAATTGATCCTTCAGGGACCTGGACTTCCTGCAGGTAATCTGAGGGCATGGGCTCACATATTTGGATATCACCTCGTCAGTGGCCAGGAGGTGCCAATATTTTAGGACAATTTGTCAAACTTTTTATGTTCCCCAGCATATCGAGTAATTAAATAAACCTTTTGGTCCTCTTTTTTTGATTTCTTTGAATGAATTAAATTCTCTCTGTCACTCTGTTTGGCTCTATGATAAGGTTTTTTAATATTTCACAGCAGGGCCCATTCCTGCGACCAACAAGAGTATCTGTGAGGGGTTACAGTGTTGTGGCACCATCACCACCACCCAAGGCCCATTTTTTCTGCCTCTGTTTAACAGGGGCAAGTAATTACAATTTTTGATATAATATTTCACAGCAGAGCCCGTTCCTGTGCCCAAGAGTATCTGTGAGGGGCTACAGTGTTGTGGCACCACCACCACCGCCCAAGGCCCAGTTTTTCTGTCCCTGTTTAACAGGGGCATGTAATCACAATTTTTGATATATTACACAGCAGGGCCCGTTCCTGCGCCCAACAAGAGTATCTGTGAGGGGTTAAAGTTTTGTGGCACCACCACCACTGCGCCTTCAGAGTATATAGGGCCTGGGGGACCGCAACACCATTTAAAAAAAATATTGGGTGAGGAGTTCCCCTCAATATCCATACCAGACCTGAAGGGCCTGGTATGGATGTTGGGGGTGACATCCACACCATTTTTTTGGGGTATTTTTATCTATATTACTGCGATCCGACAATACATTACAGCCGCAAGCAGTTTTATATGACATTTTTTCCTTTAGAAATGCAATTTTGCTGTGGAACTGTTATAAACATGGGAAAGATGCGCTACTTTACAGGCATACTAATGACACCCCCATGCACGATATTTAAAGGAATATTTCATTTTATTGTTTCACTTTAAGCATTATTAAAATCACTGCTCCTGAATAAACTGCCTTTTTTAAAACTTTTTTTTGCATTGATACATGTCCCCTGGGGCAGGACCCGGGTCCCCAAGCACTTTTTATAGCAATAACTTGCATACATGCCTTTAATATTAGCACTTTCAATTTTTCACATTCGTGTCCCATAGACTAACGGTGTTCGCGTGTTCGAACAAATTTTCTGCCTGTTCGCATGTTCTGCTGCGAACCGAACCGGGGGGTGTCCGGCTCATCCCTAATAGACATCTGTGCAGGAACCCGCACAGATCTCTGTTAAATCGCTGCTAAATTCGGACTGCATTGCCGGGTTGAAATCATGCAAGTTCAGCTGAACTCACACAATTTCAATCCCACAGCAATGTGAACCTAGGCTAAACCTCATTTGCCACACAGCTGCCCAAAGAAACAGTGCATTGAGGTTGGCTTGTAAGTTGGAGTGTGTTTTACTGTGTTTGACGCTCATTTTTACACGTGGCAAAATGTGTTTGCTTCTCAATTTGAAGTGTCAATAACAATGAATGGCACTGAAAGTGCAACTAGTTAATTTTAGGCGTCTGAAGATAGCCATACACTGTACAATCCCCTGTAGATTTACCAAAACTATATAATAGGTGGACACACCTAACTATCCAATTACTCTGTATCAAAATCATGCAGGCCCTTGCACTACATACTGTAGTTGATAGTAAAGCTAAAGAAGATTGTGTAATCTATTTGTACTGTATAGTGTATGGTAATCTTTACAGACTTCTGTTTTCAATACTACTGCCTGCATGCGAGTACAGGGCAGTGTTAATTGTGTTGACTAAATTAATACTTTTTTAGTCAACCAAAATATGACTAAAACTAAAACAATTCAGATGATTAAACTATGACTAAAACTAAAATGGCATTTTAGTCAAAAGTCTACAATATGACAAACTAAGATGGCATTTTAGTCAAAAGACTATGACTAAAACTAAATTGAAATTTGATGTCAAAATGAAC
The DNA here is from genome assembly GCA_028564925.1 of Lithobates sylvaticus. NCBI lineage: Eukaryota > Metazoa > Chordata > Amphibia > Anura > Ranidae > Lithobates > Lithobates sylvaticus. The sequence continues at coordinate 226,014,835 of CM053027.1, read as the reverse complement.
ACAGGGGTGGGTGGGAACAGTTTCCTGGAGGAGAACTGTGTCTTAGGCCGGGTTCACACTGGTACGACATACGCTCCGATTTTGGAAGCACATGTCGCATGACGTGTGTAAATTAAGGGTTTCCTATAAGAGCTGTCCTAACTGGTCTGACAAAAGTCGGTCTGACTTTGAGGCCGGGTTCACACTGGTGCGACAAACGCTCCGACATTGGGAGCTCATGTCGCATGACGGGTGAAAATCAATGTTTCCCTATGGGAGCCATCTTAACCGGTCCGACACAAGTCGTTTAGACTTTGAAAATGCTCCCTGTACTACTTTGGTCCGACTTTGATCCTACTTCAGCCCATTGACTATCATTGAAGTCGGATCAAAGTCGGGTCGCCGTCTTGCATGATTCGACTTGTGCTCTGATGATCTTGAGGGGGAACTCCACGCCAAATTTTAAATAAAAAAAAACGTGTGGGTTCCCCCTCCAAGAGCATTCCAGGCCCTTGGGTCTGGTATGGATTTTAAGGGGAACCCTCTACGCCAGAAAAAACGTTGTGGGGTCCCCCCAAAATCCACACCAGACCCTTATCCGAGCACGCAGCCCGGCTGGTCAGGAAAAGGGGTGGGGACAAGCAAGCGTCCCCCCTTCGGAACCGTACCAGGCCGCATGCCCTCAACATGAAGGGGTGGGTGCTTTGGGGCGGGAGGGCATGTTGATGAGGACAAGGGCCTCTTCCCGACAACCCTGGCCTTTGGTTGTCGGGGTCTGCGGCCAGCTCATCAGAATCCAGGAGCCCCCTTTAGTAAGGGGGCCCCCAGATCCCGGCCCCCCACCCTATGTGAATGAGTGTGGGGTACATCGTACCCCTACCCATTCACATGGGGAAAAAAAAGTGTCAATAAAAAAAACACACTAGACAGGTTTTTAAAGTAATTTATTAGGCAGCTCCGAGGGTCTTCTTCCAACTTCGGGGGTCTCTTCTGACTTCTCCGCGCTCTCCAGTTCTTCTCCCGCTCTCCGCTGCCTTCATGTGATGTCATACGGGGCGTGGTCACCAGGTGACATCACCCGGTGACCCCGCCCCATGCCTATATAAGTCGTTGCGCACCGTGCACACAGCATTACAGCGGGAGAGAGCGTTGTGACATCAGAAGAAGACTGGAGGGAAGAAGACGATGGAGAAGACCTGGCCAACGCTAGCAAAAGAGTGGGCAAAAGATCAGAAAATAGCAGAGGAGCCCGGCAGAAGGCACCGGAGAGTGGGAGAAGAACCGGAGAGCACGGAGAAGTCGGAAGAGACCCCGAAGTCGGAAGAAGACCCCTGGAGATGCCTAATAAATTACTTTAAAACCTGTCTAGTGTGTTTTTTTTATTGACACTTTTTTCCCCAGGTGAATAGGTAAGGGTACGATGTACCCCATACTCATTCACATAGGGTGGGGGGCTGAGGTCTGGGGGTACCCTTATTAAAGAAGGCTCCTGGATTCCGATGAGCCTCTCGCCCGCAGACCCTGACAACCAACGGCCAGGGTTGTCGGGAAGAGGACCTTGTCCTCATCAACATGGGCACAAGGTGCTTTGGGGTGCCCCCCCTGCCCCAAAGCATCCACTCCCCCATGTTGAGGGCATGCAGCCTGGTACGGTTCAGGAGGGGGGGGCACTTGCTCGTCCCCACCCCTCTTCCTGACCGGCCGGGCTGCATGCTCGGATAAGAGTCTGGTATGTATTTAGGGGGACACCCACGCCGTTTTTTCGGTGTAGGGGGTTCCCCCTTAAAATCCATACCAGACCCAAGGGCCTAGCATGCCCTTAGAGGAGGAGGATCCCATGCCGTTTTTTTATTTAAAATTTGCTGTGGAGTTCCCCCTCAAGATTCATACCAAACACAGTGCCTGGTATTGGCGGGGATCCAAGTCAGATCCCTGTTTATTGAAAGTCGGACGTATGTCAGCTTCAAGTCGCAGGGCAAAGTCGGATCCAAAGTAGGACGGCTGTCGTGTCGTACCAGTGTGAACCCGGCCTGAAAAAGGTTCCTGCACTACTTTGGTCCTACTTCAGCCCATTGACTATCATTGAAGTCGGATCAAAGTAGGGTCCTAACCATCCTACTTGTGACATCCGACATGGTGATTGCAGCAGCAGTAAAAGGAATTTTTTGTCACACTGGGATTGTTTTGATTGGTCAAAGGACAAGTCAGATTATCACAAAGTTGGATCAAAGTAATATCCTGTTCATTCAGGTTGGATGGAAGTAGGGCCGATGTAGGACTGATGTCGCAGAGCAAAGTAGGATGACAGTCATATGACTGTCGTGTAGTATAGGACAGGACAGTCGTACCACTTTGGATCCGACTTTGCCCTGCGACTTGAAGTCCGACATGCATCCGACTTCAATGAACAGGGATCAAACTTTAAACCCCGACAATACCATGCACTGTGTCTGGAATGAATCTTTAGGGGGAACTCAACGCATGTAAAAAAAAACAAAAAAAAACGCCATGGGTCCCCCCTCGGGAGCATACGAGCCCCTTCGGGCTGGTATGGATTTTTAGGGGAAACTCCCAGGCTGAAAAAACGGCATTGGGGTCCACCCAAAATCCATACCAGACCCTTATCCGAGCACACAGGCCGGTAGGTCAGGACAGGGGATGGGGACGAGTGTGTGCCCCTACTGAACCGTACCAGGTTGCATGCCCTCAACATGGGGGGGTGGGTGATTTGGGGCAGGGGGGCTGTAAAAAGTGGCTATGCGAGGATGTGTAACTCGAATGTATTCATATTGGTCTTTAGATATGATTCCTCTCACAAATGAATCGTATATCATATCATAAAAGTAATCGTGAGAGGCATGTATTGAAGCCGTAGATACCTTCTTATACCACTCACTATTATTGAGAATGGTTTGGCACATATCAACGTAGTCCTGGTTGTCCATCAGGACCACGTTGCCGCCCTTGTCCGATGGCTTAATTGTAATGTTAGTATTTGCACAGAGTTCTCTCATTGCATCTATTTCATCCATGCCCAAGTTGTTTGCAGGGACCCTTTTTAAAGGTATTTTATTCAGGTCTCGAAGTACTTGGTTGACAAACGTCTCTATGTTGGGGTTTAGGTTTAGGGGTGGAAATCTTGAAGATGATTTTTTGAACATAGTCGTTGAGGTTTTTTGTGACCTGTCAATGTCGTCTAGGAGTTCCTCTAAGTCAATCTGGTCAATAAGATCTACAGTATTGTTTTCCTGGTATAGGAGAGTAAGGTCCCGTAAGGCCTTGAATTCTCTCATACTAAAGGTTGACCAGTCGGTATCGTCGACATAGGTGGTCTTTGCATGCAGGCTCTTGAGGAGGAGCCTGCGTGCAAAGAGCTGTACATCGACGGTAACCCCGAAAAGATCACAGCTTTGTTCAGGGCAAAATGTTAGTCCTCGGGATAAGATGTTTCTTTCTGCCGAGGACAAGGGGTGTGATGAAAGATTGATTACACTAAGGGACTTAGTTATGTCCGGATGATGTATGCGTCTAGATTGCCCACTCCCTTGTTTGGTTGGGGAGAGAGTGGTCCCCGTACCGAGTTTAAAGTGGCTCCAGGAGCCTGTTTAAGGCGTTCCAAGGTGGGAGTCATTTGTTTGGTGTTGTTGGAGCTGTTGGAGGATGCAGAGTCTGAGTTATCTGCATCTACACTAGACGATTCATCCTTTGTTTTTGCTGTGTGTCTATTGTCGGGGTTTGAGGTCTCCTGATTTCTTTTTGTCTCTATGTCAATGGTTCGTTTTTTCCTCTCCTGTTCCGGAGATCCTTTGTTGTTCCTATTTCTTTTAAATTTCCCCCTCCCTTTTTGGGGGATATTGGTGTTCTGTCCTGAAGTAGGGACATTTTTGGTTTTTGTGACATTAGGGTTGTTTTGCGTTTGTGACTTGGGAACTGAATATCTCTTGTTTTGGGGGTTAGCATTCCACTTGTATGCCCGTCCCTCAGAAAAGATAATTTGTCCCTCCAGAATTTGACCTCTTTTTTGTGTAAAATACCCCTATTAAATGTACTCAGGTTCTCTTGGAGTTTGGCCTGAAATTCCACATACAAGGGGTGCTGTACAAAGGACCCCAGTGAAGTTTCTAGTATATTAATTTCGATGTCTAGCAGTGAAATCTGTCTATTATATTCGTTTGTTAGTATAATCATCATTTGTTGGGAACAACGATTTAAATTCTCTTCCCATTCTTTCTTACATTCATTGCTTATTAGATCTATATTTGGGAAAATTTGTACACGCAAACCTAATGGATTGATTTCCTCCTTACTGTAACGGTTGAAAGACTTTATGTGCCAGAAGAGCGCCGATTTCCTCTCTAAGGTTTTGTTTAATTTGTCCATCAGAGAGGAAATTTGGGTTTCAATCTGGTCCTTTTTCCCAAAATCACTTTCGTAGCTTGACATCAGATCAATCCATTGGTTGCCCTGAAAATTACTCATATTGGTGCTGTTTAAACAGTATAGATATTATGTTTATATCAAAACAATTTAAAATGTCAATTCATATAATTCAAAAACATATACAGAAAACATTAGGCTTGTGTTTTAGCTCAAAGGTGTCAAAAGACGGGAGAAGGGGTGTTTAACCACCCAATTGTATACAGAAAAGAGGGAAGGTATTGACACACTGAGGAGCTATGGGTAGCTGCTCACCCCGAATTTGGATAGAAAAAGACGGTTCTCCCTGTGTGGTGGGGTTTTTAGGCAGCGATAGGTCTGACATGAATTATCAAACCAATGGATTATAGTAAGAGACCAATACCATCCAGATCAAATTTTGAAAAGTTTATTCAAATTTAAAAATAGAGTGACACATAAAAAAAGAGGTGTAAAACACAAGCCCATACAGCATAAAAAATACACAGATACAATACACAGGGTATAATAGACTAACGGGTAGCACCTAACCCCTCAACTGATGATATCAGAAGTGGTGGTTTGTGAGGTAAGACCAAAATGACTGACGCGTTTCGACCTGTTATTTGTATCGGTCTTCTTCGGAGTTTTATTTGGTCTATTGGGATAAAGAAGACAATGTAACAGCAAATACTCTATTACGTAGTTCTATATGTTGCACTTATGTCCATATATATCCTTATCATTAATATAGTTACCAGTGTATGTATAGTGTCTGTGATGGTCCTCTGTATGGGTACTTATAAAACTCCCATCATCCTTCCTGGTGGCTTCCAAATTTGACTCCCATCGGTGGACCACGGTATAGCAGATTATCCAGGCCGTATGTGGCTTACAAAGAGTCACACTTGAGATTGACCCGCCAAGGAGAGACCCCCGGGCGGCTCCCAAAGGAGTGCAGCAAGAAGGGGGGAGAGGGGGGAGGGGAAAAGAAGCCAGCGAAAAAACACCCGCAGCTACGGATTCCTGGAAAAAATACCAAGAAATCATTCATAGGCACACTTGCTAAAGCAAAATATAAGAAAAGAGGGGACTCTCATGTTTTAAAGAGAGGTCCCTGATTTCAGTGTACAGAAGTACTATTTGTGTTTAAAGAGGTGGTGACATGGGTATCATACTCCTAAAGGTCAAAAATAGATTTATTGTATAGGGTAAGACCCTTTATTTAATACACTATATATTTCTGGTTGACTGTAGGGTTTATGAGCAATTAAATCTACTCAAAGTGTAGAAGGAAATCTCAGAAATGGGGAGGGGTGAGGGGGAAGGGGCTGGGGGAAGGGAGGAAAGGGGAAGGGAAAAGAGGGGGAACAAGAAGAGGGAAAGGGGAGAGGAGGGGGGGAAAAAGGGGGGGGAGGGGAAAGAGAAACGAAAAAGAGGGGAGAGGGGAGAAAAAAAAAAAGGGGGGGAAGGAGAAAGGGAGGGAGAAAAAGGGAGGGGGGGGAAGAGGGGGATAAGGGGCACTCTATGTGTATGGCGCGCTTCATACACACAACGGGATGAAGAAAGGGAAAAGAAATGAGAGGGAAGAGGTTGGGAAAAATTCATGTGAGTGAGGGTGGGATGTGATGGGGGGGGGGAAGGGGGGGGGGGGGGGGGGAAGGGGGGGGGAAGGGAAAAAAGTGGGGAAAAGAAAATAAGGGGAAGGAAAAATGGGGGACACGGTGAGAGAAGGAGGAAAGGGAAGAGAGATAGATAAAGAAAAAGAAAAAAAAGGGGAGAAGCTGAGGGAAAGGGGAGGAGGGGGAATAATGTAAAGAATAAGGATTTAGGGTAGATGAGGTTAATAATGTTGAAAGAAAATATTACGAAAAACCAGTGTGGTGAGTAGTCAATTGTGGGGCAAAGGAAAATGCAGTGAGAAAAAAGAAAAACAGGGGTGTGCAATGTGATGAAAATTGTATCGGAAGTGGGAAAGATGGTAAAAGGGGGGGTGAAAGGAAGAGGGGGGGGGAAAGGAGGGAGAACAGGAGATGGGAGTGAGGGAATGGGAGACTGTGTGGTGTGTGGAGCGTGTAAGTGTGGAGGGTGTGTAGTGATGTGAAGTGAAGAAGAGGGGGAGGGGGGGGGGGAAAGAGGAAGGGAAGTGATGGGAAATGGGGTTGTGGGGGTGAGGGGGAGGTGAAGGGGAAAGGGAAGGGGCTGGTAAGGGGGAGAGGGGAAGGAATGGGAAGGGGGGGGGAAGGGGAGGGTGGTATGGGAAAAACGGGGAAGGAAAGGGATGTGTTGGAAAACATGGAGGGGGGGGGAGGGGGGGGAAGAGGAACAAATGACGATTACCTTCAGATGTTAGATAGGGTCATATGGGCCGCAGGATGGGAATGTGTGGGGCTCTTAGCCTAAACACAGCAGCCTTGGGGAGATCGGGTTGGAATCTCCAGAATGGTCTATGAAATAAAAGAAAAATAAAGACAAAAGAAAGGGGGGGACTTTATTAGGCCCCTCTTGAAATAAATATCTAGAAAAAAGGGTCTGAGGTAGGAGGAAATGCTTACCCAGGTTCCAAGGAAGTGCCTAGAGCGTGCTGAAGCCTCCTGCAAAGGTGGAGTGTCAGTCTCCACCCTGCTTGGCTTATAAGGGCGCGCTCCCGAGATTGATTGAGCCGACGCCGCGGGGGGCCAGGTCGTCCCCGCCCCCCTCGCCCAAAAGCTGCACCCAAAGGGAGCCCCAACGGCACCCCCCAGGCCGGTCATGGCGGCCAACTGGTCCGCCTCGTGTGTCCTCTCCCGGCGTCCTCCGGAGGCGTGCCCCGCATTTGCGTCATTCACGTCGCAATACGCGTGACGTCACGACCATGCGCGCACGTACGGGGCCCCGCACATGCGCACAGCGTCCGTGAATGCCGGAGGACGCCGCCAGCAAGGGGCCAACCCCCCCAGGAACGCCCAGGACCAGCCTAGACGCCTAAGGGGGGAGGTTTTTGCGGGAGGGGCAAAGTAAATTGGCCACTCCCTCACCCTTGCTGGGAAGGCACAACGGTCAGACACTGCTAGAAAACCTGGCCCATACGGCGGGAGTCAATGGCGCCACCTAGGGAAGGAGAGGGGAAATTGATCAAACAATTATTAATCATACATGAATTTGATTTTATTTGAACAGAATTGATCTGGGGCAGAGAGTTGGGAATTACATGAAACTAACTGTGTGACATATAATTCCTTGGTACTAACTTTATTATTGTCTCTTGTTTGATCCAAAATATAGTAGCAGTCGTCCCACTAAATTACAGCGGGATATTTTCATTATATGGATCATATAGTAAAGGTGTTCTGTTTAGGAATACCCTATTTTTTATATATAGTAAGCTCTAATGTATAAATATGACATTGAATCACATGATTGATTATTTTCTCAAAGGAAAAGGCAGTAGATGTGGAATGTTTAAAACGCCCCCCGATGGAGGGGGGGGGGGGGGGGAAAGAGGAAAACGAAGCAGGAGTGACAAGCAGGATGGTATATGGGTAAAAGGACCCTCATTGGGTTTTGCCAGACACAAAGCCCTTAAGAAAGGGGGCATATGAGATGGATTCATTCAGGCCTGGAGGCAAATTAGCCTGCAGTCTGTGAATCCATCTTTGTTCATGCTGTAATAATATTTTATTCCAGTCACCGCCTCGGCCGGGAATGTGTACCCGGTCGAGGGCGGTGAAGGATATGGTGGGCATTTTATAGTTGTGTTGGGCAACAACGTGCCTGCCTAGGGCTAGATAATGGTTCCCTATTTGCATGGAATATATGTGTTTTGACATCCTGCGATGAAACTCCTGCCTCGTCTTCCCCACATAGAAAGCCCCACATTCACAAGACATAATGTAAACAATGCCTCTGGTTTGGCAATTGACATAATGTGAAGGTTTAAAAGTCGTCCCGTCAGGGAGGCTGAAAATCCTCTCACGTCTAATATATTGGCAAAAGGAGCAATGTCCACATGGAAAAGATCCAAAAACATTACAATGTTTTAGGCGATTTTGTTCATTTTTGTATTCGCTCTGTACAAGTTTATCCTTAAGGGAAATAGCCCTTTTAAAAGTGATTGAGGGTTGTTCAGACAGAAAGCCATTTATTTTGGGGTCATCCAACAGAATACTCCAGTGTCTCTTTAAGATGTTACGGATATGCTTGTGCTGTTGGGAATAGCGAAGTATAATCCGAGTGGGCTCATTTTTGGCATTCTTTACTTCCCTAGTCTTTTTAGACAGTAGTTTGGAACGTGTTTCCAAGGTGGTTCTGTTATAGGCTTTCCGTAAACATGAACGGCTATAGCCACGTGCAAGTAGTCTTTCTTGCAAGTGCCCTGCTTCTATTTTAAAAGAAGAGTCCTCGGAGCAATTGCGGCGTAGCCGCAGGTATTGTCCATATGGTATGGAATTCTTGAGGATGTCAGGGTGGGAGCTTGAGGCATGTAAAATCGTGTTACCTGCTGTGCTTTTTCGAAATAGTATTGTTGAGATTCTGTTTAGGGGATTGCGTATCAATTGCACATCAAGAAAGGTAATAGTGTCTGGGTCATGGGTCATGGTAAATTTCAGGTTGAAATTGTTTACATTGATGCAAGAAAAAAACTCCTGTAATAATGCCTCCGATCCCTCCCAGACGACGAGGACGTCATCAATGTAGCGCCGCCACAACTTAATGTGGCTGGTGTACAAGAGGAGGCCCTCGTCACCCAGGAGGGATCTCTCCCACTCCCCCAGGTACAAGTTGGCGTAGGCCGGAGCGCAACACGTGCCCATGGCCACGCCTTGCACCTGGAGGTAGTGGGAGTTGTTGAAGGCGAAGTAGTTCTGAGTTAGGATATATTCCAAACTCTCTGTGATAAAAGTATTGAAGTCATCATCGTATTTGTGGCTTGATGCTAGGGCACCCCGTACAGTCTCGATCCCCTTGGTATGGGGGATCGAGCTGTACAGGGCCTCAACATCAATCGCCACCAGTCGAGATTCGGCAGAGAGTGGTATGTCTGAAACCGTCTCAAGTAAGTGGATGGTGTCCTTCAAGAAGGAAGGTAAACAGACCACCAAGGGTTGTAGGAATGAGTCGATGAATTTACTCAAATTTTCAGATATATTTCCGTTACCGGAAACTATTGGTCGGCCAGGAGGTTTGGTTTGTTGTTTATGTATCTTTGGTAGGCTGTAAAAAGTGGCTATGCGAGGATGTGTAACTCGAATGTATTCATATTGGTCTTTAGATATGATTCCTCTCACAAATGAATCGTATATCATATCATAAAAGTAATCGTGAGAGGCATGTATTGAAGCCGTAGATACCTTCTTATACCACTCACTATTATTGAGAATGGTTTGGCACATATCAACGTAGTCCTGGTTGTCCATCAGGACCACGTTGCCGCCCTTGTCCGATGGCTTAATTGTAATGTTAGTATTTGCACAGAGTTCTCTCATTGCATCTATTTCATCCATGCCCAAGTTGTTTGCAGGGACCCTTTTTAAAGGTATTTTATTCAGGTCTCGAAGTACTTGGTTGACAAACGTCTCTATGTTGGGGTTTAGGTTTAGGGGTGGAAATCTTGAAGATGATTTTTTGAACATAGTCGTTGAGGTTTTTTGTGACCTGTCAATGTCGTCTAGGAGTTCCTCTAAGTCAATCTGGTCAATAAGATCTACAGTATTGTTTTCCTGGTATAGGAGAGTAAGGTCCCGTAAGGCCTTGAATTCTCTCATACTAAAGGTTGACCAGTCGGTATCGTCGACATAGGTGGTCTTTGCATGCAGGCTCTTGAGGAGGAGCCTGCGTGCAAAGAGCTGTACATCGACGGTAACCCCGAAAAGATCACAGCTTTGTTCAGGGCAAAATGTTAGTCCTCGGGATAAGATGTTTCTTTCTGCCGAGGACAAGGGGTGTGATGAAAGATTGATTACACTAAGGGACTTAGTTATGTCCGGATGATGTATGCGTCTAGATTGCCCACTCCCTTGTTTGGTTGGGGAGAGAGTGGTCCCCGTACCGAGTTTAAAGTGGCTCCAGGAGCCTGTTTAAGGCGTTCCAAGGTGGGAGTCATTTGTTTGGTGTTGTTGGAGCTGTTGGAGGATGCAGAGTCTGAGTTATCTGCATCTACACTAGACGATTCATCCTTTGTTTTTGCTGTGTGTCTATTGTCGGGGTTTGAGGTCTCCTGATTTCTTTTTGTCTCTATGTCAATGGTTCGTTTTTTCCTCTCCTGTTCCGGAGATCCTTTGTTGTTCCTATTTCTTTTAAATTTCCCCCTCCCTTTTTGGGGGATATTGGTGTTCTGTCCTGAAGTAGGGACATTTTTGGTTTTTGTGACATTAGGGTTGTTTTGCGTTTGTGACTTGGGAACTGAATATCTCTTGTTTTGGGGGTTAGCATTCCACTTGTATGCCCGTCCCTCAGAAAAAGATAATTTGTCCCTCCAGAATTTGACCTCTTTTTTGTGTAAAATACCCCTATTAAATGTACTCAGGTTCTCTTGGAGTTTGGCCTGAAATTCCACATACAAGGGGTGCTGTACAAAGGACCCCAGTGAAGTTTCTAGCATATTAATTTCGATGTCTAGCAGTGAAATCTGTCTATTATATTCGTTTGTTAGTATAATCATCATTTGTTGGGAACAACGATTTAAATTCTCTTCCCATTCTTTCTTACATTCATTGCTTATTAGATCTATATTTGGGAAAATTTGTACACGCAAACCTAATGGATTGATTTCCTCCTTACTGTAACGGTTGAAAGACTTTATGTGCCAGAAGAGCGCCGATTTCCTCTCTAAGGTTTTGTTTAATTTGTCCATCAGAGAGGAAATTTGGGTTTCAATCTGGTCCTTTTTCCCAAAATCACTTTCGTAGCTTGACATCAGATCAATCCATTGGTTGCCCTGAAAATTACTCATATTGGTGCTGTTTAAACAGTATAGATATTATGTTTATATCAAAACAATTTAAAATGTCAATTCATATAATTCAAAAACATATACAGAAAACATTAGGCTTGTGTTTTAGCTCAAAGGTGTCAAAAGACGGGAGAAGGGGTGTTTAACCACCCAATTGTATACAGAAAAGAGGGAAGGTATTGACACACTGAGGAGCTATGGGTAGCTGCTCACCCCGAATTTGGATAGAAAAAGACGGTTCTCCCTGTGTGGTGGGGTTTTTAGGCAGCGATAGGTCTGACATGAATTATCAAACCAATGGATTATAGTAAGAGACCAATACCATCCAGATCAAATTTTGAAAAGTTTATTCAAATTTAAAAATAGAGTGACACATAAAAAAAGAGGTGTAAAACACAAGCCCATACAGCATAAAAAATACACAGATACAATACACAGGGTATAATAGACTAACGGGTAGCACCTAACCCCTCAACTGATGATATCAGAAGTGGTGGTTTGTGAGGTAAGACCAAAATGACTGACGCGTTTCGACCTGTTATTTGTATCGGTCTTCTTCGGAGTTTTATTTGGTCTATTGGGATAAAGAAGACAATGTAACAGCAAATACTCTATTACGTAGTTCTATATGTTGCACTTATGTCCATATATATCCTTATCATTAATATAGTTACCAGTGTATGTATAGTGTCTGTGATGGTCCTCTGTATGGGTACTTATAAAACTCCCATCATCCTTCCTGGTGGCTTCCAAATTTGACTCCCATCGGTGGACCACGGTATAGCAGATTATCCAGGCCGTATGTGGCTTACAAAGAGTCACACTTGAGATTGACCCGCCAAGGAGAGACCCCCGGGCGGCTCCCAAAGGAGTGCAGCAAGAAGGGGGGAGAGGGGGGAGGGGAAAAGAAGCCAGCGAAAAAACACCCGCAGCTACGGATTCCTGGAAAAAATACCAAGAAATCATTCATAGGCACACTTGCTAAAGCAAAATATAAGAAAAGAGGGGACTCTCATGTTTTAAAGAGAGGTCCCTGATTTCAGTGTACAGAAGTACTATTTGTGTTTAAAGAGGTGGTGACATGGGTATCATACTCCTAAAGGTCAAAAATAGATTTATTGTATAGGGTAAGACCCTTTATTTAATACACTATATATTTCTGGTTGACTGTAGGGTTTATGAGCAATTAAATCTACTCAAAGTGTAGAAGGAAATCTCAGAAATGGGGAGGGGTGAGGGGGAAGGGGCTGGGGGAAGGGAGGAAAGGGGAAGGGAAAAGAGGGGGAACAAGAAGAGGGAAAGGGGAGAGGAGGGGGGGAAAAGGGGGGGGGGAGGGGAAAGAGAAACGAAAAAGAGGGGAGAGGGGAGAAAAAAAAGGGGGGGGAAGGAGAAAGGGAGGGAGAAAAGGGAGGGGGGGAAAGAGGGGGATAAGGGGCACTCTATGTGTATGGCGCGCTTCATACACACAACGGGATGAAGAAAGGGAAAAGAAATGAGAGGGAAGAGGTTGGGAAAAATTCATGTGAGTGAGGGTGGGATGTGATGGGGGGGGGGGGGGAAGGGGGGGGGGGAAAGGGGGGGGGAAGGGAAAAAAGTGGGGAAAAGAAAATAAGGGGAAGGAAAAATGGGGGACACGGTGAGAGAAGGAGGAAAGGGAAGAGAGATAGATAAAGAAAAAGAAAAAAAGGGGAGAAGCTGAGGGAAAGGGGAGGAGGGGGAATAATGTAAAGAATAAGGATTTAGGGTAGATGAGGTTAATAATGTTGAAAGAAAATATTACGAAAAACCAGTGTGGTGAGTAGTCAATTGTGGGGCAAAGGAAAATGCAGTGAGAAAAAAGAAAAACAGGGGTGTGCAATGTGATGAAAATTGTATCGGAAGTGGGAAAGATGGTAAAAGGGGGGGTGAAAGGAAGAGGGGGGGGGGAAAGGAGGGAGAACAGGAGATGGGAGTGAGGGAATGGGAGACTGTGTGGTGTGTGGAGCGTGTAAGTGTGGAGGGTGTGTAGTGATGTGAAGTGAAGAAGAGGGGGAGGGGGGGGGAAAGAGGAAGGGAAGTGATGGGAAATGGGGTTGTGGGGGTGAGGGGGAGGTGAAGGGGAAAGGGAAGGGGCTGGTAAGGGGGAGAGGGGAAGGAATGGGAAGGGGGGGAAGGGGAGGGTGGTATGGGAAAAACGGGGAAGGAAAGGGATGTGTTGGAAAACATGGAGGGGGAGGGGGGAGGGGGGGGGGGGGGGACGAGGAACAAATGACGATTACCTTCAGATGTTAGATAGGGTCATATGGGCCGCAGGATGGGAATGTGTGGGGCTCTTAGCCTAAACACAGCAGCCTTGGGGAGATCGGGTTGGAATCTCCAGAATGGTCTATGAAATAAAAGAAAAATAAAGACAAAAGAAAGGGGGGGACTTTATTAGGCCCCTCTTGAAATAAATATCTAGAAAAAAGGGTCTGAGGTAGGAGGAAATGCTTACCCAGGTTCCAAGGAAGTGCCTAGAGCGTGCTGAAGCCTCCTGCAAAGGTGGAGTGTCAGTCTCCACCCTGCTTGGCTTATAAGGGCGCGCTCCCGAGATTGATTGAGCCGACGCCGCGGGGGGCCAGGTCGTCCCCGCCCCCCTCGCCCAAAAGCTGCACCCAAAGGGAGCCCCAACGGCACCCCCCAGGCCGGTCATGGCGGCCAACTGGTCCGCCTCGTGTGTCCTCTCCCGGCGTCCTCCGGAGGCGTGCCCCGCATTTGCGTCATTCACGTCGCAATACGCGTGACGTCACGACCATGCGCGCACGTACGGGGCCCCGCACATGCGCACAGCGTCCGTGAATGCCGGAGGACGCCGCCAGCAAGGGGCCAACCCCCCCAGGAACGCCCAGGACCAGCCTAGACGCCTAAGGGGGGAGGTTTTTGCGGGAGGGGCAAAGTAAATTGGCCACTCCCTCACCCTTGCTGGGAAGGCACAACGGTCAGACACTGCTAGAAAACCTGGCCCATACGGCGGGAGTCAATGGCGCCACCTAGGGAAGGAGAGGGGAAATTGATCAAACAATTATTAATCATACATGAATTTGATTTTATTTGAACAGAATTGATCTGGGGCAGAGAGTTGGGAATTACATGAAACTAACTGTGTGACATATAATTCCTTGGTACTAACTTTATTATTGTCTCTTGTTTGATCCAAAATATAGTAGCAGTCGTCCCACTAAATTACAGCGGGATATTTTCATTATATGGATCATATAGTAAAGGTGTTCTGTTTAGGAATACCCTATTTTTTATATATAGTAAGCTCTAATGTATAAATATGACATTGAATCACATGATTGATTATTTTCTCAAAGGAAAAGGCAGTAGATGTGGAATGTTTAAAACGCCCCCCGATGGAGGGGGGGGGGGGGGAAAGAGGAAAACGAAGCAGGAGTGACAAGCAGGATGGTATATGGGTAAAAGGACCCTCATTGGGTTTTGCCAGACACAAAGCCCTTAAGAAAGGGGGCATATGAGATGGATTCATTCAGGCCTGGAGGCAAATTAGCCTGCAGTCTGTGAATCCATCTTTGTTCATGCTGTAATAATATTTTATTCCAGTCACCGCCTCGGCCGGGAATGTGTACCCGGTCGAGGGCGGTGAAGGATATGGTGGGCATTTTATAGTTGTGTTGGGCAACAACGTGCCTGCCTAGGGCTAGATAATGGTTCCCTATTTGCATGGAATATATGTGTTTTGACATCCTGCGATGAAACTCCTGCCTCGTCTTCCCCACATAGAAAGCCCCACATTCACAAGACATAATGTAAACAATGCCTCTGGTTTGGCAATTGACATAATGTGAAGGTTTAAAAGTCGTCCCGTCAGGGAGGCTGAAAATCCTCTCACGTCTAATATATTGGCAAAAGGAGCAATGTCCACATGGAAAAGATCCAAAAACATTACAATGTTTTAGGCGATTTTGTTCATTTTTGTATTCGCTCTGTACAAGTTTATCCTTAAGGGAAATAGCCCTTTTAAAAGTGATTGAGGGTTGTTCAGACAGAAAGCCATTTATTTTGGGGTCATCCAACAGAATACTCCAGTGTCTCTTTAAGATGTTACGGATATGCTTGTGCTGTTGGGAATAGCGAAGTATAATCCGAGTGGGCTCATTTTTGGCATTCTTTACTTCCCTAGTCTTTTTAGACAGTAGTTTGGAACGTGTTTCCAAGGTGGTTCTGTTATAGGCTTTCCGTAAACATGAACGGCTATAGCCACGTGCAAGTAGTCTTTCTTGCAAGTGCCCTGCTTCTATTTTAAAAGAAGAGTCCTCGGAGCAATTGCGGCGTAGCCGCAGGTATTGTCCATATGGTATGGAATTCTTGAGGATGTCAGGGTGGGAGCTTGAGGCATGTAAAATCGTGTTACCTGCTGTGCTTTTTCGAAATAGTATTGTTGAGATTCTGTTTAGGGGATTGCGTATCAATTGCACATCAAGAAAGGTAATAGTGTCTGGGTCATGGGTCATGGTAAATTTCAGGTTGAAATTGTTTACATTGATGCAAGAAAAAAACTCCTGTAAAAATGCCTCCGATCCCTCCCAGACGACGAGGACGTCATCAATGTAGCGCCGCCACAACTTAATGTGGCTGGTGTACAAGAGGAGGCCCTCGTCACCCAGGAGGGATCTCTCCCACTCCCCCAGGTACAAGTTGGCGTAGGCCGGAGCGCAACACGTGCCCATGGCCACGCCTTGCACCTGGAGGTAGTGGGAGTTGTTGAAGGCGAAGTAGTTCTGAGTTAGGATATATTCCAAACTCTCTGTGATAAAAGTATTGAAGTCATCATCGTATTTGTGGCTTGATGCTAGGGCACCCCGTACAGTCTCGATCCCCTTGGTATGGGGGATCGAGCTGTACAGGGCCTCAACATCAATCGCCACCAGTCGAGATTCGGCAGAGAGTGGTATGTCTGAAACCGTCTCAAGTAAGTGGATGGTGTCCTTCAAGAAGGAAGGTAAACAGACCACCAAGGGTTGTAGGAATGAGTCGATGAATTTACTCAAATTTTCAGATATATTTCCGTTACCGGAAACTATTGGTCGGCCAGGAGGTTTGGTTTGTTGTTTATGTATCTTTGGTAGGCTGTAAAAAGTGGCTATGCGAGGATGTGTAACTCGAATGTATTCATATTGGTCTTTAGATATGATTCCTCTCACAAATGAATCGTATATCATATCATAAAAGTAATCGTGAGAGGCATGTATTGAAGCCGTAGATACCTTCTTATACCACTCACTATTATTGAGAATGGTTTGGCACATATCAACGTAGTCCTGGTTGTCCATCAGGACCACGTTGCCGCCCTTGTCCGATGGCTTAATTGTAATGTTAGTATTTGCACAGAGTTCTCTCATTGCATCTATTTCATCCATGCCCAAGTTGTTTGCAGGGACCCTTTTTAAAGGTATTTTATTCAGGTCTCGAAGTACTTGGTTGACAAACGTCTCTATGTTGGGGTTTAGGTTTAGGGGTGGAAATCTTGAAGATGATTTTTTGAACATAGTCGTTGAGGTTTTTTGTGACCTGTCAATGTCGTCTAGGAGTTCCTCTAAGTCAATCTGGTCAATAAGATCTACAGTATTGTTTTCCTGGTATAGGAGAGTAAGGTCCCGTAAGGCCTTGAATTCTCTCATACTAAAGGTTGACCAGTCGGTATCGTCGACATAGGTGGTCTTTGCATGCAGGCTCTTGAGGAGGAGCCTGCGTGCAAAGAGCTGTACATCGACGGTAACCCCGAAAAGATCACAGCTTTGTTCAGGGCAAAATGTTAGTCCTCGGGATAAGATGTTTCTTTCTGCCGAGGACAAGGGGTGTGATGAAAGATTGATTACACTAAGGGACTTAGTTATGTCCGGATGATGTATGCGTCTAGATTGCCCACTCCCTTGTTTGGTTGGGGAGAGAGTGGTCCCCGTACCGAGTTTAAAGTGGCTCCAGGAGCCTGTTTAAGGCGTTCCAAGGTGGGAGTCATTTGTTTGGTGTTGTTGGAGCTGTTGGAGGATGCAGAGTCTGAGTTATCTGCATCTACACTAGACGATTCATCCTTTGTTTTTGCTGTGTGTCTATTGTCGGGGTTTGAGGTCTCCTGATTTCTTTTTGTCTCTATGTCAATGGTTCGTTTTTTCCTCTCCTGTTCCGGAGATCCTTTGTTGTTCCTATTTCTTTTAAATTTCCCCCTCCCTTTTTGGGGGATATTGGTGTTCTGTCCTGAAGTAGGGACATTTTTGGTTTTTGTGACATTAGGGTTGTTTTGCGTTTGTGACTTGGGAACTGAATATCTCTTGTTTTGGGGGTTAGCATTCCACTTGTATGCCCGTCCCTCAGAAAAAGATAATTTGTCCCTCCAGAATTTGACCTCTTTTTTGTGTAAAATACCCCTATTAAATGTACTCAGGTTCTCTTGGAGTTTGGCCTGAAATTCCACATACAAGGGGTGCTGTACAAAGGACCCCAGTGAAGTTTCTAGCATATTAATTTCGATGTCTAGCAGTGAAATCTGTCTATTATATTCGTTTGTTAGTATAATCATCATTTGTTGGGAACAACGATTTAAATTCTCTTCCCATTCTTTCTTACATTCATTGCTTATTAGATCTATATTTGGGAAAATTTGTACACGCAAACCTAATGGATTGATTTCCTCCTTACTGTAACGGTTGAAAGACTTTATGTGCCAGAAGAGCGCCGATTTCCTCTCTAAGGTTTTGTTTAATTTGTCCATCAGAGAGGAAATTTGGGTTTCAATCTGGTCCTTTTTCCCAAAATCACTTTCGTAGCTTGACATCAGATCAATCCATTGGTTGCCCTGAAAATTACTCATATTGGTGCTGTTTAAACAGTATAGATATTATGTTTATATCAAAACAATTTAAAATGTCAATTCATATAATTCAAAA
This sequence comes from Lithobates sylvaticus, assembly GCA_028564925.1. Classification (NCBI taxonomy): domain Eukaryota; kingdom Metazoa; phylum Chordata; class Amphibia; order Anura; family Ranidae; genus Lithobates; species Lithobates sylvaticus. The sequence continues at coordinate 225,996,607 of CM053027.1, read as the reverse complement.
ACATATACAGAAAACATTAGGCTTGTGTTTTAGCTCAAAGGTGTCAAAAGACGGGAGAAGGGGTGTTTAACCACCCAATTGTATACAGAAAAGAGGGAAGGTATTGACACACTGAGGAGCTATGGGTAGCTGCTCACCCCGAATTTGGATAGAAAAAGACGGTTCTCCCTGTGTGGTGGGGTTTTTAGGCAGCGATAGGTCTGACATGAATTATCAAACCAATGGATTATAGTAAGAGACCAATACCATCCAGATCAAATTTTGAAAAGTTTATTCAAATTTAAAAATAGAGTGACACATAAAAAAAGAGGTGTAAAACACAAGCCCATACAGCATAAAAAATACACAGATACAATACACAGGGTATAATAGACTAACGGGTAGCACCTAACCCCTCAACTGATGATATCAGAAGTGGTGGTTTGTGAGGTAAGACCAAAATGACTGACGCGTTTCGACCTGTTATTTGTATCGGTCTTCTTCGGAGTTTTATTTGGTCTATTGGGATAAAGAAGACAATGTAACAGCAAATACTCTATTACGTAGTTCTATATGTTGCACTTATGTCCATATATATCCTTATCATTAATATAGTTACCAGTGTATGTATAGTGTCTGTGATGGTCCTCTGTATGGGTACTTATAAAACTCCCATCATCCTTCCTGGTGGCTTCCAAATTTGACTCCCATCGGTGGACCACGGTATAGCAGATTATCCAGGCCGTATGTGGCTTACAAAGAGTCACACTTGAGATTGACCCACCAAGGAGAGACCCCCGGGCGGCTCCCAAAGGAGTGCAGCAAGAAGGGGGGAGAGGGGGGAGGGGAAAAGAAGCCAGCGAAAAAACACCCGCAGCTACGGATTCCTGGAAAAAATACCAAGAAATCATTCATAGGCACACTTGCTAAAGCAAAATATAAGAAAAGAGGGGACTCTCATGTTTTAAAGAGAGGTCCCTGATTTCAGTGTACAGAAGTACTATTTGTGTTTAAAGAGGTGGTGACATGGGTATCATACTCCTAAAGGTCAAAAATAGATTTATTGTATAGGGTAAGACCCTTTATTTAATACACTATATATTTCTGGTTGACTGTAGGGTTTATGAGCAATTAAATCTACTCAAAGTGTAGAAGGAAATCTCAGAAATGGGGAGGGGTGAGGGGGAAGGGGCTGGGGGAAGGGAGGAAAGGGGAAGGGAAAAGAGGGGGAACAAGAAGAGGGAAAGGGGAGAGGAGGGGGGAAAAGGGGGGGGGGAGGGGAAAGAGAAACGAAAAAGAGGGGAGAGGGGAGAAAAAAAAGGGGGGGGAAGGAGAAAGGGAGGGAGAAAAAGGGAGGGGGGGGGAAAGAGGGGGATAAGGGGCACTCTATGTGTATGGCGCGCTTCATACACACAACGGGATGAAGAAAGGGAAAAGAAATGAGAGGGAAGAGGTTGGGAAAAATTCATGTGAGTGAGGGTGGGATGTGATGGGGGGGGGGAAGGGGGGGGGGGGGGGGAAAAGGGGGGGGGAGGGAAAAAAGTGGGGAAAAGAAAATAAGGGGAAGGAAAAATGGGGGACACGGTGAGAGAAGGAGGAAAGGGAAGAGAGATAGATAAAGAAAAAAAAAAAAAAGGGGAGAAGCTGAGGGAAAGGGGAGGAGGGGGAATAATGTAAAGAATAAGGATTTAGGGTAGATGAGGTTAATAATGTTGAAAGAAAATATTACGAAAAACCAGTGTGGTGAGTAGTCAATTGTGGGGCAAAGGAAAATGCAGTGAGAAAAAAGAAAAACAGGGGTGTGCAATGTGATGAAAATTGTATCGGAAGTGGGAAAGATGGTAAAAGGGGGGGTGAAAGGAAGAGGGGGGGGGAAAGGAGGGAGAACAGGAGATGGGAGTGAGGGAATGGGAGACTGTGTGGTGTGTGGAGCGTGTAAGTGTGGAGGGTGTGTAGTGATGTGAAGTGAAGAAGAGGGGGAGGGGGGGGGGGAAGAGGAAGGGAAGTGATGGGAAATGGGGTTGTGGGGGTGAGGGGGAGGTGAAGGGGAAAGGGAAGGGGCTGGTAAGGGGGAGAGGGGAAGGAATGGGAAGGGGGGGAAGGGGAGGGTGGTATGGGAAAAACGGGGAAGGAAAGGGATGTGTTGGAAAACATGGAGGGGGAGGGGGGGGGGGGGGGGGGAAGAGGAACAAATGACGATTACCTTCAGATGTTAGATAGGGTCATATGGGCCGCAGGATGGGAATGTGTGGGGCTCTTAGCCTAAACACAGCAGCCTTGGGGAGATCGGGTTGGAATCTCCAGAATGGTCTATGAAATAAAAGAAAAATAAAGACAAAAGAAAGGGGGGGACTTTATTAGGCCCCTCTTGAAATAAATATCTAGAAAAAAGGGTCTGAGGTAGGAGGAAATGCTTACCCAGGTTCCAAGGAAGTGCCTAGAGCGTGCTGAAGCCTCCTGCAAAGGTGGAGTGTCAGTCTCCACCCTGCTTGGCTTATAAGGGCGCGCTCCCGAGATTGATTGAGCCGACGCCGCGGGGGGCCAGGTCGTCCCCGCCCCCCTCGCCCAAAAGCTGCACCCAAAGGGAGCCCCAACGGCACCCCCCAGGCCGGTCATGGCGGCCAACTGGTCCGCCTCGTGTGTCCTCTCCCGGCGTCCTCCGGAGGCGTGCCCCGCATTTGCGTCATTCACGTCGCAATACGCGTGACGTCACGACCATGCGCGCACGTACGGGGCCCCGCACATGCGCACAGCGTCCGTGAATGCCGGAGGACGCCGCCAGCAAGGGGCCAACCCCCCCAGGAACGCCCAGGACCAGCCTAGACGCCTAAGGGGGGAGGTTTTTGCGGGAGGGGCAAAGTAAATTGGCCACTCCCTCACCCTTGCTGGGAAGGCACAACGGTCAGACACTGCTAGAAAACCTGGCCCATACGGCGGGAGTCAATGGCGCCACCTAGGGAAGGAGAGGGGAAATTGATCAAACAATTATTAATCATACATGAATTTGATTTTATTTGAACAGAATTGATCTGGGGCAGAGAGTTGGGAATTACATGAAACTAACTGTGTGACATATAATTCCTTGGTACTAACTTTATTATTGTCTCTTGTTTGATCCAAAATATAGTAGCAGTCGTCCCACTAAATTACAGCGGGATATTTTCATTATATGGATCATATAGTAAAGGTGTTCTGTTTAGGAATACCCTATTTTTTATATATAGTAAGCTCTAATGTATAAATATGACATTGAATCACATGATTGATTATTTTCTCAAAGGAAAAGGCAGTAGATGTGGAATGTTTAAAACGCCCCCCGATGGAGGGGGGGGGGGGGAAAGAGGAAAACGAAGCAGGAGTGACAAGCAGGATGGTATATGGGTAAAAGGACCCTCATTGGGTTTTGCCAGACACAAAGCCCTTAAGAAAGGGGGCATATGAGATGGATTCATTCAGGCCTGGAGGCAAATTAGCCTGCAGTCTGTGAATCCATCTTTGTTCATGCTGTAATAATATTTTATTCCAGTCACCGCCTCGGCCGGGAATGTGTACCCGGTCGAGGGCGGTGAAGGATATGGTGGGCATTTTATAGTTGTGTTGGGCAACAACGTGCCTGCCTAGGGCTAGATAATGGTTCCCTATTTGCATGGAATATATGTGTTTTGACATCCTGCGATGAAACTCCTGCCTCGTCTTCCCCACATAGAAAGCCCCACATTCACAAGACATAATGTAAACAATGCCTCTGGTTTGGCAATTGACATAATGTGAAGGTTTAAAAGTCGTCCCGTCAGGGAGGCTGAAAATCCTCTCACGTCTAATATATTGGCAAAAGGAGCAATGTCCACATGGAAAAGATCCAAAAACATTACAATGTTTTAGGCGATTTTGTTCATTTTTGTATTCGCTCTGTACAAGTTTATCCTTAAGGGAAATAGCCCTTTTAAAAGTGATTGAGGGTTGTTCAGACAGAAAGCCATTTATTTTGGGGTCATCCAACAGAATACTCCAGTGTCTCTTTAAGATGTTACGGATATGCTTGTGCTGTTGGGAATAGCGAAGTATAATCCGAGTGGGCTCATTTTTGGCATTCTTTACTTCCCTAGTCTTTTTGGACAGTAGTTTGGAACGTGTTTCCAAGGTGGTTCTGTTATAGGCTTTCCGTAAACATGAACGGCTATAGCCACGTGCAAGTAGTCTTTCTTGCAAGTGCCCTGCTTCTATTTTAAAAGAAGAGTCCTCGGAGCAATTGCGGCGTAGCCGCAGGTATTGTCCATATGGTATGGAATTCTTGAGGATGTCAGGGTGGGAGCTTGAGGCATGTAAAATCGTGTTACCTGCTGTGCTTTTTCGAAATAGTATTGTTGAGATTCTGTTTAGGGGATTGCGTATCAATTGCACATCAAGAAAGGTAATAGTGTCTGGGTCATGGGTCATGGTAAATTTCAGGTTGAAATTGTTTACATTGATGCAAGAAAAAAACTCCTGTAATAATGCCTCCGATCCCTCCCAGACGACGAGGACGTCATCAATGTAGTGCCGCCACAACTTAATGTGGCTGGTGTACAAGAGGAGGCCCTCGTCACCCAGGAGGGATCTCTCCCACTCCCCCAGGTACAAGTTGGCGTAGGCCGGAGCGCAACACGTGCCCATGGCCACGCCTTGCACCTGGAGGTAGTGGGAGTTGTTGAAGACCCCAAACACACTTCCAAGAAGACCACTGCCTTGCTAAAGAAGCTGAGGGTAAAGGTGATGGACTGGCCAGGCTTTTCTCCAGACCTAAACCCCATTGTAGCAAAGTGTCATTTCTTCAATGTTGTCACAAAAGATAAAATATGTCCGGAAGGCCACCAAGGAGAGGCAGACGCTCACAGGTCACTAAAAGAGGGCAAGCAGCCTCTGTGTCTACAGTCAACAGTGGAGGTTGTGGACATGGTGCATCCTCTGCAGGTGGCCATGGGGCACGCATGTCCTTTTTTCTGCTGCTGGCCGTGTTATTGAGCCAGAACATGCAGAAGAGTTGGTGGAGTGAATAACAAAGCCATGCTCATCATCCTCATCCTCTGTCACCCAGGCTCAGAGTAGTTTGCTTCCAATGCAGCGGCCAAATCGGCCTATTCCATCAGCTCCTTGTCCACAGTCATTCCTGCTGTAGCCCCACCATCATGCACGGATGAGTCCTCAGAATTATTCGACCACAGTGTTGGGTACATGCTGCTGGAGGATGCGTAGCAATTTGAAGGCTCTGATGTTGGTTCCCAGGTTGAGGAAGGGAGTAACATGAGCCTAGAGAGAGGGGGTGCCCAATAAGGACAAGAAATTGGCAGACATGTTTCCCCCAGCTGCAGCATACTGCCAAGTTTGCTCCAGTGACAAGGAGGGATCGGATGATGAGGTCACTGACTGTACTTGGGTGCCTGAGAGAAGAGAGGAGGAGGAGGAAGAGGCACAACTCTAACGAGGCAGGATGTCCTCTAGAGGTCACCTTAAGGGCAGCCACCTTATTGCATCACATCGCAGAGCTCCGCAGGTGCAGGGCGCTGCTGACTCCCCGCTGACTTTTAAAAGTTCCTTGGTGTGGGCCTTTTTCGACACGTGTGCAGCCAATTGCACTGAAGCAGATCAAGCGTGGCCAGAACAGCAGCCGCTTGGGCACCACATGCTTGACCAGACATATGAGGACATGCCATGCAATCCATTGGTTGTAGTGAAATTGGTTGTCAGGGTCTGCGGGCAGGGGGTGCTTATCGGAATCTAGAAGCCCCCTTTAACAAGGGGCCCCCATATTCCAGCCCCCACCCTATGTGATTGAGTATGGGGTACATTGTACCTTAAAAAAAAAAATTCAAAAATAAAATGCATACATTTTCAAAGTAATTTATTAAAGCAGCTCCGGCGTCGCTTCCGATTTCTTCCCCCCTCTTTGGCTCTTCTGCCTCCTCCACTGATGCCTCTGCTGGTTCTTCTCCCCTATCCATGCACTCGCTTGCCCCCACCCCCTTTCCTGACCTGCCAAGCCATGTGCTCAGATAAGGGTCCGGTATGGATTTTGGGGGGATCCCAATGCTGTTTTTCTGGCGTGGGGCTGCCCCTGAAATTCCATACCACACCATGTATCTTGTTCATTCAAGTCGGATGGAAGTAGAACCGATGTAGGACAGATGTCGCAGGGCAAAGTAGGATGACAGTCATGTCGTACCAGTGTGAACCCTTCCTTCAGGCCAGGTTCACACTGGTACGACATGACAGTCGTACCACTTTGGATCAGACTTTGCCCTATGACTTGAAGTCCGACTTCATTGAACAGGGATCCAACTTTGATCCGACAATACAAGGCTCTGTCTGGTATAAATCTTTAGGGGGAACTCAACGCCAAATAAAAAAAAAAAAAACGGCATGGGTTCCCCTCGGGGAGCATACCAGGCCCTTCGGACTGGTATGGATTTTCAGGGGAAACTCCCCCCCCCAAAAAACGACATTGGGTCCCCCTAAAATCAATACCAGACCCTTATCCGAGCACACAGGCCGGCAGGTCAGGAAAGAGGGATGGGGATGAGTGAGCGCCCCCCCTCCTGAACCGTACCACGTTGCATGCCCTCAACATGGGGGGGTGGGTGCTTTGGGGCAGGGGGCCCCTGCACCCCCCCCCACCCCAAAGCACCTTGTCCCCATGTTGATGAGGACAAGGGCCTCTTCCTGACAACCCTGGCCGTTGGTTGTTGGGGTCTGAGGGCGAGGGGGGGGGGGCTTATCAGAATCTGGAAGCCCCCTTTAACAAGTGGGCCCCCAGATCCCGGCCCCCCACCCTATGTGAATGAGTATGGGGTACATTGTACACCTACCCATTCACCCAGAAAAAAAATTCAAAAATAAAACACATTACATGTTTTTGAAATAATTTATTAAGGCAGCTCCGTCGTCGCTTCTGATCTCTTCTCCCCTCTCCGGATTTTCTGTCTCCTCCGCTGATGTCTTCTGCCTCTGCCGGTTCTTCTCCTCTGATGTTTTCTAGCCCTCTCCAGTTCTTCTCCCTCTGTCTGCTGTCTTCTGCCTCTGCTGGGTCTTCTTCACTGTCTTCTCACTCTTTTGCTGGGTCTTCTCCGCTGTGTTCTCCCTCTGCTCTTCTTCTGATGTTGACTCGATGCTCTCTCTTGCTCTAATGCTGGGTGCGCGGTGTGCCACTAGTTATAATAGCATGGGGCAGGGTCACCGGGTGATGTTATCTGGCAGCCCCACCCCTTATGACGCCACTGCCCGGGGGTGATGGGGCAGTGACGTCATATGGGGCGGGCCTCCGGTTCCCCCGCCCCATGCCAATATAAGTAGCGGCACACCGCACACCCAGCATTAGAGCGGGAGAGAGTGTTGAGTCAACATCGGAAGAAGAACAGAGGAAGAAGACATCGGAGAAAACCCAGCAAAAGAGTGAGAAGAAAGCGGAGAAGACCGAGCAGAGACAGAAGACAGCGGACAGAGAGGTAAAAACCGGAGTGGGCTAGAAGACATCAGCGGAGAGGGGAGAAGAAATCGGAAACGACACCAGAGCTGCCTTAATAAATTACTTTAAAAACCTGTGTACTGTGTTTTATATTTTTGACACTTTTTTAGGTGAATGGGTACAATGTACCCAATACTCATTCACATAGGGTGGGGGGGGCCGGGATCTGGGGGCTTCCAGATTCCGATAAGCTCCCTGCCTGCAACCCCCGACAATCAACGGCCAGGGTTGTCAGGAAGAGGCCCTTGTCCTCATCAACATGGGGACAAGGTGCTTTGGGGTGGGGGGCGCAGGGCCGACCCCCTTTCCTGACTTGCCAGGCTGTGTGCTCAGATAAGGGTCTAGTGTGGATTTTGGGGGACCCCAATGCCGTTTTTTTGGCGTGGGGGTTTCCCTGAAAAATCCATACCAGATCGAAGGGCCTGGTAAGCTCTTGGAGGGGGAACCAATGCCGTTTCTTTTTTTTTTTTATTTGGCGTGGAGTTCCCCTTCAAGATCCTCAGAGTACAAGTCGCATGCCAAAGTCAGGTAAGTTAAGACGGCGATCTGACTTTGATCCAACTTCAGTGATAAATCAATGAGCTGAAGTAGGATCAAAGTCGGACCAAAGTAGTGAAGGAAGCATTTTCAAAGTCGGACCGACTTATGTCGGACCAGTTAAGACCGCTTCCATAGGTTAAAAATGTGTAATAGATGTATGTGACTCAGCGCAAATCCCTAAATAAAAATTAATTAAAGTGCTGGTAGGACAGTGCATTCGCGTTACGTCACGCTACGCACCTCGTGACTTCATCAGTCCCTGATCGTCCCTGATGAAGTCACGAGGTGCGTAGCGTGACGTAACGCGTGGGTACGCAAAAAACGGAAGTCAACAAAGCGGACCGGAAATAGGGTACCGCGGATTATACACAGACTGGAGAGGATCGGAAACACTACTGCAAACCGTCCCAACTCAGCTGTACAAACGTAACTGGCCACAATTGTAAACGATTATCACTGTTTTTAAATGTAAGCAGCCTATTTGCTAATTAAAATATTTTTATTGGGGTAACACCATTTGAGCCCTGTTTCCTTCACATATACCACCGGGAGCCACTAGTGAGCAGCCCAACCGGATTCTACTACGAGGAGGAGCAGATTAGCCACTATTATTGGAACAAGTAAGCGCGATATCCCTGGTCCAAGGTAAGAGCTCTGTGAGCAATCTCTCTGTACTGTTTCCCTTATTTTGAAAATAAAAACAGTTTTTGTTAAAAAAAAGAGCTCTGTGAGCACACTGAAGGATATGCTGGTTATCATGATTCACTGAATAAATACCCCAAAGCAGTGAGGCTCCTGACTCTATGATGTAATAACTCATCGCAACAGAAGGATTGGCATACATTGATGCACTTTTATCAAGTGAACTATATCATTTGTGCACGGGCACGCCATATTGGACATTTCTGCACGCAGTCAAGCTCTGCATGCAGTTGTTCCATTGGACACATTAACTTATTTATATATTTATATTTGTATTTCTATAGCCACTGTAAGCCATTTTATTGAAGTAATTATTGCACGATTGTCACTTTATCAGATTCACTGTGTTTACATAATAGTATTGTCATTCAACACGGGTATCTAGCACTTTAATGCATATACATGTGAATGCACTGTCCTACCAGCACTTTAATTCATTTTTATTTAGGGATTTGCGCTGAGTCACGTACATCTAGTACACATTTTTTATTTGTTTATATTGAGTTGTGATCACTATTAGATTCAGCAGCACTTTCAGTTCACCAGTCACTATTAATTTATTTTCTACCAGTAGCGCAGAGGTCCATTATACATATGGCTTCCATAGGTAAACTTTGATTTTCACACGTCATGCGACATGAGCTCCCAATGTCGGAGCATTTGTCATACCAGTATGAACCTGGCCTCAAGTGGTTGTAAGGCTGGGTTCACACTTGTACGACATACGCTTCGATTTTGGAAGCACATGTCACATAACGTGACAATGATTCCCTATGAGAGCCGTCTTAACCACTTCAGCCCCGGACCAATTGGCAGCCAAAGGACCAAGGCCCCTTTTTGCGATTCGGCACTGCGTCGCTTTAACTGACAATTGCGCGGTCGTGCAACGTGGCTCCAAAACAAAATTGGCGTCCTTTTTTTCCCACAAATAGAGCTTTCTTTTGGTGGTATTTGATCGCCCCTGCGGTTTTTATTTTTTGCGCTATAAACAAAAATAGAGCGACAATTTTGAAAACAATGCAATATTTTTTGCTATAATAAATATCCCCAAAAAATATATAAAAAAACATTTTTTTTTCCTCAGTTTAGGCCGATACGTATTCTTCTACATATTTTTGGTAAAAAAAATCACAATTAGCGATTATTGATTGGTTTGCGCAAAAGTTATAGCATTTACAAAATAGGGGATAGTTTTATAGCATTTTTATTAATATTTTTTTTTTTTTTACTAGTAATGGCGGCGATCAGCGATTTTTATTGTGACTGCGACATTATGGCGGACACATCGGACATTTTTGACACATTTTTGGGACCATTGTCATTTATACAGCAATCAATGCTATTTAAATGCATTGTTTCCTGTATAAATGACAGTTGTAGTGAAGGGGTTAACCACTAGGGGGAGGGGAGGGGTTATGGGCTGTGACGTGTGTGTTTTTTTTTACATTAGGGGGCGGGGCTGACGTCTGACATCATTGATCGGCTTTCCCGATGACCGGGAACAGCCAATCAATGACAGGCAGAGTAGGAAGCGCGGGGAGAGGTTTGTTTACACATACCTCTCCCCGTTCTTCAGCTCCATAACCCGATCGCGGGACACCAGCGACGATCGGGTCCGCTGGTCCCGCGGCCGGGGTCACGGAGCTCCCGACCGGGTCGCGAGCGCGCCCCTAGCGGCGCGCGCGCGACCCACAGGCAGGCAAATACACGATCACGTACAGGTACGTGCTTTTGCCTGCCCGTGCCATTCTGCTGACGTATATATGCAGTGGGCGGTCGGGAAGCGGTTAACTGGTCCGACACAAGTCGGTCCGACTTTGAAAAAGGTTCCTGCACTACTTTGGTCCAACTTCAGCCCATTGAATATCATTAAAGTCGGATCAAAGTAGGATCCTTGTCCTAACCATCCGACTTGTGACATCTGACATGGTGGTTACAGCAGCACTAAAAAGGAATTTATGTCACACTGGGATTGTTTTGATTGGTCAAAAGACAAGTCGTACTATCTCAAAGTCAGAGCAAAATCTTATCTTGTTCATTCAAGTCGGATGGAAGTAGGACGGATGTTGCAGGGCAAAGTAGGATGACAGTCGTGTAGTAACAGTGTGGACCCAGCCTAAACCTAGTTTTACCTACAGGTAACCCTATATTAAGGCTTACCTGTAGGGACTGAAAATATTTCCTAAACCTGCAGGGTTTAGGAGATATTTACCATATACGCTTGTGCCAACATCATCGGCGCATGCACACTGAAGAAAGGGCACGATCGTGCTGTTTCTGAGGGGCTCGTGCCATGACTGGCGGCTCCCCCAGTCACAGAGCCAGAGTCCACGCCCCCACGGAAGGAAGAGGGGTAAAGATGGATGAGGCCACCAGTGGGGACACCGCAGGCTTTGTTTGCAGGTAAGTGGCACATAATGGGCTAGTATGCAATGCATACTAGCCCAATTTGCTTTTACTTTGCAGGGGAAAAAATAGGATTTTTTGTACTCACCGTAAAATCCTTTTCTCTGTAATTCACCGACCGACACAGCTCCTCTCTGTAACAAATGGGTTGTTAGCCTTATCACTAGGAGAATACTAGGCATAGTTGTAATACAACACTCAGAACTCTTAGTTCCGCCCAGGGGGCGGTCCCTTGGGTAACAACCCCCCTGTCTGCAGACAGACCTCAGTACGTCAACAAGCAGTATAACATAAAGATAAAAGGAGGGGCGGGTGCTGTGTCGGTCGGTGAATTACAGAGAAAAGGATTTTACGGTGAGTACAAAAAATCCTATTTTCTCTTATATTCCCCGACCGGCACAGCTCCTCTCTGTAACAAATGGGACGTCCCCAAGCAGTGCCAGGAGTGGGAAAACAGCATAAAAACTTCATCCACCGTGGCAAGTGGGAACTAGTGAAACTTTACCCACAAAAAGCAACAGTGCTGGAAAAACCACCACAAAAATCAGGGTATCCCCAACAGGAGTGATCACCCAAAACCGCATCAAACTGCGCAAGTAATGTAACAGTGCATTAACATAACAATACTGTATTTTTCTCGAAAAACCAGTAAAAGAAAAAAATAAAAATAAAAAATTAAAATATATTGCATATTCAATTGCAACTACATGGCTGCCTGCAAAACTTTGAAGCCAAAACAGGCATCAACCGATGCACCGGCGTCTACATTGTAGAACTTGGTAAACGTGTGGACAGACGACCAGGTGACCGCTTTACACACCTGAGCGGCAGACGCTTGGTGTCGGAAAACCCAAGACATTCCGATTGCCCTTGAGGAGTGGGCCGTGACCGGAAAGGAGGGGCACCTGCCCCTTCCAGGCGTAGGCTTGCGCTACAGTCTGTCCGATCCACCTGGAAATGGCGGCCGACGAGACCGCCATGCCTTTCATTGGACCAGCCACCGAAAAACAAACAGTGAGTCCAACTTCCAAAAGGGAGCTGTGGCAGACAAATACACCTCAAGAGCCCGAAGCACATCCAGAGCGCGAAGGGCCACCTCCTTAGGGTGCTTCGGCTTAGGACACAGAGATGGCAATACAATGTCCTCATTGATATGAAAAGTCGAGACCACTTATGGTAGAAAAGACGGTTGCGGACACAACACCACCTTATCCCTGTGGATAACCAGATAGGGCGACTTGCAAGACAAGACCGCCAGTTCCGAAACCCTCCTGGCCGATGTGATGGCCACTAGGAAGGCCACCTTCAGGGAAAGTCAACAGGGGAATCGCCCTGATATTTTCAAATGGCGGTTTTTGTAGCGCCAACACCCGGTTTAGATCCCAAGGGGGTAGCGGTGGCCGCACCAGAGGGACTACATGTCGTACCCCCTGAACGAAGGTACTCACTGAGGAGTGAGATGCCGGGGGGGGGGTCGCTGAAAAAAAGACAGCTAATGCTGAAAATTTGCCCTTTAATGGTGCTTAATGCCAATTTCTGGTCTACTCCTTGCTGAAGAAAAGCAGGATCCTGGATATGGAAAAGGAGCATGGATGCCATCCTTTCTCCTCACACATGGAGATGTAGGCCTTCCAGGTACGATGGTACATCTTCCGAGAAGATTTCCGTGCTGTCAACACAATTGGGATCACCGAGTCCGACAGACCCCGGTTCCTCAACACCTGGCTCTCAAAAGCCATGCCGTTAAAATCAGCGATGGTAAAGCAGGATGGATAATCAGACCTTAAGACAGAAGGTCCTCTCGCAGCGGCAGTCGTCAGGGAGCGTCTGCCACCAGACGCACCAGGTCTGCGTACCAGGGACGCTGCGGACAATCTGGGGCAACCAGTATCACTGGGATCCCCACAGCTTCCACCCTGCGAAGCAGAAGTGGTATCAGTTTCAGTGGAGGAAAGGCGTAAATCAGCTAGTACTGATCCCCCGGAGCCACCAGCGCATCTGACGCGTTGGCCCACGGATCTCTTGTCCTGGACACGAATCTTGGCACCTTCCGATTGATACGGGAGACCAGCAGATCCACGCCTGGTGTGCCCCACCTCAGGCACAGTAACCTGAATGTCTCCGGATGTAATGAGCATTCCCCAGGGTCCAGAACCTGTCGACTCAAACAGTCCGCCTGCCAGTTCTCCACTCCCGGGATGTAAATGGCTCACAGGGCCGGTACGTGTCGCTCTGCCCACCAAAGTATGTGAGCGACCTCCTGTGCAGCGGCTGAGCTTCTTGTCCCCCCTTGGTGATTGACTTATGCCACGGCCGTGGCGTTGTCTGACTGGGTCCTGATCGGACGCCCTTGCAGTCTCATCGACCATGTAGAGAGACCGATTTCCCAGACTGAATCACAGGGACCTCAACCACCAGATCAGTGAGTATCTGACTGACTCACCTGGATCTGTCGATCCAGGGACAACTGAGATTTGTCCCATTTTGTCAAAATCTTCTTCTGCAGGACTCTGGTGTGGAACTGGGCATAAGGTACTGCCTTGAAGGAGGCTACTATGAGTCCCAGTACTCGCATGTAAAAGCGGAGCGACGACCACTTGTGGTTCATCCGCTGTTTTACCACAGATCTGAGAGTCTGCAATTTGCATAAAGGGAGAACACTCTCGCTTCCCTGGAGTCCAGCCGCAAGCCTAGGTACTCCAGACGCTGGGTCGGCACAATCACCGACTTCATTAGGTTCAACAGCCACTCAAATTCTTGCAGGGTCTGCATGGTGATCGCCACATCCTCGTCTAATACGGAGGCGGAAGATCGTCTAGGTATCGCATGATCGCGATCCCATGTTGCCGTAGCAACGCCAACACTGGATCCAATACCCTGATAAAGACTCGGGGGGCTGAAGCCAGACCAAAGGGACGAGCCACAACTGGTAGTGGGCTTCCCCGACTGTAAACCGCAGCAACTTTTGATGCCGAAGGCATATGGGTATGTGCAGGTACGCATCCTGGATGTCTAAGGACGCCAGGGAGTCCCCTTGATGGAGTGCAGCGACTACTGAGCGCACCGATTCTATTCAGAACCTCTACACTTTTACAAAGTGATTGAGGGCTTTTAGGTCCAAGATAGGCCGTACCCCTTCCTTCTTGGGAACCACAAACAGATTTGAGTAGAATCCCTGGAAGCTTCTGATTCCGGAACCTGTACAATCACCCCGCACTTCAGCAAATCCCTTACCGCCCCCAAGAGGGCCTCCCGGCGAGCCGGGGATACGGGCATGCTGGAGGGGAAGAAACTGTTTGGCGGCCAAGAGAGAAACTTGTAGCCTGTGGAAATCAGATCGCAGACCCTTTGGTCGGACAACCGTGAGGACCACCGTGCTGCAAACTCCCGAAGGCGACCCCCCGCCCGAGATATGGGTGGGGGCAATCTTCGTGCGGTAGCACTTTTTATTCGCAGGCTTGCTAGGCTTGCGGTTCCAGAGACGACTTTGATCGTCCGTGGACGTCCTGTCGGGCTTGGATGCTTTGTCGAAGCTCCGGGCGGACGAAAAAAAAAACGCTTGTGAGCGGAAAAGGAGGGCCCTTGCCTACGGCGTGGCTCCTTAGCCTTCCTGGCCTGTGGGAGTAGTGTACTCTTACCCCCGGTGACATTTTCAACAATGTCATCTAATGGGGCTCCAACGAGCCGGTTGCCAAGGAAGGGAAGATCCGTCCGGGCTTTTTTGGATGCCTGGTCAGCAGACCAGCATCTTAGCCAAATCAGGCGCCTCAGCACCACAGCTGACACTGAAGCCCTGTATAACAGAGGGAGAGTATCCAGGGCTGCGTCACAGATGTACTTAAGGCCTTGCACTAGTTGGTCTGCTAGTTCCACGCAGACAGGAGAAGCCTGTTGCTCTCCCAATTCGCGGTGCAAAACTTTTGCCCACTCAGTCAGTGTCTGCGACACAAGTGCGGATGCCAGTACTGGTCGCACGGCTGACCCCCCCACCGTAAACGAGGAACGAGCCACTGCCTCTGCCTTTCTGTTCGTGGGATCCTTGAATGCAGGAGTCCCTTCAACCGTGATCGTGGTTACTTTATTTAACCTGGATACTGGGGGGTCCACGACCGGAGGAGCCGACCATCTTTGAGAAGGCTCTCCTCAAAAGGGTAACGCACCGTCATGTATTTAGGGACCCAGGGTCCGTTGCGGGCGACCCCATTCCCTGTAAATAAACTTGTCAAAATAAGTCAGATACGGGAACACCTTAGGTGAACATGCTGGCTTGCGGGACCCAAAAGGGACCGGTACATCAGCAGAGGAATCTGCTGGCTCCTGAATCTTCAGGGAATCACGCACAGCTGTGATAAGTGCTCCAACAAGCACTTTGTCGCGCCCGGACCCGGACGGGGACTCATCCTCCGGTCCGAAACGGCCCTGGTCAGCGTCATCTGACAAGACAGAACAGGGGTCACCAGCCTCAGCAGGACCCGAGTCTGCATCAGCGCTCTCCCCAGAGGACGGGGGGGGGGCAGGGGCCTCTTTAGTGCACCTTCTTCCCACGCACCGCCTCCATCTTGGCAACGAGTAAATTGAGGACCGCCGTCAGGGTGTCCATGGGTACTGCGCAATCCGCAGGTGACCCGGTTACAATTGCCTGGATTCCGGGGGAAGAAACACCAGTTTCTGAAACCATGCTGACCCTATCCTGTCTGCCACCCGAAGTGGACTTAGGACAGTGACAGTCCCGCCCTCCTTGCCACCGCTGACTGAGGGGCTCTTTCCGCCGGACTCACCACCCTGAGGAGTTCTGCGCTGTCCACAAGTAGTGCCTGTAGTCCCTGAGTGCTCCCAAGTGCAGAGGAAACAAAAACTGTGTCTGTGTCAGCTGCTAGAATGAGTGCTAAAAGGTTCTAGAAAAGTGCTTTAGCTTCAATAAAATGGCTGCCCAGCGTCCAGTACACAGACAGGAAACACAGGGAAAATGGCTGTGAGCACACACGAGTCATGCTGCTGCTAGAGAACACTGAGAACGTGTTCAGACTTCCAGAAAATGGCCGCCAGTGTCCTGAATAGGAGATCACTTGGAAAATGGCCGCTGGAGTCCAGGAAGGCAATCTGCCCTTGCCCACACCTAAAATGGCCGCCAGCAGCTCCATGAGGTACAGAAAGCAAAGATGATAGCAGAAACACAGCACCGCACCAGACCACAGCAGATCCTCACAGGCACCTTCCGGGAGCATAACCCACAGAACCCTGGACACCCCCAGCCAGCCAGCATCTCAGGTGAGAGCCCACAAAGATCCCTGTATATACAGACATACACCGCTCAGCAGCCACATGCAGCACCCCACCAGGGAGGGGGGGAGGGAAGATAGGGACTGGAGAGGTTAGAGAGGGAGGAGAGGAACCTCCGAATCGACCTCCCAGGGAATGCCCAGCTGCTCAGCCCCACCGAGGCAGGGAGAGCTGTACTTACCAGTCCTGAAGAGCTGGGAGACATTCCACTGCAGGACTACTCCTAATCAGTATAGGGTAGCTGCTAGGCCTCGGCATACTGTGACTCAGACATCAGTAGCCCGGTCATATGTACGCCCCGGAGCATAAAAGCTCACGACCACCTCTGGAGCTGAGGTTTCGTCGTGGCCTGCCGAGCCGTAGCTGCGACCTGCACACACTCGATGGCCGGACTGGGGAGACTACAAGGATAAGGGTATCCAGCCTGTCACCCAGCCGGCTGTTGATAGTAGATCACAGGATCAGTCATCTTGCGCAAAAAGCCAAGCTTCTGCATAAAAAAAACACGGACCGATGGGCCCGCAGGGTTCCTAGGTCTTTCTCCTTTACTAGGCAAAAAAAAACTGGAGGTCTGTCTGCAGACAGGGGGGTTGTTACCCAAGGGACCGCCCCCTGGGCGGAACTAAGAGTTCTGAGTGTTGTATTACAACTATGCCTAGTATTCTCCTAGTGATAAGGCTAACAACCATTTGTTACAGAGAGGAGCTGTGTCGGTCGGTGAATATAAGAGAAAAATAGTCTTCAGTTATTGCAAGAAAAGTATCATAGACAATACTCACTTCTTCTTACCCACTAGATGGTGCTACTACACCTTAAAAAAAAGTTTTCCAGAAACAGTTCCACAGAGCACATGGCATGATTACTTGCTAACAGACACACCAAATATGCAGTGCATAAATGCTCAAAGTTCTATAGAGCTCAAATAGAGGTTGCAAACCCTTGCAATACCTGCATTTTCTAATAGTGAGAGACAGTGGGAAAAATGCATAGCCACATTTCATTAATAGCAAAGTTTGATGGAATGCATGAAATATTGGAAGAAAAGGTCCCAGTGTCTTATAATGACAGGCCCAATGTGCTCCCACGCTTTTTTTTTTACCCAGTTTGTGCAATTGGGATCAGCGGGATTGTACAACTGCCTCCCTTTGAGAAAGTCATGTGTTCAGTGACGCAACACGTCAGAGAAGGAGCCAGGTGTCACTATTGTGCTTCCGGTCGCGGCCAAGACCGGAAGCTTTCAGTTGTCTTCATCACTTGCTGCTGCATTTTTAAATGTAAGTTGATATTTATTTAATAAAGTGTTTTAACTGACTTACTACACATTGGAGCCCCTTATCCCTTCTTCCTTGCACCTTAATCTGGAGTTTGTTGCCTTTTGAGACCGGAGCATTACAGTCATTGAGAAACCCATATACAGGGGATCGATCTATTACTTGGAAGGATTGGCAGTATACATACAGCGCTACTTGGCCTGTAGGGGCCTTTTCTAGAGGTGAGAGGCTAGGGGAAACGGTGGAGAGCACCCTGAAAGGCACGGATCGCATGGATGCATGGATCAGCGCGCTTTGAACACTAATTGCACAGAATTTTTTTGCTATAGACATCTGTGCATGAATTATTAAGGAAAAATTATTGGTGGAATTTTTTATACCTGGAGTTATATGGATTAGACTATTTATTTATTTTTTACTACTATACTTCATTAATTTTTCATCAATTTTCCTTTTTTATATATATTTATTTATATTTTTATTCATTTTTTCTAATCACATTGGATGTTCCTTGAGAATCTTTTTTTCTGCCAAGGACGTTGTAAGGCACGAATTGCACTTTTATATATGTTTTTTTGCACATTCTGGATGAATTTCTAGAGTTTTTGGCACTGCATAGAAATTATTCAATATTGCACTTTATTGTTTATGAAGAATTTTGCGGTACACATTTGGATGTTTAATTTGTGGTTTGTTGCACCTTTATGGTTTATTGCACTTTAAGATTGCACATTTGCACACTATACGTATTGTCATTATCAAGTTTTGAAGCTATTCAGTCATTATTAATTTATATTACCATAATTGATATTACCATTATTGATTTTATTTCTTGGTTGAACTATATAGAACATTAAACAAAAAGGGGGATGGAGGACTAGGGATTATAGCGGTGCAAAGGTAATGTACGAAGGTCGGGGTAGACTCACAGTTCAAAGCTCATAATACTCATTAATTTAATAAAACAATTTTTATTACATATAAATAATAACACACATGACAAAAAATATATATATAAATGCAATAAATAATAGCAATATATATTTTACGAATGAAAATCAATTCAATAAATCAAGGCAGGTGAAGGAGTCACTTACATTGATTTTACAATCATTGGTACAAAAAATTGCAAGGGCAATAACAGAGTTAAATTATTCATATAGGGTTCAAGGTACAATTCACATATAATGTGGAAAATAGACCTGAGATGGATTAAGTAAGTCTTAGTAGACTATTCCGACATGTTTCGCCATAACAATGGCTTCCTCAGGGTATGTCTACTTTGCGTACTTGATGTGTCTATTGAGAAGGAGGGTTTCATAATTAGTTTCATACTCAATGGGAGAGGAGATTAGAGCCAATTAGTTAAATAGATAACAATAAGGGAACAGATGGAATATAGAGTGAAATATCTCCAATTATCAACACAAGGGAGGTGCTAGAGCCCCTCCTTCCCAAGATGGAGGAAGGGAAGGGAGAGAGAACATCCCCCCTAGGAGGTCTCCCCAGACTTACCCCATTCAGGGCGCGGATCAGATTCAGCCGTGGCCACAGGGCGGGGTGGTCATATAGGGTGCCTAAGATGCCTAATAGAAGGCGGAAGTCACCAGATTAGGCATACGATATATTATCTAGTTAAAAAGGGGTAAACCAAGTAAGTATAAAAAACAACAAACAAAAAGCAACAAAAGGTAATTTAAGTAGTGTTGTGAGTCCATGGAGGATTGATTCCTGGACGTAACACCATACACTACATGAAGGACAATGTCTCAAATGATTACTTACAGTTCGTTTGTTTGAAAAAAAAAAAAAAAAAGGAAAAAAATTTTTTTTTTTATTGAAGTAGAGTATAAAAAATATATGTGAAAAGAAACCAGGGGATTCTGAGAATTCACCAGAATAAACACAGGAGGCACCTGTAAAGGCAATGAAAAAGATAGGAGATTGTGTTAGTGAATAAAGAGTTAATTAGAGTGAAGGAAAAGGAGTTGGATTTGGGTGAAAATTGAGAATGGAAATTAATTACCTGTTTGTAAGGTATGAAATACAAAGAGTGGGGCCCAGTTCCGCCTGTGACATACAATCACAGGTGCCCTTGAAGTGAGGGAGGACGGAAAAGATGTCCAGTCAGTCAGGGGTCCGCAACCGGCTAAACAGGAAAGGTAGTAGTAAGATAGCTCTAATAAGTATTCAGTAAGCCAAGAAAATACCGAAAAAGAGTAGAGAGAAGATTTAGTTGCTTACTTGAATTCAAACGAATGTGATGCGTCAGGTGCCTCCAGAGTCCTGTGGTGGACTGAAGTTTGAGGCTGGTTTAAATGCCGCCTTCCAGATTGAGAGGGCGTGGAACCGCCTCTCAATCAGCGGACATAGGAGCCTGAGCGCATGCGCACAGTGCGTCACGGCCGGGAGCCTACAGATCCCATAGTTCCCGGTGGCGTGCGCGCTGCGGGCGTGATGACGTCATCGCTGCGTAGCAGCTAATGAATGGCTAAGGCTGGGGGTGGGCGGACTGGGAAAGGTCCGCCCTTGGGTGTCCATATTAGGCAGCAGGGCTGGCCCCAAGAGTGACGTATCCGCCCCATGGGCGGCGGCCCGATCAGCACGCCGAATGGTGGTAGGAAGGCGCCCGGGAGGACAGGGAAGGGGGGAGGTACGAAGGGCTAGAGTGGAAAGGAGCCAATATTGGCTATATATTAGCAGCGTTCCGATGGGTTGAAAGAATTAGGAACATTGTCATCTAATAATAGTCCAAAGTTATCAATGCTAAATCCAATAGGCTTTGAGCGTGTTTAGATCATAGCTCAGTGGAGATCTTAACTGATTAATTATATAAAACATGACAGTTTGAGCAAAAGTAAATCAGACATGACAAGCCAAATTTAAATTGGTCACTTACTTGGTTTACCCCTTTTTAACTAGATAATATATCGTATGCCTAATCTGGTGACTTCCGCCTTCTATTAGGCATCTTAGGCACCCTATATGACCACCCCGCCCTGTGGCCACGGCTGAATCTGATCCGCGCCCTGAATGGGGTAAGTCTGGGGAGACCTCCTAGGGGGGATGTTCTCTCTCCCTTCCCTTCCTCCATCTTGGGAAGGAGGGGCTCTAGCACCTCCCTTGTGTTGATAATTGGAGATATTTCACTCTATATTCCATCTGTTCCCTTATTGTTATCTATTTAACTAATTGGCTCTAATCTCCTCTCCCATTGAGTATGAAACTAATTATGAAACCCTCCTTCTCAATAGACACATCAAGTACGCAAAGTAGACATACCCTGAGGAAGCCATTGTTATGGCGAAACATGTCGGAATAGTCTACTAAGACTTACTTAATCCATCTCAGGTCTATTTTCCACATTATATGTGAATTGTACCTTGAACCCTATATGAATAATTTAACTCTGTTATTGCCCTTGCAATTTTTTGTACCAATGATTGTAAAATCAATGTAAGTGACTCCTTCACCTGCCTTGATTTATTGAATTGATTTTCATTCGTAAAATATATATTGCTATTATTTGTTGCATTTATATATATATTTTTTGTCATGTGTGTTATTATTTATATGTAATAAAAATTGTTTTATTAAATTAATGAGTATTATGAGCTTTGAACTGTGAGTCTACCCCGACCTTCGTACATTACCTTTGCACCGCTATAATCCCTAGTCCTCCATCCCCCTTTTTGTTTGATACTCTTATATTCAGGGATGAGGTGCTGTATTACTTAGTGGACCCTCTCTGCCTTTCTTGTATATAGAACATTAATTTATTTATATATAGACGGGATTGTTCCTGGAAGGGTAGCACCACATACCATCTAAAACATTTACCTTTATTGTGCGAGATCACATTTATGTTGGCAGCTTCCCATTTTATATATTTTACCTTTTAGTTAGGTTGTGCGCACTGGTTACCCCTCCTCTTTTAGTTCTAGACCTCTACCTTAATATAGGTCCAGCTGGCCAAAAAAAAACAAGCCACGCAGGGAAAGGGGTTGATGGGGAGAGACCTTCTCTGAGTCCCGATTCACACTTGTGCGATCCGGGAACCCTGCGAATACACTGCATTGCACCTGACTCGCAAGGCAGTTCACACTGCCATATGCAATCTGCTGGGAGTGTCAATACAATTTTAATGACACCCCCAATTCAGCTCGCATATCGCAGTTCAGACACTAATTGGATCACATGGATGTTTTCCGATTCTGTTGCGGACCAAAAAGGGTCCTGTGCGAGTTTGGTCCGAATGCGATGCAAATTTAGCCATACTATCTGTATGACTGAAATCGTACTGCACGGAAATCACATGCAATCTTGCAGAGTGCACTAATGTGCAACGGCACTTATGCCCCGTACACACGATCTGAAAATCATACGGAAAATGCTGCATTCGAATCGATCGTACGATAATCAGATCGTTAGTACAGAGCTTTCGAGAGCCGATCAGGACAGTTCATCCGATATTATTCTATCAGACATGCATGGAAATTTTTTTCGTATGATTTTCGTTTAATCAGTGCAGCTATCGTTAGAAAAAGCAATATAAATGCATTACAACACATGACATCACTTCTGAATTTTTTTTCTGTCGTGCAGGAATTTTCGTGACTTTAGTAAACTCATCAGATTCGATGTGAGATTAGCATGCAATAACAAAAAAAAAACAGACGATCATTCTCATCGTTTGTATGGGGCATTACTCTGCATTCTGCACACACACTGCCTGGGCCAGATGGCGAGATTATTAAGAATAGGCAGGCAGCCCTGACCAGGGCAAGGGGCGCAACACCTCTCTATTTGGGTGGGACAGTGTGCTGCTAAAGTATTGCTTTAACCTAGACCAATACAGATCACCACCGCCACTACAGTACACTTGTTGCAGAGATGAAGCTAAAGCTGTGTGCCAAGTGCGCTCCTGCACCCAAAACATGTCTAGAAGGTACACATTTGCCTGACAGATGTTTTCTAGTCCCTGCCCAGCATTTTTTTAACCTCATTATGCTGCAGCATAAAGGTGTTAATTAACACTGACACAGGTGATAATGCAGCACAAAGGGGTAAATAACAGCCATTGGTCACTAATGCATCAGTGACAAGTGGCAGCACATTAACCCTGCATTAATGTTACATATTACTAATCGCATTATTAATTCTTTCTTTGTTTTAGCTTACCTGGTGGTGCGTTTAGCACATTTCAGATACAACCCTGTCCAGCTGAGAACCTCTTCTCTTCTGGCAGCACCTGATCCCACGCTGCCATGTTTTACTGTGAGGTCATCGTTAGGTTGACAGCTGTTCCAGATTCAGCTGACACACCTCCTACTGTTGTGCTGATAGGCCACCCCCCTCCTCTTTTCCTGAATGAAAGGCTATGCCTGCTGGGATATGTAACGTGCATATCCCAGGAGGAAAAGGGAGCACAGTGCACGTCATTCGCCTAGAAAATTTTTCTTTAAAAAGTAAAAAAAAGTGAAGATCTGCTTTAAAGTAGAATTCCAGTTTAAACCTAACTAGCTTTAAAATGCCCCCTCCTAACATGTATGTTGATTAACCTACTTTCAGCCTGCTCCAGTCACATGGTTTCCCCTGTGTGAGCCAGCGGTGTATGAAGGGGAGAGGAGGGAGCACAGACAATGGCTGTGACATGGGAACCTATGGGTGACATCACCGCTCCAGGCTTTACAAGCTGTTGTCGGTACCCTCTAATGTCCCCTCACACAGGTTAATCAGAATAGGTAGTAGTTAGGGGTGAGAGCACTTTTAAGGCTAGGTTTAAGCTGGAATTCAACTTTAAGAGGGGTTTAAATTGCATAACATCACTGACCACCTATGCTGGATATTATTATTGCTGCTCCTGACAACAATGCTGGTGATTATTATTGCAGAAACTGGCACCAATGCTAGAAGTTATTATTGCTGCCACTGACACCAATGCTGTGGGTTATTATTGCGTAAACTAGCATTGATGCTGGCAGTTATTATTACAGAAACAGCCATTTGTGCTGGGGGTTAGTTCTTTAACTGGCACCAATGCTGGGGGATATAATTGCAGAAACTGGCACAATGCAGATAGCAATAATAACTATTGATATCAATGCTGGGGATTATTATTTCACAACTGGCACAAATACTATGGATATATGCATATCAAGATGCTGATTAGACAGCATGATTATTGCACAGGTGCGCCTTAGGCTGGCCACAAAAAAAAAAAAACACTTTAAAATGTGCAGTTTTACTGTATTGGGGGGGGGGGGGGACCAGTCAGTGTCTGGTGTGACCACCATTTGCCTAATGCAGTGCAGCACATCTCCTTCACATAGAGTTGATCAGGTTATTGATTGTCGCCTGTGGAATGTTGGTCCATTCCGCTTCAATGGCTGTGCGAAGTTGCTGGATACTGGCAGGAACTGGAATATGCTGTCGTATACGCCGATCCAGAGCATACCAAACATGTACAGTGGGTGACATGTCTGGCCATGGAAGAAATGGGATGTTTTCAGCTTCCAGGAATTGTGTACAGATCCTTGCAACATGGGGCGCGTGCATTATCATCCTGCAACATGAGGTGATGGTCGTGGATGAATGGCATAACAATGGGCCTCAGGATCTCCTCACAGTATCTATGTGCATTCAAAATGCCATCAATAAAAGGCACCTGTGTTTGTTGTTGATAGCATACGCCTGCCCATACCATAACCGCCACCATGGGCCCCTCAATCCACAACGTTGGCATCAGTAAACCGCTCACCCACACAATACCATACACACTCTCTACCATCTGCCCTGTACAGTGAAAAAATAGGATTTTTTGTACTCACCGTAAAATCCTTTTCTCTGTAAATCACCGACCGACACAGCTCCTCTCTTAGCCATTGGGTTGTTATGCCACCTTTAGGAGAATACTAGGCATTACTTGTTATGTAACACACAGAACTTTCCAGTTCCGCCCAGGGGGCGGTCCCTTGGGTAACAACCCTCCAGCCTGCCAAGCAGCCATCAGTACGTCAACAAGCAGTATAACGTAAAGAAAAAATAGGAGGGGTGGGTGCTGTGTCGGTCGGTGAATTACAGAGAAAAAGATTTTAAGGAGTACAAAAAATCCTATTTTCTCTTATATTCACCGACCGACACAGCTCCTCTCTTAGCCATTGGGACATCCCCAAGTAGTGCCAAACGAGGGGTGGGAAAAAAAACAGCATTAAAAAAAAAAAAAAAAAAAACTTCATCCACCAGGCCAGTGGGAACTAGTGAAACTTTACCCACAAAAAAAACAGTGCGTGGATAATCCACCACAAAAACAGGGTACCCTCAAAAGGAGTGAATACCCACAACCGCACCAAAACTGCGGAATGTAATGCAACAGCGCATTAACTTAACGGTACTGTGTTTTTCATCGGAAAACCAGGAAAAAATAAAACTATTGCATACTCAATTGCAACTATACGGCCGCCTGCAAAACTTTGCGCCCATAACAGGCATCAGCCGATGCACTGACGTCTACCTTGTAGAACTTGGTAAACGCGTGGACAGGCGACCAGGTCGCAAACAGTGAGTCTGACTTCCGGAAGGGAGCTGTGGCAGACAAATACACCTTCAGAGCCTGAACCACATCCAACGCATGAAAGGCCACCTCCTTAGGATGTGTCAGCTTAGGACACAGGGATGGTAACACAATGTCCTCATTGATGTGAAATGCCGAGACCACCTTCGGCAGAAAAGACAGCTGCGTACGCAACACCACCTTATCCTTGTGGATAACCAGATAGGGAGACTTGCAAGACAAGGCCGCCAGTTCCAAAATCCTCCTGGCTGATGTGATGGCAACTAGAAAGACCACTTTCTGGGAAAGAGTCAACAGGGGAATCTCCCTGATATTTTCAAACAGTGGTTTCTGAAGCGCCGATAACACCATGTTCAGATCCCACAAAGGTAACGGTGGACGCACCGGAGGGACCACATGTCGCACCCCTTGAACAAAGGTACTCACTAATGAGTGAGACGCCAGGGGTCGCTGAAAAAAGACAGCCAAGGCTGATTGCTGAAGAAACAGCAAGGTTCTGGGATATAGAAAAGGAGCGCAGATGCCATCCTTTCTCCTCACACATGGAGATGTAAGCCTTCCAGGTACGATGATATATCTTCTGAGAAGATTTCCGTGCTCTCAACATAGTGGGGATCACTGAGTCCGACAGCCCCCCGGTCCCTCAGTAGCTGGCTCTCAACAGCCATGCCGTTAAAGCCAGCGATGGTAAAGCAGGATGGAGAATCGGACCTTGATACAGAAGATCCCCTCGTAACGGCAGTCGCCATGGGACGTCTTCCACCAGGTGCACTAGGTCTGCGTACCAAGGCCGCTGAGGCCAATCTGGGGTGACCAGAATCACTGGAATTGCCTCGACTCCCACTCTGCGTGCAGACGTGGTAGCAGCTTTAACAGAGGAAAAGCATAGATCAGCTGATACTGACCCCACGGAGCTACCAGCGCGTCTGCACAAGGATCTCGTCCTGGACACGAATCTCGGCACCTTCCGATTGAGACGGGAGGCCAGAAGATCCACGTCTGGTGTGCCCCACCGCAGGCACAGTAGCCTGAACACCTCCGGATGCAACGCCCATTCTCCTGGGTCCAGTTCTCCACTCCTGGAATGTAAATGGCCGACAGGGCCAGTACATGGCGCTCTGCCCACCGAAGTATGTGGGCGACCTCCTGTGCGGCGGCTGAGCTTCTTGTTCCTCCTTGGTGATTCACATATGCCACTGCAGTGGCGTTGTCCGACTGGATTCTGATCGGACGCCCCTGCAGTCTCACTGACCATGTGGAGAGACATAGCTTGATCGCTCTCAGCTCAAGCAGATTGATTGGCAATTTGGATGCCTCCGTCGACCAGAGGCCCTGAGCCGACTAAACCCCCATCACTCCACCCCAGCCGGATAGACTGGCATCCGTAGTGATCACTGTCCATTTTAGAGGAAGGAACGACTTCCCGGATTGAAGCACCGAGGGCCTCAGCCACCAGATCAGTGAATTTCTGACTAGCTGGCTCACCTGGATCTGTCGATCCAGGGTCAATTGAGATTTGTTCCACTGTGATAAAATCTCCTTCTGTAGAACTCTGGTGTGGAACTGGGCATACGGCACTATGAGACCCAGGACTCGCATACAGAAGCAAAGGGACGACCACTTGCAGTTCATCAGCAGTTTTACCGCGGCTCTGAGAGTCTGCAGCTTGTCTAAAGGGAGAAAAACTCTTGCTTCCCTGGAGTCCAGCAGCAAGCCTAGGTACTCCAAACGCTGGGTCGGTACTACCACCGACTTCTTTAGGTTTAACAGCCACCCAAACTCTTGCAGGGTCTGCACGGTGATCGCCACATCCTCCTCTAACTGAGTCGGAAGATGCTCTCAGGAGGAAATCGTCTAAGTATCCCACAATCGCGATCCCACGTTGCCGCAGCAACGCCAAAACTGGAGCCAATACCTTGGTAAAGACTCTGGGGGCTGATGCCAAACCAAAAGGGAGAGCCACGAACTGATAATGGGCTTCCCCGACCACAAACCGCAGAAACTTTTGATGCCGGAGGCATATGGGTATGTGCAAGTACGCATCCTGGATGTCCAAGGACGCCAGGAAGTCCCCTTGATGAAGTGCCGCGACTACTGAGCGAACTGATTACATTCTGAAAAGCTGCATTTTCACAAAGTGGTTGAGAGCTTTCAGATCCAATATTGGACGTACCCCTTCCTTCTTGGGAACCACAAACAGGTTTGAGTAGAACCCCTGGAAATGTTCCGATTCCGGAACAGGTACAATAACCCCGCGATACAGCAGGTCCCTTACTGCCCCCAAGAGGGCCTCCCGGCGAGCCGGGGAAACGGGTATGCTGGAGGGAAAGAATCTGTTTTGCGGCCAAGAGAGGAACTCTATTTTATAGCCGCAGGAAATCAGATCGCAGACCCATTGATCGGACAGTCGAGAGGACCCCCGGGCTGCAAACTCCCAAAGGCGTCCCCTGGGTGGGGGAAAACCTTCATGCGGTAGCACTTTTGTTCGCAGGCTTGTTAGGCTTGCGGTTCCAGGGACGTTTCTGTCCTTCTGTGGTCGTCCTGTCGGACTGGGGACGTTTGGCCGAAGCTCCGGGCTTACGAAAAAGACGTTTACGAGCGGAAAAAGAGGGCCCCTGCCTACGGCGTGGCTCCTTAGCCTTCCTGGCCTGTGGGAGTAGAGTACTCTTACCACCTGTGGCATTCTTAATAATGTCATCCACAGAGGCTCCAAGGAAGGGAAGATCCGTCAGGGCTTTTTTGGATGCCTGGTCAGCCGACCAGCATTTTAACCAAATCAACTGCCTCAGCACCACTGCTGACACTGAAGCCCTGGATAACAGGGGGAGAGTATCCAGGGCCGGGTCACAAACGTACTTAAGGCCTTGCACTAGTTGGTCTGCTAGTTTCACGCAGACAGGAGAAGCCTGTTGTTCACCCAATTCGCGGTGCAACAGTTTCGCCCACTCAGTTAGGGTATTGCGACACCAGTGCGGATGCCAGTACTGGTCGCACGGCTGACCCCACCATCGTAAACAAGGAATGAGCTACTGCCTCGGTCTTCCTGTCCGTGGGATCCTTAAAGGCAGGAGTCCCTTCTACTGGGATCGTGGTTACTTTGTTTAACCTGGATACTGGGGTGTCCATGACCGGAGGACCCGACCACTTTTTGAGAAGGCTCTCCTCAAAAGGGTAACACACCGCCATGTATTTGGGGACCAAAAAGGTCCGTTGCGG
The DNA here is from genome assembly GCA_028564925.1 of Lithobates sylvaticus. Classification (NCBI taxonomy): domain Eukaryota; kingdom Metazoa; phylum Chordata; class Amphibia; order Anura; family Ranidae; genus Lithobates; species Lithobates sylvaticus. The sequence goes on along the minus strand of CM053027.1, from coordinate 225,968,142 downwards.
TCGACCCCATTCCTTGTAAATGAAATTGTCAAAATAAGTCAGATACAGGAACACCTTGACCTTGGTGAACGGGCTGGCTTACGGGACCCAAAAGGGACCGCTACCTCAGCAGAGGAATCTGCTGGCTCCTGAATCTTCAGGGTATCGCGCACAGCTGTGATAAGAGCTCCAAAAAGCGATTTGTCGCGCACAGACCCGGACGGAGACTCATCCTCGCTGTCCGAAAAGTCCTGGTCAGCGTCATCTGACATGACAGAGCAGGAGTCACCAGCCTCAGCGGGTCCCGAGTCTGCGTCAGAACTATCCCCAGAGGACGGGGGGGGGGGGGCATGGGCCGCTCTTTAGCACCTTTGCGCCCAGGCACCGCCTCCATCTTGGCAACGAATGAATTGAGGACTGCCGACAAGGTGTCCAAGGGTACTGCGCAGTTCGCAGACGACTCGGTTGCAATTGCCTGGATTTCGGGGAAGAAACACCAGTTTCTAAAGTCATGCTGACCCTACCCTGTCTGCCACCCAAAGGGGACTCAAGACAGTCCCACCCTCCTTACTGCTGCTGGCTGAGGGGCCCTTTCCCGCAGGACTCACCACCCTGAGGGGTTCTGCGCTATCCAGCAGGTAGTGCCTGTAGTCTCTGTTGGCTCCCAGGTGCAGAGGAAACAGCTCTGTGTCGGTGGAAGCAGCTGCTAATGGCACTGAAACCTCCCTGTAATGTGCCCGGCATCCAGTGTAAGGACATAAAACACAGGGAAAATGGCCGCCAGAACACAGGAGCACATGCTGCTGCTAGAGAACACTGAAAAAACATGTTCAGGCTTCCAGAAAATGGCCACCGACAAAAACACAGGGAAAATGGCCGCCGAAGCCCATGCCCACACCTAAGATGGCCGCCGAATGTACAACCATGAGGGACAAACACTTCACAGGCACCTCCAGGGGCATGGAGAACAGGACCCAGGACACAGCCAGCGCTAAACCTCCCCAGGTGAGAGCCCTGCACAGACACACACACACCCTACAGCAGCATACAGGGAGGCATGGGCCGAAGCCCATGCCCACACCTAAGATGGCTGCCGAATGTACAACCATGAGGGACAAACACTTCACAGGCACCTCCAGGGGCATGGAGAACAGGACCCAGGATACAGCCAGCACTAAACCTCCCCAGGTGAGAGCCCTGCACAGACACACACACCCCACAGCAGCATACAGGGAGGCATGGGCCGAAGCCCATGCCCACACCTAAGATGGCTGCCGAATGTACAACCATGAGGGACAAACACTTCACAGGCACCTCCAGGGGCATGGAGAACAGGACCCAGGACACAGCCAGCGCTAAACCTCCCCAGGTGAGAGACCTGCACAGACACACACACCCCACAGCAGCATACAAGGAGGCTGTTGATAGCAGATCACAGGATCTATCATCTTGCGCAAAAACCAAGCTTCTGCAGAAAAATAGACGGACCGATTGGCCCGCCAGGGTTCCTAGGTCTTTCTCCTTACTAGGCAAAATAAAACTGATGGCTGCATGGCAGGCTGGAGGGTTGTTACCCAAGGGACCGCCCCCTGGGCGGAACTGGAAAGTTCTGTGTGTTACATAACAAGTAATGCCTAATATTCTCCTAAAGGTGGCATAACAACCCAATGGCTAAGAGAGGAGCTGTGTCGGTCGTTGAATATAAGAGAAATGGGATTTATCCATGAAAAGAACACCTCTCCAAAGTGCCAGATGCCATCAAATGTGAGCATTTGCCCACTCAAGGCGGTGGTGATGACGAACTTCAGTCAGGTTGAGCCCCCGATGAGGACAACGAGCATGCAGATGAGCTTCCCTGAGATGGTTTCTGACAGTGCAGAAATTCTTTGGTTATGCAAACCGATTTGTCCTCAGATGATCTTGGAGGTGATGATGCTGGATGTGGAGGTCCTGAGCTGGCGTGGTTACACGTGGTCTGCAGTTATTAGGCCGGTTGGATGTACTGCCAAATTCTCTGAAACACCTTTGGAGACCGCTTCTGGTAGAGAAATGAACATTCAATTCAAGGGCAGGCAACAGCTCTGGTGGACATTCCTGCAGTCAGCGTGCCAATTGCACACTCCCTAAAAACTTGCAACATCTGTGGCATTGTGCTGTGTGATTAAACTGCACATTTAAGGCCCCTTTCACACATGCGGACCGTATGTCCGTTTTTCATCCATCCATTTTTGGATGAAAAACGGACATACATGCATGTCTATGGGGTAGCGGGTGTCAGCGGATGAGCATCCGCTGACACCTGCTATTGTCCGCCTCCGCAATTGTCCGATTCTGCAGACGGAGGAAAACCCTATTTTTTTCATCCGTCTGCGTTCATCCGATCCCCCATAGAGGAGAGCGGAGAATGGACAGGGTGGTCCCTGCACAGTGTGCAGGGACCGCCCTGTCATCAGCCGGCTCAGCGGGGAACAGCTGTGCGATCCCCGCTGAGCAGCGGATCTTCACGGGGCGGATCATTACGGATCCGCCCCGTGTGAAAGGACCCTTAGAGTGGTCTTTTATTGTGGCCAGCCTAAGGCACACCTGTGCAATAATCATGCGGTCTAATCAGCATCTTGATATGCCACACCTGTGAGGTGGATGGATTATCTCAGCAAAGGAGACGTGCTCACTAACACAGCATTAGGCCCCTTTCACATGTGCGGACTGTATGTCCGTTTTTCATCCATCCGTTTTTGGATGAAAAAACGGACATACATGCATGTCTATGGGGTAGCGGGTGTCAGCGGATGAGCATCCGCTGACACCTGCTATTGTCCGCCTCTGCAATTGTCCGATTCTGCAGACGGAGGAAAACCCTATTTTTTTCATCCGTCTGCAGAGCGGATCGGATGAACACGGACAGACGGTCTGTATTCATCCGATCCCCCATAGAGGAGAGCGGAGAATGGACAGGGTGGTCCCTGCACAGTGTGCAGGGACCGCCCTGTCATCAGCTGGCTCAGCGGGGAACAGCTGTGCGATCCCCGCTGAGCAGCGGATCTTCACGGGGCGGATCATTACGGATCCGCCCCGTGTGAAAGGACCCTTAGAGTGGTCTTTTATTGTGGCCAGCCTAAGGCACACCTGTGCAATAATCATGCGGTCTAATCAGCATCTTGATATGCCACACCTGTGAGGTGGATGGATTATCTCAGCAAAGGAGACGTGCTCACTAACACAGCATTAGGCCCCTTTCACATGTGCGTTTTTCATCCATCCGTTTTCAGATGAAAAACAGACATACATTACCCCTATGGGATAGCGGGTGTCAGCAGTTGAGCATCCGCTGACACCCAATATCGTCCGCCTCCGCTATGTTCCGATTATGCAGATGGAGGAAAACCCTATTTTTCCATCCGTCTGCAGAGCGGATCGGATGAACACGGACAGACGGTCCGTGTTCATCCGATTCCCAATAGGGGATAGCAGGGATCTGACAGGGCAGTCTCTGCACATCGCGAGAGGAGGGGGAGAGGGGCTTCGTGTGCCTGCAGTGCTGGACCGTGGGACAGGTAATTGTCTGATTATTAAAAGTCAACAGCTACAATTTTGGTGTTGCTGACTTTTAAATGGGTGGAACTCCACTTTAACCTCCCCCTGGCTGTGTACTGGGGGAGTCTCCCAGCAGCAAGGCAGATATACTGGACATGGTACCCACGTTCTCTATACAATGAGCACGTTTTTTTTCTGTGCCACCACTTTCAAAAAGACGTTGCCAGGGGAAGTGAGGGTTCTTTTTTTTGCTTGATTGCCACTGTAGACATTGCACCTAATCTTGCACATGTGCTATGTGACATATGGGGAGGCTTGTTAGGGCACTTTCACACTGGGGCAGGAGCATCGGCAGTAAAGCGCCACTATTTTTAGTGGCACTTTACAGTCGTTTTAGCGTCCCTTTTCGGCTGCTAACGGGGTGCTTTTTAACCCCCGCTAGTGGCCGATGAAGGGGTTAATAGCGCCGCTACCCACTGATTTCAATGGGCAGGGGCGCTTTTAGGAGCGGTGTATACACTGCTCCTAAAGTGCCTCAAAGATGCTGCTTGCAGAACTTTTTTTTTTAACATCCCGCAAGCGCACTCCAGTGTGAAAGCACTCAGGCTTTCACACTGAAGGGACAGGAGAGGCACTTTACAGGCGCTATTTTTAGCACTAAAACGCCTGTAAAGGGTCTCAGTGTGAAAGTAGCTTTATTGTTCAAGACCAAGCCGCCCCAGATATTATATGGCACATGCGCAAGATCAGGCGAGATTTCGCTGGAAAGCACGAGCTGTCACCAGTTAGGGAAACCAGGAAGACACAAATAAAATGGAATTACCAAGAATTATTATATTGTATAATTGACTTAGGGCCAGTTCACACCAGATGCAATTCTGTGCGCTTTTTTCTGCACTAAAAATGAATGCAGCGTTTTCCATGTATTCCAATGGCTCTAATTCACAACAATGTAGTCAGTTTCTGCACTCCAGAACAGTATTTGCTTACAGTTCACACCACACGCAGTTCCAGTGCGTTTTTGAAACAATTGACTAGGTTCCAGTACAATTCTGTGCAGAAAAAATGCAGCACGCTCTACTTTTTTTCTGCACCAGAAACTGACTGCACTGTTGTGAACTAGAGCCATTGCAATACATGGAAAACACTGCATGCATTTTTAGTGCAGAAAGAAAAGCGCACGGAACTGCATCTGGTGTGAACTAATACAATGTTTATGGATGGGCAAACAGTGCTACATGCACCATTTATTTTTGGGTTAGGGGAGTAAAGGTTTGCTTTAAGTAGTGACAGCTTTGGAACCACTAGCTAAATTCACAAGCACCAAATGTACTAATTTGCTTATAGTATGTATATTTAAATCAAAGAACAAAAATATTACATACTGAAGCTTACCAGTCTTTAGCTGTGTTGGCTACATTCATTTTCTTTTCAGTACAAGTACATTTCCCACAAGTACATCAACATGTATAAATACATAAGTGGTCTAGATAGTGAACTTGGTGTAGTTATTCCCTTTTAGGTCATTACCAAGAATGAGCTCCGGCGTGTTCGCATACGGCACGTGCAGAGTCCGCCAGGATGTCGGCACTGCTCTGCGCTAATCACAGGCAGTGAGAGATTTTCCGATCTCTGCAGCCGTGCATTGGGACAATGTCTTACTGACTGTGATTAGCGCTCTGCAGTGCCAACTTCCTGGTGGGCTCTGCACGTGCCGTATGCGAACACGCCGGAGCTCATCCTTCGTCATTACACAGGACAAAAGGGGCACACTCTACGTCTGGGGGAAAAGAGATTTAAGGCTTCCACAGTAAGAGCTGTGAAAATGTAGAAAATACTCCAAGAACTGGTTATGGCCAACTCAGTAGATTGTTTTAAAGAGGCCAGGATGCATTCCTAAAAATATATCTGGATATTAATATTTATAGGTAGAGTAGTTGATCCAGGGAATATCCGATTGCATCACAGGAGCAAATTGGATCATGCTTTGAGGTATTTTTTTTTTTTGCCTTCCTCTAAATCAACTGTAGGTATAGGACTGTTTCTATGGGAGTTTTTAGTATTTTTTTTTTCTCTGTTGGTTGAACTAGAGAAGTGTCTTTTTTTCAACCACACATGTACAAAAAAAAAAAAAAAAAAAAATACCTGCTGTATCTGGCCAGAAATCCAATGTCCTTTTACTGTCCGGTGCAATTAATTAAAATATCAAGCAATTTTATCAGCTCTACCAGCTACAAACCCCTCACCCTCTGTAATGAAGATAAGAGAGGTGTTTGTAGTTGAAATCAGAAGAGCAGCCTAGGATGACAAATGCTACTCTTCCATACATACAGTACCGCGTTGTCACCCTAGAACAGAAAGTGGGATACTAGCAGGATTATCAGGTAACTTATGGTACTTTAAAAACATATTGCAGCTCCAAATCTATAGACTAATGAGCTTCAATGCTACATTTTTAGGTTTAGATGCACTTCAAAAACACAAATATAAAACGGCTCCGATAAGCTTTTCTCAAGAATTTATATTACTTTTAGTAGATCACACTATGAAAAATGAGTAGCAACTCAAGATTTCCATTGCCTTCTCATAGCCACAGCTTACACAGGTATTTGCATTGCAAACTACCTAAAAAAAGTTTTAACTCTGTTCATCTTTTGGACAGTAGTAGCCAAAGCGCAGGAATTAGTCATACACAAATTTGTACTGCCTAAGAGCAAAGTCTCTCACAACCAAAAATGTGGCCAAATACTGAATTACAAGTAATAAATAACATTAAATCTAAATGAAGCAAATAGAATTTACACATTTATTAAAAGTTCAAGGTTAAAAAAAAAATATTTGTGGTGAGACCATTACTCAGCAAACTAAAAAGCTGGCATGGCATCTGTATTAGAAATACATAATTGCAACAGGAAAAGTTTCTGCAAGTAACTCCAGCTCTGTGGCAATTCTACAGCAAAATCAATACTGAGGGAGTATCCAAAACCCTTCCAGGCATCAGTGTCCATACCCCTGTAACTACATCAATGTTTTTCAACATGAAGAAAATGCTTATAAGACTGGCACTGAGGCATGCATTATGTTGCATGCCAATGTGCTTTGTACATGCATAACAGGGCTGCCTAACACACCAAAAAACATACACAGTAATACCTTGGATTGCGAGTAACGCGGTTAACAAGCGTTTAACGAGTGTCCCGAGTGCATCTGCGTGGTTTCCCAGCGTCTCCGGCGCCCCCCCCCCCCCGAACTCTGGCCACTTTACTGCCAGTGTCATTTACACAGGAATCAGTGCATTTGTATAGCACTGTTTGCTGTATAAATGACAATGGTCCCAAAAATGTGTCAAAAATGTCTGATGTGTCCGCCATAATGTCGCAGTCACAATAAAAAAGAAATCACTGATCGCCGACATAACTAGTAAAAAAATATTAATAAAAATGCCATAAAACTATCCCCTATGTTTTAAACGCTATAACTTTTGCGCAAACCAATCAATTGCGATTTTTTTTTACCAAAAATATGTAGAAGAATACGTATCGGCCTAAACTGAGGAAAAAAATATATTTTTATACATTTTTGGGGGATATTTATTATAGCAAAAAGGAATGCGTTTTTTTTTCAAAATTGTCGCTCTTTTTTTGTTTATAGCGCAAAAAATAAAAACCGCAGAGGTGATCAAATACCACCAAAAGAAATCTCAATTTGTGGTGGAAAAAAAAAGGACGTCAATTTAGTTTGGGAGCCATGTCGCACGACCGCGCAATTGTCAGTTAAAGCAACGCAGTGCCAAATCGCAAAAAGTGGCCTGGTCTTAAGCCAGCAAAATGGTCCAGTCTGAAAGTGGTTAACACCACTGCCTAATAAGCCATGGTCTACTACGCAGCAGCTTTTAGTGACAATTTCTTGCAAATTTTGTTCATGCTGTTGCAACACACTGATGCCTGAAGACTCTCAATCTAGGAAATATGGAAGTACCCATTTTGTTGCAGTATTACCATAAAGATATCTTTTTTTTTTTTTTTTTTTAGAGTTACATTACTGAAGCCGGCAGGGATTTTGCAAGTACCAAATAACTGCTGCCTTTAGTGAGCTGAATATCAGATTGTGACAGGGTCCCTTTAACATTAAAAGCTGCAGGGCTTACAGGAACATACAAGATGTTCTGTTCCTGGTCATTTTATCATACAGAAAATACTCAGCTGCAATATACAGAAATGTATAACCAGTTTGGCCCCTTTCTCCCAGGCAGACTCCGCCAGCAGATCCGCCTGCTCAGCGGGGGATCTGTCCACTGATCCTTGTTGAACAGGCGGATGACAGGTTCGTTTCTGCTCTGTCATCGGATCCTCTAGACAGGGAATTTAATCCCTTATCCGTTTTTGGCAGATTGGATGAAGGCGGGTGTAAATAGACACATATCTGTTTACATCCGTCACTCCATAGAAGGCAATGGATTGTCCAACTGAAAAACAGACAAGTAGACCCGATTGGTACGCCCATGTGAAAGGGGCCTTAAAGTGTACATCCAGCCAAAACAGTTTAACTTTAAGATAAGTTAGAACCCGTGTCAGAGTTCTGGTTCTTTGTTGAAATTTTCTCTCACTGCCTGATGAAACTGTTGTCATTAAGACCTCTTTCACACTGTGGTGGTTTTCAGGCATTTTAGCGCCTGTAAAGTGCCTGAAAACCGCCTCCTATATGGCCAAACAATTTGTAGACTCTGTTAGTAACTATTACACAAACTAAAGTCAGGTAAGTAAACAGCATTACCCAACATGCTCCTCTTTAGTGCAATAAGGAAAGTTTAAAACCAGTCAGAATTTATTTATTGTATTCCCCTGACTTTTTTGTATAGTGAAACTGTTGTCAGCAGTTCAGATAGTGAAGATAAATCCACACTGTGCCCTGGATAGACGTAACCTTTCAAATGTTATCCAAAAACTAGAAAAAACAAAAGGTTTTGGCTTGAACTACACTTTAAGGTTTGCATGTTCTCGTTTGGGGGGGCCACTTAGCCTTTTGCATTGAGCTTCAAGGTTTATTGCATCCACTAAGCTAAGGCAAGCCATAGATGAATCAGATTTTATTTCCTTGGAATCTGGGAGAATACGAATACTGCTAGCAGCTATAGCATGCAGAAAAAAGGCAACAGGTTGGTAGTACCCAAGTCATATCAATTGATCGACTTGGGTACAAGCAGCCTGCCCATTCATGGATTGAATTTCAATCATGTATGGCAGGCATAAATGCTTCAAAAGGCATTCTCTACGTGACAGAATTACATTACAGACAAAATGAAGGGCTCATTAGGGATGAAAAGTAATATCATAAAACAAATAAGAAATCCAATTAAAGGTAAATTGACAAGTAGTAGCAAATATAATGCTCCACTTTTTGGACTTAGGATGACCACCTCCATAAAAACACATAAGTAGATATAATTTTGTAAAAAATTAAGGAAATTCTGTAGAGTCTGAGGCTTAAAACCCTGGTGGGACTAGCTTCTCCACTGTCCTTGCATTCTCTCCCATGCCCTTTGTCTGTGATCAGGTGTCAAGCAATGTCCAATAACAAATTCTGTTTCCTTTATACGACGCTGAAAACGGCAGCGGTCCCGGGCTAGCTCCTCCCAATGACCTTTGCGTTCTTCATTGCACACATAGTGGATCGTGACTTTTTCATGGAAAGTGACCTATTAAAAAAGAAAAAAAAAAATACATGATGAAAGGTATGTAAAGCAAACCAAAGTCTACTGTTTCAGTGCTTCCCACCCTTAACCTTGATTAAGCCCCCCCCCCCCCCCCCCCCCCCCCCCCCCCTGCACTACCAGCCATCACTTTGTATGGTTGCTATTCTTTACATCTGGCTGTCACTTACAGCTCCAGTCCCACTTGGCGTTTTGAAATTGTGGCAGGATTGACGCTATTCTGCCTGCGATCTCAAAAAGCACTACAATCGCACGACAAAGGTTCGGGTGCCATTATTTTCAGAGGGACCTAGAATGCTGTGTGGTTGTGCTGCAATTGTCCTTAGGCAAATTGCATTGCGTGAAGGTTTTTTTTTTTAACAGAAAATATTTATTAAAAGTTGTCAGGTACATAAACAAGGTACATAGCGAAGAAGAAGAACAAGAACAAGAAGAACAAGAACAGAATTGAAATGTTCAATAGCAATAAACATGAGACCTGGAGAGAAATTAGGACTCTATACATGACTGCCATAAAACATATAGGAAGAGAGAGGTGGGAAACATTCAGAAAGGGAAAAAAAAATAAAAAAAAGGGAGGAGGCGGGGGTTGGTTGGGCTAGAAGGAGTAAGGCCTCATTCTCACGAGGCGGATCCGCACAGCAGAGTCCGCCAGCTCAGCAGATCTCTCCGTTGATCTCCACTGGGCCAGCGGATGACAGGTCTGTCTCTGCTCACTGAGCGGGGAGGGGCCTGTCAGAGTGCCACTGATTCCTATGGAGGGATCAGACAAAAACGGACAGCATGTCCGTTTTCATCAGATCTCATCCGAACGGACAGATGTGAACGTATCGCCATACGTCTGATTTTAGCATATCGGATGTCAGCGGACATGGTCACCGCTGACATCCGTCACACCACCGCTGACATCCGTCACTCCATATATATATATCCATCTATGTTTGGGGGTTCCAAGTAATTTTCTAGCAAAAAATACTGATTTAACAAATGTCAGAAAAAGGTTTAGTCTTTAACCGCTTGTCGACCAGCTCACGCCGATATACGTCGGCAGAATGGCACTCCTGTGCAAACTGACGTACATGTACGTCAGTCCGCAAAAGCGGAGTAGAGTGTGCCTGCGGGTCAAGGCATTTCCCTGTTCTGCCTAGTAACATTAATATAACTTCTGTTCCCTGTCATCGGGAACATCGATCTCTCATGTCAGTGGTAGCCCATGCCCCCTACAGTTAGAACATGCTGAGGGAACACACTTAACCCCTTGATCGCCCCTTAGTGTTTAACCCTTTCCCTGCCAGTGACATTTGTACAGTAATCAGTGGATATTTTTAGCTCTGATCGCTGTTAGAAGTGTTAATGGTCCCAAAATAGTGTCATAAGTGTCAGATCTGTCTGCTGCAATGTCAGTTTCGATAAAAATCGCAGACCACCACCATTACTAAAAAAAAAAAAAAAAAAAAAAATTTATATTATATATATAATATATATATATATATATATATATATATATATATATATATATATATTATATATATATATATATATATATATATATATATATATTAAAAATGCATCCCCTATTGTGTAGAAGCGATAACTTGTATGCAAACAAATCAATATACACTTATTTTACCAAAAATATGTAGAAGAGTACATATAGGCCTAAACCGAGGAAGACATTTATTTTTTTTAATATATATTTTAGGGATATTTATTATAGCAAAAAGTAAAAAAAAATAAAAAATTTCGAAATCATTTTATTTATAGCGCAAAAAATTAAATCCGCAGAGGCGATCAAATACCACCAAAAGAAAGCTCTATTTGTGGTATAAAAAGGACGCAAATTTCGTATGGGTACAGCATTGCATGACCACGCAATTGTCAGTTAAACCGACAGTGCCAAATTGTAAAAAATGCTCTGGTCAGGAAGGGGGTAAAATCTTCCAGGACTGAAGTGGTTAAACTTCCCTCATTTACAGACCGAAGTTCATTCCTTTGATCTGAAAGGACTAATGTATCTGTATCTCCATCTTAGCGATATTGTTATAAACTTGACAGGCTGCCTGGATTTTTTTCTTTTTAAAGAGCACTCTATTCACTTGTTACATAGAATCAGGAAAATTATTTGTTAAGATCTAGATCGCATTGTTTAATAATTAATCATGCAGCTCTAATATAGGGTCATCAAAAAAAATAAAAAAAAAAACAAACATTCTAAAGCATAATTTCTGGGTCAAATCACACATCAAGTTTTTTTTTCCTTAATTTATCTTTATTAAATTTTTCACATATACAAAAAAACAACAATCAAATATAAACTATTACACCTTCAGTACAGTTTACCTACATTCCCCTACTTCCATTCCTGCAATACACTCTATAAGAAGGTTACAGTGGCTAGTTTATACAGCAGCCTCCCCACTCGCTCCCCATTCTTCACCACCTTTCGTTCCTCCGTCCTCTCATCATTCCTCCTTCTAACATTCCTACCACATTCAAAGTTCGACATCCTATGCCACGTCCCATTTCAGTCCAATTCATTTGGCTGCGTATGTTTTTTCTCCAACCACTGTTTCCATATCTCCTGAAATTTGGTAAGGTTTCCCTGTTTAATATATGTTGTTCTCTCCATAAGAATCACCCTCTCCATGTTCCGCTCCCATTCATAAAGAGATGGTGGGTTTGGAGATTGCCATTTTTGTGCGATTAATTTTCTTGCCTGAAAAAGGCATCTAATAATAGCCAGATGGACTTCCTTTGACCTATTTTCCCCCTCGAGCCCCCCAAGTACACACGAGATTGGGTCCAGGGCAAGCTTGGTGTTGAATATCTGAGCGGTCCTATCTACCACCTCTTTCCAATATCAGTATAATTTTGGACATCTCCAAAACATGTGAATGAGGTCGCCGCCCGGCCTCCTGCATCTAGGACAGGTGTCATCTTGTCTACGGCCAAACCGAAATAACTTTGCCGGAGTAAAATATGCCCTGTGTAGTAGGAAAAGATGTGACATCCTCTGGGGGTGCGAAAGGGAGACCTGAGGCACAGAGGCTAGGATCCTTTCCCACTGTAGAGTAGACATACTGCCCACGTCTCTTTCCCACGAGGATTTGTGAAGTCCAATTTGGGCGTCTTCCCAGGTCCCCTTATGTATATGGAAATATAGGTTAGATATCTTTTTTTTTTTTATTTTGTTTTTTTTTTTTTTATATTTTTAATTTATTTTTTTATTTGTTTTTTTGTTTGAGAGTTTTTTTTTTTTTTTATTTTTTAATCTTTTTTTTTTCGGGTATCCGCCTCGGCTATGCTCTGTAATACCGGGATCTTGGTCCATTCACAGGCTGTCTCTTTAAACTGTTCGGTGAGGGCATGCCTCACCTGCAAATATCTAAAGAAGGACCGTTTGGGGAGCTCAAATTGATCTTTTATGTCCTGGAAGTTTCTTAACCGACCCTCCTGGTAGATCTGAGCAACAAAGATCAGACCTCTTCTCTCCCATTCTCTAATAGTCCCCATTTTTTTAAGTTCGCCCAGATTATTGTTTTCCCACAGAGGGGAGAAATCTGAAAACCCTCTATAACCCAGTATCTTTTTGGCTAGTCCCCATACTCTTGCTAGCAGGTCCTGAGTTGGTAACCCCTTTCTAAAGGACCCTGCCTCTAATACTTCCAGCAACGACTTGTGAGTAGATTTATAGAGGAGAGTCTCCCACTCTCGCCCTCCCTTCTTGGCCTCGCATCCCCCAATATGCTGGAGCTGGGAAGCCAGGAAGTAACTCAAGGGGTGTGGAAGGGCTACTCCGCCAGCGTTGGTTGGAAGCTGCAACGTACTTAGTCGGATTCGTGGTATGCCCCCCTTCCATATTAGATCTCTAAAAAGGGTGTCTATCTTCTTGAACCATTTCTTATAGATCCAGATTGGGGAGTTATGGAGTAAGTATAGTAACTGTGGCATGAATACCATCTTAACTAAGTTACAACGACCTGCTGCTGACAGGGGAAGTTTCTTCCAAATTTGGCATTTACCCTTGAATTTGTTCAGCAGTGGGACGACATTATCCTGAACAAATTGTTTGGGGTCCCTCGAGACGTTTATACCTAAGTACTTTATCTGCTGGACTATTTGAAGCTGAGCTGCCTCTTGGGGGAGAGGGTAGACCATTGGATCAATCGGGAGAAGATTTGATTTATCCCAGTTAATCCTTAGGCCCGACAGGAGTCCAAAGTTTTCAATTCTGCGCATTGTCTCACATAGTGAACCCTGTGTGTCACTGAGCAGAATTATTAAGTCATCCGCGTATAGCATCACTTTATCCTCCATTTCACCTCTTTTAAAGCCCTTGATTTCTGGGGACAGTCGAAGAGACAGAGCCAAGGGTTCGATTGCGAGGGCGAAAAGGAGGGGGGACAGGGGGCACCCCTGCCTTGTCCCCCTCAGCAAACGGAGCCTGGAGGAATATTCGTTGTTTATTTTTACTCTTGCTCCAGGCGCATTATATAGTAATCTCCCCCAGTTAACAAAATTTGGCCCAAAGTGGAATTGTGTCAATGTTCTCCAAAGATACTTCCACTCCAGGGTATCAAAAGCCTTGGCGGCATCCAAAGAGAGAATGGCCCTGTTTCCCCGATTCTCCATTGGGGTTTGAAGGTTCAAGAAGAGCCGTCTGATGTTTGTACTGGCGGACCTTCCTGGGATAAATCCCGATTGGTCCGAGTGCACCAGTTTGGATATAACTTTATTGAGTCTAGCCGCCAGGACCTTAGCTAAAACTTTAATATCCGAGTTCAAACACATCAAGTTAATATCAGTCACAATCCGAGTTTAGAACAGCTGGAGAGGAGAGCTAAACCATTCCATAAATTAAAAAAAAGTCTCTGGGGCCCTACATTGTGGACAAGCAAAGAGACAGAAGGATAGATGGTTGGTAAGTGCTGAGGTTTATAGTAGTAACATAGGAACCCAAGCAGACCTCCCAAACATCCTCCTCCAAATAAAAGATATCAACACGCCATTTTTGATAGACGCAGTTAGTTACAGGACAGGGGTTTAAGACCCTGGAGGTCAACAACCTATCTATGGGGTCCGACGCTGCAAATACCTTAACTACTTCCCACCCGGCCACTGTATATAAACGGCCGGGTGGGAGCCGCCTACTTCTGATCGGACGTTCCCGAACGTCCGTCAGAAGTGGGGGGGGGGGGGGGATCGCGCGCGCCCGCGCAGCGGCGCGATCTCGATGCGCTCGTGTCACCCGGGCACGGCGCATCTCGGATCGGCAGGAGGGCTCTGTGATTGGCCCTCCTGATCACATGACGGCCGTGTCCAATCAGAGCCGTCATGTGATGTAAGCAAACAGCCGGTTGCTAGGCAACCAGCTCTCCTCTCCTCACACGGAAGTCATCGGTGAGGAGAGGAGAGCTGATCGCTGCAGCCGGCTGGTGATCAGTGAGCATTAGCTGTTTTTTTTACTCACTGATCACCAGTTTAGTGTCACCTGTAAAAACACACATGTCCCCAAAACACACATGTCCCCAAATAAAAACACATGTCCCCAAATAATAAAAACACATGTCCCCAAATAATAAAAACACATGTCCCCCACATATATCCCAGTAAAATCACGTGTCAATGATTATCTGCACACATATGTCCGTGATCACCTGCACACATCTGTACATGATCATTTGCGTACATATGTCGGTGATCACGCGAACCAATTATTATACACTTAACGGAATTTTTTTTACTAAAAACATGTAGCAGAATACATTTTGGCTTAAATTTATGACAAAATTTGATTTTATTGGATTTCGTTTAAAAAAAGAAAGGAGAAAATATTGTTTTTTTTCAAAATTTCCGCTATTTTCTCACTTATATCGCAAAAAATAAAAAAACGGAGTCGTGAATAAATACCACCAAACTAAAGCTCTCTATTTGTGCGAACAAAATGATAAAAATGTCATTTGGGTACAGCATTGCATGACCGCGCAATTGTCATTGAAAGTGTGAGAGCGATGAAAGCTGAAAATTGGTCTGGGAAGGAAGGGGGCGAAAGTGCCCAGTATTGTAGTGGTTAAAAAAAAAAACATTGTTGAGTCAATTGAAGCATCATGTGAAGCTTGCTGCCCAAAAAGGAGCAGGAGCTTCTTTATGGGTGACAAGCTTCACGCAATGCAATTTGCTTCAATTGCTGAACGATTTCACAGCAAAACCTCAGTACATTTTAGGTGCCATTGAAAACAAAGGCAACTGAGCCTGCATTTTGCGAGTGTAGTGCATTTTGATATTGTGGGCAGAATCGCAGCAATTGTGTGAATGGAGCCTAATAATCATCATCATCAGAGTGGTTCCTGATCATATGATCACATCGTCAACTCATGTATGCTGAATGCTGCATTCATAACTGGATTGCCTTGGTTTAAAATACATATGCATGCTAATCTAAGAAACATAGCATAGCTTTTCAACACATGCGTTCACCAATTTTGTGTCTCTGCAAGTGCTCAAAAAAAACTGACAATTCTGCTTGAAATGCAGTTAAATTCTAACTTGATGTTGTTGGATAACGCATAGCAATAGTTACATAGTTATCAAGGTTGAATTAAAGACACTAGTCCATCCGGTTCAACCTGAGTGAGTGTCTACAATTGTCCCTATCCCTGTACATTGCACACTCACATCGGTCGCTACCCTCAAGGAGCCCACAATCCAAGGTCCCCATTCATATACTAGGGCCAATTTTGGACAGCAGCCAATTAACCTACCAGCATGTCTTTGGCGTGTGGGAGGAAACCCACGCAGGCACAGAGAGAACATGCAAACTCCAAGAAGGTAGTGTCGTGGTTGGGATTCGAACCAGTGACCCTTTTTACTGCTATGCGAGAGTGCTAACCACTACACCACTGTGCTGCCCGCATGTTAAGGACAGTTGCGAGGCTTAATACTGTAATTGTCACATACAATTATAGTTTTAGGAATAGTAAGTTATGTGGGTAAATAAATTGCTTCAGCGGTAGTTAAAAAAAATAAAAAAAAAAAAAAAGTGTGTGCACATAATTTTCCACCTTTTGGTCAGCTCATAATAATAAAAAATGTATTAAAACGAATGTATTAAAAAAAAATGGACATAATGTATGCCCTTAATTTTTTCCATTTCCCCCTTTAACCGGTTCCCCACTGGCTCCTGTAGATTTAGGTGGGCAGAATGGTACGGCTGGGCAAAGTAACGTACCCGTACGTTACTTTGAATTTCCCGCCGTGCGCGTGCACCTGCCAATGAGGAGCTCAAGAACGGGGGAGTTGCCGATGTAAACAGCATCTCCCTGTTCTGCCTAGTGACAGCGCACTGATCGTCTGCTCCCTGTCATCGGAAGCAGCGATCACCTGGTGGTTAACCCCTTCACTGCCAGTGACATTTTTACAGTAATTAATGCAATTTTATTGCATCGATCGCTGTATTAATGCCAATGGTCCCAAAAATGTGTCAAAATTGTCCGATGTGTCCGACAAAATGTCGCAGTCACGATAAAAAAAAAAAAAAAAAAAAAAAAATCGGTGATCGCCGGCATTACTAGTAAAAAAAAAAAAAAATATTAATAAAAATGCCATAAAACTATCCCCTATTTTGTAGACGCTATAACTTTTGCGCAAACCAAACGCTTATTGCAAGTTTTTTTTTTCCAAAAATATGTAGAAGAATACGTATTGGCCTAAACTGAGGAAACATTTTTTTTTATATATACTCTTGGGGGATATTGATTATAGCAAAAAGTAAAAAATATTGCGTTTTTTTCAAAATTGGCGCTCCTTTTTGTTTATATAAATAAATAAATACCACCAAAAGAAAGCTCTATTTGTGGGAAAAAAAGGACGCCAATTTTGTTTGGGAGCCACGTCGCTTGACTGCGCAATTGCCAGAGCAACGCAGTGCCGAATTGCAAAAAATGCTCTGGTCAGGAAGGGGTTAAATCCTTCAGGGGCTTAAGTGGTTAAAGTACATGAAGTACAGCTAAAACTATGTAAATTTAATACTCTTTACAACGTGTGTATTGGAAATTTTGCATAATAAAAAATGAAACAGCAGTCAAAATGCATAAAATGATTCACTAGTACCAGTGAGTTTTGTCAAAGATTTATGAACATGGAAAAAAAGCTGAGTTAGACTTACCGGTAACTCCTCTTCTGAGAGTCTTCCAGGACAGCCCATGAGACCTAGGGCTCCTCCTACCAGGACAGGAAACACATTACCCCCACCAGATAAAAGGGCGGTCCTCCAGGCCCCGTGTCAGTCTACTCAAGAACCGTAGGACGTCCCTGAAAAACATATACATAATACACATAACTTTAGACAAAACCGGGTGGGAATCCGACTGTCCTGGAAGACTCTCAGAAAAGGAGTTACCGGTAAGTCTAACTCAGCTTTTCTCAAAACGTCTTCCAGGACAGACCATGAAACGATGAGCCAGGACTTACCAGTCTAGGGAGGGACAACTGCCTGCAGGACCTTACGACCATAGCCTGCTCCTGAGCTGATAGGAGATCCAGGCGATAATGTTTAATGAAGGTCGAGTAACTGGACCATGTGGCAGCCCTGCAAATTTGCTCCAGTGAGGCACCAGCCCTCTCAGCTCAAGACGTAGATAAAGCTCTAGTTGACTGTGCTGTGACAAAAGGTGGAGTAACCTCCATAATTTTGTAAGCTTCAGAGATCGCTTGCTTTATCCACCTGGCTAGTGTGGCTTTAGATGCACCGTTTCCCTTGTGCGCCCCCGAAAAGAGGACAAAGCATCAGTTTTCCTAAAGGTCTTAGTGACCTCAAGATAGACAAGGAGGATCCTTCTTACGTCTAAGCAACTAAACTTTCTTTCCTGTTCGCCCTGCAGCAAAACAACAAAAGGATGGCAGTACAATATCCTGAGTTCGGTGGAATGTACTAGCCACCTTAGGCAAAAAAACCTGGATCAGTCTTTAAAACGACTCGATCATCAAAAATCGTGAGAAAAGGCTCCCTAACTGAAAGGGCCTGCAGCTCACTTACCCTACGTTCTGAGGTAATAGCTACCAGAAAAACAACTTTTAATGTAAGTAGTTTAACTGAGATATCCTCGAGAGGCTCGAAAGGAAATTCAACCAAAGCCTGAAGCACTAGGGACAGGTTCCAAGATGGACAACTTTTCACCACTACTGGCCTGGCCCTTGAAATTGATTTGAAAAATCTGGCTACAATGGGATTTTCCAGGAGAGAAAACTGGAGGAAAACACTAATAGCTGCCGCTTGTACTTTTAGGGTACTAACAGAAAGACCCTTGTCAACCCCCTCTTGAAAAAATTCCAGAATTGCAGGAATATCGTGGGTTAGTCTCTGATTCTCCGATAACCAAGGATTAAACTTTTTCCAAACCTTGGAATAAATGGCTCTGGTTACTGGTTTTCTACAGTCTACCAGAGTCCTGACTACTTTTTCGGAGAACCCCTGGGCGCTTAGCATCTTCTCTTCAGATACCAAGCCGACAATCTTAGTGAAATCACCTGGGGGTGAGATACTGGACCCTGCAACAATAAGTCTTCCCTCTTTGGAAGACTCAGTGGAGGCTCTGAAACTAGAGTCTGTAGCAGGAAAAACCATGGCCTCTTGGGCCAAAAAGGGGCAATTAGAATGAGGTCCGCTTCTTCTAGAAGAAACTTCCGGAGGACTTCTGGAATAAGTCTGATCGGCGGGAAGGCATAACATAGGCCGCAAGGCCATGGGTTTGCCAGCGCATCGATCCCCAAGGATTGGTCTGCTGGGTTCATGGAAAAGAACATTTCCGTCTTGCGGTTGTTCCCGTTTGCGAACAGATCCGCTACTGGGTATCCCCATCTGCTGGTGAGGTCTGCAAAGACTTCGGGATGAAGGGACCAGTTGTCTTGATCTACCCGGTCACGGCTGAGGTAGTCTGCTAAACAATTATGTGTGCCCTTCAAGTGCACAGCTGAAATTGAAGCCAGATTCCCCTCTGCCCATACTAGGATCACCTGGGCAATTGACTGGAGTATCCGGCTTCTCGTGCCCCCCTGCTTGTTAAGGTATGCGACTGTCGCAACGTTGTCCGACAGAATTTGAAGATTGTGGCCCCTGATCTCTATCTGAAAGGACTGCAGAGCTCTGTGAACCGCTAGAAGCTCTCTTTGATTGGATGAAGCCCTTGCCTCCCTCGAGGACCACTCTCCCTGTGCCACTGCATTGTTGAGATGGGCCCCCCATCCCCAGGAACTCGCATCCGTAGTAATCCTTTGGGAAATGGGAATGGACCATGGGAGACCTCCTGCTAGGTGCTGGCTTGCTCTCCACCACCACAGGCTTCTCTTTACCCTGGTGGGAAGCCAGACCCTTGACTCCAGGGACCTTGCATCCCCGTTCCAGTTTCTTAATAAGAACAGTTGTAGTGGACGTTGATGGAGTCTTGCCCATGGGACTGCAGGAAAGCATGAGGTCATCAGACCCACTGCCCTCGAAACCTGTCTTAGAGAGACCGACTGGTTTGTCTGCAATGCTGACATAGATTGGATCATTTTGGTAATCTTCTCCTGAGGAAGAAAGACCCTTTGATCCACCGAGCAAAAGTCGTAACCCAGGTAAGTCACCTTCTGGGCCGGAGTTAAGGACGACTTTTCTACGTTTATTAACCAGCCTAAGGACTGTAGGAAGTCCCGTACAGCCTGGAGATCCTCCAACAGCTTCTGGTATGACGCTGCTACCACCAGGAGGTCGCCTAAGTAAGGGATAATAGTTATCGCTTTCAGCCTGAGTGGAGCTAGGGCTTCCCCCAACACTTTTGTGAAAATGCGTGGGGCTGAGGAAAGACCAAAGGGGAGGGACTGAAACTGGAAGTGTCTGGTCCCTGTCCTCATCTTCACTGCTAATCTTAAATATCTCTGGAAGGCTGAGTGGATAGGGATGTGAAGATAAGTATCCCTCAAGTCCAACGTGGCCATGTAGCAGTTTGGGTAGAGTAGGGTTTTGATAGTAAAAACTGTCTCCATCCGGAAATTTGTATCGGATTGATTTATTTGTTTAAAGCGCGGAGATTCAGGATAAGTCGAAACTTCCCTGACGGCTTTTTGACAACAAATACATGGGAATAGAATCCCTTGCCCTGATCTGACTGGGGAACAGGAATCAGGACCTTTTGATCCAACAGTTCTCCGATCTGGAGACCCAGGGCCTGCGCTTTTTCCCGATCCTGGGGAGGAAAGGTGACCAAAAACCGCTCTGGTGGTTGGTGGGCGAATTCCAGCCTGTACCCGTTGGTCACAAGGTCCAGAATAAAGGGGCTTGAACTGCTGCCCACTGTGGGAAGAAGGCCCTCAATCTTCCTCCCACCAGGGAACGCAAGTCAGTTTGGATAGCTGAACCTCCTCTTCTTTCAATTCAAGGGTAGTATAGATGTCCTTCAATAAGTCATCCACATCTTCTACGGATAACTTAAATCTCGAGCTCCGAGTGGATTCTCTATCCCAGGGCTTTATCTCTGACCCCGATTACTCTGGAGAGGAACGGGTAGATCTGACCTCAGCCTCAGAGTCTTCACTGTCCGCCTGCTGTGGAGTGCTGACTGTCGTCTTCTGCGACGACGGACCCTCTGCTGGAGTCTGGAGCTTGTCAATAAGCGTTCTAAAGGAACTAAAGGTGGACGCAAGCTCATCTCTGACAGAAGCTAGCATCTTTTGGCAAGAGGTAACCGGGTCATCTTTTACAAGGCCCTCTATACAGCTGCGACAAACCGCTTTGCTCCAAGAGGAGCTCAATTTGTTTGCGCACACCGCACATTTCCTTTTAGGTGGCTGTGCCTGAGCTTTCTCCTGGGTCTTGGTCTGTAAGACAAAAAAATAAAACGACCCCAAATGAGACTCACAGCCACCCTGACACTCCGAAACACCACGTGCAGGAGGGAAGAAATGTGTCCCCATAACCCACTACTACAGAGAGGGGAGGGAACACTCACAGGAATAGCAAGATAGTGACAAAACACTTCAGGCTTACCTGTGAGGTGCTGGTGTTGGGCACTGCATCCACTGCCTGTGCAGGAACTGCAGACTGGTCCATCCTGCCCCGATTAGCTTTCCACAGCCTGGCTGCTTAACACCAAAACACACCAGTAGCCAGCGTCTCCCATCCGCACCGCTTAAAAAGACTGGAACCAGTGTCTCCGGCGCCCGATGATGATGTCATATGCCCCGGAAGTGACCTATCACTCGGCACTTCCTGTGGGCCAGCTTGGAGTGCAGAAGCTCTGCCCCCTCAAGTGCTGCTGCTTCCGGTTTCTCCTCACACCGCTCAGCCATGCTGTGGGTGAGGAGAGGAAACTGCTGCTCACATAGAGACTACAGGCGCTTGGGAGCAAACATCACCATGGTCATGGCCCTCTCCAGGCACAGAGAGACAGGAGACAGCAGCACAACTAACCTCCCCAGCGGTGTGCTGCTTCTGGCAGAAGAGAAGGTTAGTGACATGCCCCCAAATAGCCTTACAGAGCCCCTGCTCATGAGACCTAGGGGACCAGGTTCCTGGAACATGTTACCCCCCCGTCCGGAGGAAACACTAATAACTGACACGGGCCTGGGAGGACCGCCCTTTTATCTGGTGGGGGTAATGTGTTTCCAGTCCTGGTAGGAGGAGCCCTAGGTCTCATGGGCTGTCCTTGAAGACGTTTTGAGAAATATAGCCTTTAGAATTACTAACCACTTCAGCCCCGAGCCTCTATTTGAGATTTGTTGTTTACAATTTTTTTGCTAGAAAATTACTTAGAACCCCCAAACATACACACACACACACACACACACACACACACACACACACACACACACACACACACACACACACACACACACACACACACACACACACACACACACACACACACACACACACACACACACACTTGTGGAGGAATCTGTTTTATCAGTTTCCTCCAAAGTTTGTAAAATCCAGTTGGGGACCTGGAGCCCGGAGATTCCATAGCGTTATGGGTGGGACGGAAACTCCAATCCTGGAACCAGGTTTTGGGAACAGCCAGGAGTCTGGCTGGTTGATTGAGAAGGTGGGCAGAGTCGGGATTAGGGTTCTGGGCTCCACCCAGAGAGACAGGAGGTCTCCAGGAGTCCAGAGAGTGCAGGTGTGCACTAGTGAAAGCCAGAGACCCAGAACAGTGAGGGGCTGTTTTCTAGATAGACGATGTGTGCGTTGAAGCTGTGTGCATCTAAGGAGACAGATGAGAGCCTGAAGTGGAAGGCCTGAGCAGCAAGGAAGCTGAAAAGAGGTACAGTAGTTGTACGGGAACCCTGTTATATGGCCAAGAGGGCTGAAGCGTAAAGCCTAAGTGGCAGTACTGCTGAAGAGAGAGCCAGGTGGCTTGGCATTTTTCGTTCGTTATTGTTTTTGGGAGAAGAACCCCTATGTGGGCATCCAAGAGCATGTAAGAACTTTCCTTTATTTTGTTCCTTTTAATAAAAGTGGGCTACCATGCCCTTAAACTAAAGTTCCTGTTCGCTGTGAACTTACGGAAAAGGCATCTACCACTGAGTTAGATCTCTCTCTCTCTCTCTCTCTCTCTCTCTCTAATAAAATGGCAGTCATTGCAATACTTTGTCACACCGTATTTGTGCAGTGGTCTTACAAGCGCAATTTTTGTTTTTGGAAAAAATAAGAGACAGTAAAGTTAGCCCAATTGCGCCGAGTAAATTGATACCCAACATGTCATGCTTCAAAATTGCGCCCGTCGTAGAATGGCAACAAACTTTGGCACTTAATCTCCATTGGCAACATTTAAAAATGTCTACAGGTTACCAGTTTTGAGTTAGAGGAGGTCTATTGCTAGAATTATTGCTCTTGCTCGAACGTGTTCAAATGTGTGGTTTGAACACAGTTTTAATATGCGGGC
Source organism: Lithobates sylvaticus (assembly GCA_028564925.1). Taxonomy (NCBI): domain Eukaryota; kingdom Metazoa; phylum Chordata; class Amphibia; order Anura; family Ranidae; genus Lithobates; species Lithobates sylvaticus. Next base: position 225,945,003 of record CM053027.1, on the reverse strand, counting down.
ACGACTTACGCATGCATTCGCTTCTGTTCACAAGCTCAGCGGGACAGGACGCTTTTAAAAAAAAAAAAAAAATTTGGGTCACTTTTATTCCTAGTGCAAGTAATGTAAACATCCCTGAATAGGAAAAAAGCATGATAGGACCTCTTAAATATGAGATCTGGGGTCAAAAAGACCTTGGATCTCATATTTAAAAAAAAATTAAAAAAAAAAAAAAAAAAAAAAAAACAATTAAATGTATTTAAAAAAAAAAAAAAAAAAAAAAAAATCTCCTTTAAGAGCATTGGGCGGAAGAGACGTTTGATGTCGCTTCCGCCCTCCAATGCTATAGAGCCGAGCGTTGGCCATCTTTCCCTCACTCGGCATCCAGGCAGTGAGGTGAGCAGACACGATAGTCTCCGCCGATATCGTCGGCTCCGGTAAGGAACGGAGACTGGAGTGCAACGGGAGAGGGGGGCCCTCTTCCGCCACCGATAAAAGTGATCTTGCAGTGAATCTGCTGCAGAGACCACTTTTATCTCAAAAGAGAAACACACGCCATTCCTGAAAATACTGGGGTTATGGCAGCTAGTTGCTGCCATAACAACGGTATTTAGTATCAAAGTACCGAAGGGGACAACACTGGATCGAGAGAGGACTCAGGTAAGTGTTTACTAAGGGGGGGTGGGAGGAACAGGTATCGGAAGGTTTTCTTTACCCAAATGCAGAAAATGCATTAAAGCGGGATTCCGCCGAAATATGTTTTTTTTTTTTTTTCAGTACACTGAAATAGACATACATAACATCTAACTCACCTGCTGCACTTCTTCTCCCCGCCGATCCCGCCCGTTTTGATAACTTATAAAATTCCTTGCTGGTCGATTCCATTTTGCTTGTGGGCATTAGAAACCCACAAGCATTTACTTCCGGGATGCAGTGAATGCTGCACTCCCAGCATTCACCGCTCGATCCTGCGCATGCTCAGTCCTTGTGCCTCGTGTGCTGGTATCGTAATGGCAAATACAGCAGCTTGCCCATTGTTAAAATGGCGATTTTGGACACGCCCTTGTCACGTGACCGGCGTCTTCCAAGATCTTCGGTGCTGACGGCGTCCCCCGTGGCTTCATGGGAGGAATGCAAAACAGCTCCCAGAGGTCATTGCGGAGCCGGGGGACAGCCGAAAACACGCCTACCCCCACGGGAGGACAGACCGGAAGCCAGAGGAAAAATCTGTAAGGTAAGTTTATTATTTTATTTTTTTAATGGTCATTGGTGCATCAGCATTGCTAACTGCTTTTAATAAGCTAAAGCAGTTTTTTTGAGTACCAAACCGCTTTAAGTTGCAACAACCTTTTTCATTTATAACCACTTTAATTGCCCCCTTCAAGTGATTGTAAAGTCTTGTTTTTTTTTTTCCTGTAAAAATAACAAACCTGTTATACTTACCTGCTCTGTTGCAGTGGATTTTCACAGAGCAGCCCAGATACCCATCTTCTGGGGTGACTCTTCTGTGACCCTGGAACCTCTCCCTCCTGTTGAGTGCCCCCACAGCAAGCAGCTTGTTATGGGGGCACGTAAGCTAAGTCACAGCTCCCTGTGTCCATTCAGACACGGAGCCCCGACCTGGCATCCTCTCTTCAGATTGGCTAGCTAACTTTGACAGCAGTGGGAGCCAATGGCACCACTGTTATGTCTCAGCCAATCAGGAGGGAGAATCTCGGAAAGCGGAGACACTCGTGGATATCTCTGGACAGAGAGGAACCTCAGCTAAGTTTTAGGGGTGCTGCTGCACACAGAATGTATTTTATCTTAATGCATAGAATGCATTAAGATACAAACCTACCTTTACAATCCCTTTCAGCTCCAGCTTGCCCTTTTTCCAGTGTTATGTACTATTCTGCAAATATCCCATTTCAAATGTTTTAATTCAGGGCTGTATGCTTGAAGCACTAACTAGGTTATCTAAGTCACTGGATTTAAAAAATGCAGAGTCATTTTTAAAAATGCAGAGTCACTGGGCTCAAAAAGGCAGAGTCATGCTAGCCTAAGCATGACCATATCTCTGTAGTACATACAATGTTGACAAATAGCCGCTTTTACGTTTATATTAACCCGACAGACCTGTTTCAGCACAATATATTGATTCTTTACAAGATTTTTTTTCCATTTCAGAAGTCTAAAACATTTACTGTAAAGAAGGGTGTATGTGAAATCAATATGCGAGTAGCCATGTATTTTGTTAACTTAAAGCGGTTTGGTACTCCAAAAAACTTCTTTAGCTTATTAAATACAGTTAGCAAAGCTGATGCACCAATGACCATTAAAAAAAAAAAAAAATGATTTAACTTACCTTACAGATTTTTCCTCTGGCTTCCGGTCTGTCCTCCCGTGGGAGTAGGCGCGTTTTTGGCTGTCCCCCGGCTCCGCAATGACTTCTGGGAGCTGTTCTGCATTCCTCCCATGAAGCCACGGGGGACGCCGTCAGCACGAAATCTCAAGAGATTTCCGGCGACGCCGCGCCGTTGTGATGGCAACCAGAAATTTTACGGCGCTGCACGCTGAACGAACAGAGCATGCGCGGGATCGAGCAGTGAATGCTGGCAGCGCAGCATTCACCGCATCCCGGAAGTAAATGCTTGTGGGTTTCTAATGCCCACAAGCAAGATGGGATCGTCCAGCAAGATATTTTATACGTTATCCAAACAGACAGAATGGGCGATCGGCGGGGAGAAGGTAAGTGACATGTTATGTATGTCTATATTTTACACTGATTGGGAAAAAAAAAAAAAAAAAACTTATTTCGGCGGAATCCCGCTTTAATTATAATATAATATAATATATCTTACCAATTTTTTTTTTTTATTGCACAGGGTCTTTCTCCTCATCCCTGAAAATGATTCAGTTTGGTATTGCCGAACGATGATCAACAGTATCCCTCCTGCTGCATCCTTTAAGTGCAATAAATATAAAAAAAAAAAATAGGCAAAACCACCATTAACAGAACTTTTGACCTATCATAAAATCCTTTTCTTGAAATTAAAGCTGAAACTATCTGATCATCACAAACTGAAACATTTAGTTCATTTTTAAATATTCAAAAAGTAAACTCACCCACAGAGCCTAGATCCAATACCTAACTTCTTGACGTCCGTGCTATAGCCGAATGATGGCCACAGCGCGGACCTGAATTCCCGGGAGGTTGTCACGGCCTCCCCTGTGCACGCTCTCTGCGCGCTGTGATCACTGAGTCACTGAGACTCGGGTGATCACCGATCCGAGTAAGGGGCCGGTCCCGGCTACTTACCATGTGATCAGCAGTCAACCAATGACAGCTGATCACATGATCAAAACAAAAGCTTGGCGATTGTTTTTTTTTCTCCACGCTGACAGCGGAGGAAAAAAAAAAGAGGAAGAGGCAATTATGCTACATCTGTGCCACCTGCCATTGCCACCTCACAGTGCCCACAAGTGCCACCTGTCAATGCCCACAAGTGCCACCTGTCAATGCCCACCAGTGGTGCCAATCAGTGCCACCTAGAAGTGCTGCCTATCAGTGTAACCGATCAGTGCCCATCACTGCCACCCATCAGCGTACTTCAATGACGGACAAAAAATTTTGAAAAAAAAAAAAAAAAAAACTGCAGAGGTGATCAAATACCACCAAAAGAAAGCTCTATATGTGGGAAAAAAATTATAAAAATTTTATTTCAGCACAGTGTAGCATGACTGCGCAATTGTCATTCAAAGTGCATCAGCGCTGAAAGCTAAAAATTGGTCTGGATAGGAGGAGGAGGGGGGGGGGGTTTAAAGTGGAAGTAAACCCCCCTATCGTTTTCAGCCAAGGAAGCTGCCATCTTTTCCTCTGTTTAATCTTCAACTGCCACAGTGCTGCACATGTGATCCATTATGACACCAGCCATTGGATGGTTTGACTGTGTGGTTGAGAGCACAGCCAATGTGCAGTTAGCATTCACGGCATGCCTTTTTTTTTAGACTGTTAAATCGATGGGTTTACTTCCGCTTTAAGTGCCCAGTAAGCAAGTGGTTAAAGGGGTTGTAAAGGCAGGTTTTTTTTTTATCTTAAAGTGGGGTGCGCGTTAAAAAAAAAAAAAAAAAAAATGTAAAAGTCAGCAGCTACAAATACTGCAGCTGCTGACTTAATAAATCGGACACTTACCTGTCCCAGGGTCCAGCGATTCAAAGAACCCCCACTTCCCCTGCTCCGCCGGCATTCTTACTGTGGGCACTCGCCTGTGGCTTAACAGTCGGGCATCCACTGCGCATGCGTGAGCGGCGTTGTGTACCGTAATACGCAGCGCAATCTGGGACCTGTCACGTGTCCCAGATGACTTACTGCGCCAAGGGGAAGTGATGTCAGTGCCCGGGTACTGAAGGAGGCAGACTACGAGGGACCCCCTAGCAACAGGCATTTAGAGGTGAGTAAAAAAAATATATATATTTTTCCAATTATTTTTTATTTTCTTTTTTTTATGAATTTTGAGCTATTTTTTTTTATTTTTGGTGGAAACACCACTTTAATGAATTCTATGCATTAAGATAAAACAACCTGTGTGTAGCAGCCAGCCCAAATAACTTACCTGAGCCCCTTCTCTCCACGAGTCAGTCAGCCAGCCAATCAGGGGAGAAAGGAAGCGGGGGCCATCCCAGGGCCCAAGTGTCTGAATGGATACCACAGAGCTCTGACTCAGCTCGGGTGCCCCCTTAGAGAGCTGCTGGCTGAGGGGGCACTCAATAGAAGGGAGGGGCCAGGAGCAAAGAGGGACCCGAGAAGAGGAGGATCCAGGCTGCCCTGTGCAAAACCAATTGCACAGAGGAGGCAAGTATAACATTTCGTTCTGACTTTGCCCTACAACTTCATTGAAAGATATCCGACAATACCAGGCCCCTTAAGATGGGGGGGGGGGACCCCATGCAAAAAAAAAAAAAAAAAAAAAAATCCCCAAATCCATACCAGACCCCTATTCCTAACATGCAGCCCAACAGGTCAGGAAAGGGGAAGGACGAGCAAGTGTCCCCCCCCTCCCAGACCATACCAGGCCACATACCCTCAAAGTGGCAGGGGGGGGGGGGGGGGTGTCTGCATGTGGGAGGCTTATCGTTATCTGTAAGCCGACCTTTAACAAGAAGGCCCCCATATCCCAGCCCACCACCCTATGTGAATGAGTATGGGGTAAATCCAGTACACATATTTTTGAGAAAGTCCTTATTAAAGTAAATCCAGCGTGTCTTTTCTCTCTCCAGTGATGTCTTCATCCTCTGGTTCTTCTTTCTGTGCCAATGTCTTCTTCCACTGGTTCTTCCTCCGGTTTTCTCCTTTCGCGCAGTCTTCCTCCAGTTCTTCTCCCTACGCTAGCTCTTGCTGTAGTGTTAGTTTCGGCATGTGTTAAATAGCCATGGGGCGTGGCCATCCGGATGGCCATGCCCCATGGCTATACAAGTAAATGGCACATGCCTGAGCCAACACTACAGTGGGATCTAGCGTCAGGAGAACTGGCAGAAGAAGGAGCCAGCAGAGAGAGAAGAACCGGGAGGAAGAAGACATCACCGGAGAGAAGAACCAGAGGGAGAAGACACGTTAGAGCTACTTTAATAAAAGGACTTTGTCAAAAACTTGTGTACTGGTTTCATTTATTTTTCACACTTTTTTTGGGTGAATGAGTAGGGGTACAGTGTACCCTATACTCATTCACATGGGGGGGGGTCAAGATCTGGGGGCCCCCTTGTCAAAGGGGGCTTCCAGATTATGATAAGCCTCCGGCTTATCCCCATCAAGGTGGCCATGGGGGCTCCCCTTAAAATCCATACCAGACTTCGGTAGGGTATGGGGGGTGGGGGGAGGAGACCCCACACCATTTATCATACTGGAAGGACCTGGTATGGAATTGGGGGAAAACCGCCTAGGTTTTTTTTTTTTTTTTTTTTGAGTGGGGTTCCCCTTCAAGAGCCTCAGAGTTAAAGTCTCATGTCGGATCAGGTAAGATGATGATGATTCGACATCAATGATATTGAATGGGCTGAAGTCGGACCAAAGTAGTGCAGGAACCTTTTTCAAAGTCAGACCAGCTAAGACGGCTCTCATAGGGAATCATTGATTTATACACATGTGACATGTGCTCCCAAAGTCGGAGTTGTATGTCACACCAGCGTAAACCGGGCCTTAAAGTGGTTGTAAACTTTTGACATGAAATATGAACAAAGCTTATCCCTCTAAAGCGTGTACTTGTCTCAATTAGGAGCATTAAGTGTCATTACTGTCTGCTGCTTTGTTCCTCTGCAATCAGCATGAGTCACTTCAAACTATTTTTCCTGACACCAGGAGAAAAAGGGTGATGCGGGAGCGAGGTACAGCCCATTGGCAGCCTCAGCTCTGTTCCTGTGCGAGGGGGGGGGGGGGGTGTCCCTTCCTTCCAATCAGCTCTCCTCTGACGAGCTTTATAAATTCTGGACTTTGAACATCTGTAGAGGAGAAACTTATGTAGGAGGATTGATTTCACCTCAGTGTATCACTTTAAGCTAGGCATGAACCAAAGGTTAAAAAACAAAAACACACACCCTTCAGTATAACCGACCCCCCCCCCCCCCATACTTGCCTCCTCTTGTGACCACTGGACACAGCCGATCAACTGTAACCGATAGCCAGGTATCACGTGATCGCTATGACTGGTCATAGCGATCACATGATAATGTACACAACCTGTCGTTAATGGTTTTCCATTCATGAACAGCTTGCTTACTGTTGTGATATGAGATTGGCTCAAAGCAATCACATGGTACCTAGCTACCTTAGCATATCACAGATCATAATCAAAAGCAAGCTGTTCATTAATGGCAAACACATTCATAACAACTAAAATGATTTGATCTTGCTAAAATTATTGCCTATACAGGGATCACTGTACAAGCAGTAACCATTTAAAAAAAACAATACAAGATAAATAGAGAATAGATATATCTACTACAGTTAAAAAAATAAAATATAAATAAAAGTCTTCATCAATTTAGGCCAATATGTATTCTGCTACATGTTTTTTGGGGGGAAAAAAACTATATAGATTGTTTTGCGCAAAAGTTATAAAGTCTACAAACTATGGGATAGATTTAAGTTTTTTTTATTTTTTATTTTTCCTTCTAGTAATGGCGGCAATCAGCGACTTATAGCAGGCTATGGCTTATTGCAACAGGCAACTCAGACACTAAGGGGGTTATTTACGAAAGACAAATCCGCACTTGAAATGCACTTGGAAGTGCAGTCACTCTAAATCTAAGGGGTAGATCTGAAACAAGTGGAAGCTCTGCTGATTATATCATCCAATCGTGTGCAAGCTAAAATGCTGATTTTCCTTGCATGCCCCCCTCGGATCTACAACGACTTTACTTCCAAGTGCACTTGCAGTGCAAAGTGGATTTTCCTTTAGTAAATAACCCTCTAAGTGACACCAATACAGTGATCAGTCCAAAAAAAAAAAATGCACTTGCAGGGAAGGGGGTTAGCAGAGGTGATCAAAGGGTTAAATTTGTTTCTAGGGAGTGCTTGCTAACCTCTGCTTAGCAGAAACACAGGATCACTACCTCCCCTTCTCACAGAACGGTGATCTGCCTTGTTTACATATCAGACCGCCGTTTTGTCTCTCTCTCGTGAATGATCGGCAGGTTCCAGCGGACTTTGCGTTGGCCGGACCCGCTGACTGGCTCGTGCTGTGTCCAATCAAAGGAAGAACGGGTCGCCGGTGGCGCGCGCACCCCCGGAAGTGCAAAATCATGTACAGGTACATGATTTTGCACAGGAGAGCCGCCTTGCCGCTGTAAATATACAGTACATGGTCGGCAAGCGTTTAAACACTAGAATGTCTTAAAAATATAGTCAGGATTTTCTTAACCACTTGCTACCCAAGACAATTCTGGCATTTCTCTCCTACATGTAAAAATTATTATTTTGCTAGAAAATTACTCAGAACCCCAAACATTACATATATTTTTTAGCAGAGACCCTAGAGTAAAACAAGAAAAAATGGCAGTCGTTGCCATTTTTTTTATGTCGCACGGTATTTGTGCAGCAATTTTTCAAACACAATTTTTTTTGGAATAAATACATTTGATGATGATACACCAAGAAAATAGATACCAAGCATGTCATGCTTTAAAATTGCACAAACTCGTGGAATGGCGCCAAACTACGGTACTTAAAAAGGAGGTCCACCTAAAAGAAATTTCTTTTTTTTTTTAAAGCCAGCAGCTACAAATACTTCAGCTGCTGACTTTTAATAAATGGACACTTATGTCCATCGATGTCGTCAGCCGAAGCCGATCAATCGTTTGGCTCTCGGCAGCTGCCCCCATCCTTGGTGAGGGAATCAGGAAGTGAAGCATTGTGGCTTCACTTCCTGGTTCCCAACTGCGCATGGGCGAGTCACGCTGCGCATCCTAACTGGTCCCCGCTATCTCCTGGGACCCGTGTGTGTCCTAGCAGATGGAAGACAGGGGACTGGAAGAGGCGTAGACTCCGTGAGAGGGGGGAGGGAGGTTCCGAAAAGCAGAGGTTCAATTTTTGTGTGAACCTCCGCTTTAAAAAAGCTCTATAGGGGAGGCTTTAACATTATTTACAGGTCTAGCACTAAAAAATGTTGCTCTCACACTAACGATCGCAGTTATACCTCACATGTGTGGTTTTAAAACACTGTTTACATATGCGGGTGCAACCTATGTGTTTGTTTCTGCATTCAAGCACAAGGGGCTCTTTGAAAAAAAAATTTTTGTTTATTTTTACACTTTCCCTTTACATTTTTTGAACACTTTTATTCCAATTAAAAGGAATGTAAACATACTTTGTAATAGAAATAAGGCATGACAGGTCCTATTTATGGAGAGATCAGGGTCTAAAAGATCTCACATCTCTCCTCTATGCTAGAAACCATGATAAATAAAAATAATTTGATCTCAGGCTTTCAAGCAAAAATAAAAAATAAAAAATTACAGGGTTTACATCTGCCAGAGCTGGAAGGGACGTTGCTCCTGGCCTCCAAGGGTCATAGAGATGGCTGAGGACCATCTGGTCCACACCCAGCTCTATGGTAAACCATCGCCAGATCCATTCTTAGGTTCCCTGATCCCTGTAAAAGCTAGCAAGCCGCTAAACAGCTGCTAAGATGGCTTTTACACTGTAGGGAATCGCTGGCTGAAAATAAATAAAAAAAGAAGAAATCTGGATGATGACTGTAGCTGCACCCATCATCCAGATATCTCCACTCAAAGTCATAACGTCCACTCGGGGGAACTGGTTAAGGAAAGAAATGGCATGATACACTATAGGAAAGACCATTTCTGAAAATAAAAGCCTCATTGGGCAATACATTTGGGAGGGTTGGGGGCTGGTAATCTTAGAATGCAAATGCAAGTTGCTCCAGTGCCAAACATGCAAACTGCATCAATGAGAAACCAAGAGATAGTCCTTACTGCACCTCCTCAGGCACTAAATACAAAAAAGTGATATATTAGACTCATGAGTTGTATGTGCAAAAAATTTCTGCAGGCACGTCAAAACAGGTTCTGCAGGAGAAACTGTAGAAATATGCTTGCAGCCCATGCATTCCAAGTCAGCAGTTATGGCAACAATCTTTTACATAAATCACAACATAGTTGCAGAAAGTTTCTCCCTGGATAAGGCAGAAGTTGAAGTCATTACAGACACAGCCAATGAAGACCCCAACAAATGTGTGGAATAAAATAGGAAAAATTGATCCAGGCTGCATGTGTCTGGTCAAAAAAGAGAACACTAAATGCCACCCTGGAGCCGTTACTGGATCTAAAAATCACAAGGTTAAGCACAAAAACTAGATGCAGGAGCAAGCGAGTTTAGGAGACCTTCCATAACCAAGTCACTGTAGGTAGCAAGTAAGAATGACCCTGGGAACCTCACAGGGCGCTGGCTGTGCTTCTAAGGTCAAGGTCAAAACGGTGGTAGAAGCTAGAACACCAAAGTCACAGAGATGTTCCCTAACAGGAGTACAAGTAAACTGAGTAATAACTCACTGGGGGGGGGGGGGGGGGGGGGGGCTGGTAAACTAGGAAGGCATAGGGCACATGCCAGGTTCCCAGTAAGGATGAGGGCTGCAAGCGCCACACTTACCACAATGGTGGTGGGAAAGCATCTTACAACTGACAGTCCCAGTCCAGACAGTCTTAGCCTCCTGATGGGCATACACCAAAGGAGTCTTTAAAGGCAGGCTTCTATATACAGGTAAATTACAGCACTGGACCTGGATCGCCAGGTGTCTATAAAGCAACAGCATAGTCCAGTGCACAAGGTTAATATTGCAGGCTGACATCTATTCACAGAGGACACTAGCATACTGCTGAAGCATGAAGGGAGTGGGAGGTATTACACTGCTTGTTCGACAATTTTGTCACTCTGGGGCTTTTATTATACCCATTGAACACCAGTGCTGGAAGGGGGCTTTTACTACTACCACTGGACACCAACTTGGGGGGGGGGGATTTAATACTCCCCCTGAACAAGAATTCTGGGGGGGGCTTTTATTACCCTCAAAGAGCAAGGCTGGGGGGGGATTTTTATTAAACCCAAAGAACACCAATACTGGGGCATTTATCACTCCCTACTTTTTTTCTTCCACCGACAAATGCAGGGCCTACTTTTCTATTACTGGCAACAGAGTTTGGGATTTTATGGATTTCACTAAAAATCTACGCATTTTTCAATCTTCCAGACCACCTATGATGGAAAAGGGAGGGGGGGTCAGGGCGACAAGGAGCAGGTCAGCAGCAGAAAACCCCACACTACTATTACAGGTTAATGTGACATAATGAGATTGATTTACTATAGGATTTGAACATTTTACCATAATAATAATAATAATAATAATAATAATAATAATAAATAATAATAATGTTTTACGATTCAATTATCCAATATTATGAAAAAAAAAATCTGTTTACTTATTTCTGCTACAAATGATTGGATAATGCAAAGTAATATTCACACAATGTATTTGTATTCCCACACCCACAATGCTAGTACCAAGCCCGCAGATGGGCAAGCAGAGTTCAGGATACATAGCAGGGGGGTACGTGCGGGGTGTGGGGAGCATTTGGGCGACAGCCCAGGTGGCAGGTCCAAATTGACCTGGGGGTTTGTCGAGCGCGGATCTTAAAAATACATGCAATGATGAATTACTGATTGCAGAACAACAATTTGTGTCTTAAATCTGAAGTTCAACTTTAACAGTCTTCTGTAATGTTATGTTGCCAACCCCTTCCTGCTGGCCATACACCAATACGTGGTACCATGGACGTGGAATTTATTCAGTCCGGCCTCATATATGCGTATGACTGGTGTTGCGGTTTTGTGTTGGGAGTGTGTTCAACTGCTGTCACTAAAATTCCATGGTCACATCAATCTGGAGCTGCCAGGACAGGCTCTCCTTCACTTGATGAATTACAGCTAAATACAGTGATCCCATGATCACAAAAGCCCAGGAAACTTAACGAGTAAGTTCATATTTACAGAAAAATTTGTAAGGTGAACTTATACAGGACCCTCCTCATTCCCCCCGGTCCTGCTAACCTGAAGCACGGCGATCACCCGCACTGACACACCGGGTCGCTGCTTCACTGGTCCGGGGCTTAGAAATCAACTGCCGCTCCATCTCCTAAATGTAACTCGTTAGGAGGTACATATAGGAGCATTATAGTTGGTCGGTGCCGTCGCCGACCAATCAGAACCAGTGTAGCCCAGCCTATCACTGCAGGCGAAGACTGGTAAAGCGGTGATACAATCTGTCAGAACGGGAAATGGCCGGACTCCAGGTTAGCGGGACCGGGTGCGATGGGAAGGGGCTCCAGTGAACTTACACTACAAAGTGTTACTAAACCCAGGACCCTGCATTCACTATATCTGGTCTCCCACTGTACACAGAACATGGACATGCTATTATTTAAGTAAATATAAACTGCCAAATACCTTTTCTCATCAGCAGTATATAACAGTCTTGAGACTCCTATTAGTGTCTGAACGAGCACTGGTTAAATCTTGTAGGAGGAGTTTTCATTCTCCTGATTGTCCAGTGAGGATGCAGGACACCTGATCCTCTGTCTGGACAGTGCTGATAGGCCCTGTGCCGATCACATGCACTCTTCTAAAAAAAAAAAAAAAAAAAAAAAAAAAACCCTCTAGCAACACGCACCAACCTGAGCATGTGCAGCTTGTCCCCAAGCTCTGTACTATCAGGAGATAGATTTGGAAGTGGAAGGAGAGAATCAGGAGGAAGCACAATCAAACAGCCTTTTTACACAATGCAGATGATTAACCCCTTCCACAGTGAATATAATGCATGCTTTACTGCACATACAGACTGATTTTACTGTTGTAAGTTTAGTAACACTTTAAATAAAAACAATTATGCATTTGTAAACTTACATATAAAGCATGTGATGCAATCTGTATATGTAACTGATGCAATATACAAAGCTAGCCATAGACTGTTAGTTTTTTTCATTCAGCCAGCAGGCAGATGGAACAAGCTAGTAGATTTCTCCACCCATGCAAAGATGATCAAATTAACAATTTCTGTCAAGCAGGGATGGCCACACACTGATCAAAATTCATTCAGTCTCTACTGAACTGGCTGAATTAAAAAATAAAAATAAAAAACAAATCTCCTATAGCAGTACTGAACTAGTTCCACTTGCAGGCAACAGGAATCTGCAGTAATCTGAGCAAGGATGCCAGGTCCTCTTCCTAGTGAAGAACTTCAACGGCTGAGGGCGTTATCAGCTTCAGGGAAAAAGATCGGACTGGGACCCACCCCCCTCCTCCCCTATCACCCACTGAGAGAAGAGCATGCATATGTAGTTTACACTGCATGTAACACGATTTCTAAATGGGGGGAGAGAATCTTGTCATTCACCTGACTCTCCCCCATTCAGAGACTATGTTACATGCAGTGTATACTATGTACAAGACACTCAGTGAAAGAGGAGCCTTTCTACTTAAGCCACTGCGGACATTGTACTGTTAAAGTGGTCGCGAAGGCAGATGTTTATTTTTTTATCTTTTTTTTTTTTTTTTTTTTTTTATAGCGATTGTAAAATGTTCTTATTTTTTTTTTCAATAAAAAACAAACATGTTAGGCCCCATGCACACGAGACGTAGATGCAAACTCTGCTGAACGCATGTTTTAAAAATGCGCGTTTTGCTATGTTTTCATGCCGCGTTTAGCTGCGTTTTTGTCTATAAGCATTTGTAAAGATAACATCATATAGACCCTCCCCAAGCTCAGAAAGCATGTATTATTAACTATTTCTGCCATTTTGATCAGAGTGAGCAGCAGCAGCAGAGAGAGCAGCTGTACACTTGCATTTGCCTCTCTGTTTTTTTTTTGGAAATGGATCCCATATTGAATATATGTCAGGAAATGCTCCTGATGTTGCAATGTCGTCGCAAATTTGCATGAGAGGTCCAGAATCAGAGCTTGTCGATATTGGACCCATCCGTTGATGCTCAGCGAATGTCCGTTGGATATTTCACAAACATGTATGCATTAGTGAGTATATATGCTCTATGAACTATCTAAACTAATTACGACATTTTAAACTAATTTTTCTAGTATTTTTCATGGTTTACCATCATATTTCTGAGTTTTCTGGTCCAAAAAATTGGATTCCTTTAACCACTTTAAGACCAGCCTCGTTTTGGATTTTAGATGTTTACATGTTTAAAACAGTTTTTTTTGCTAGAAAAAAAACTTAGAACCCCCAAACATTATATATTGTTTTTTTTTCTAACACCCTAGAGAATAAAATGGCGGTCGTTGCAATACTTTTTTTTCACACCGTATTTGCGCAGCGGTCTTGCAAGCGCACTTTTTTTTGGAAAAAATTCACTTTTTTGAATAAAAAAATAAGACAACAGTAAAGTTAGTCCAATTTTTTTTATATATTGTGAAAGATAATGTTACGCCGAGTAAATTGATACCCAACATGTCACGCTTCAAAATTGCGCCCGCTCGTGGAATGGCATCAAACTTTTACCCTCAAAAATCTCCATAGGCGACGTTTAAAAAATTCTACAGCTTGCATATTTTGCGTTACAGAGGAGGTCTGCGGCTATAATTATTGCTCTCGCTCTACCGATCGCGGCGATACCTCACATGTGTGGTTTGACCACCGGTTTCATATGCGGGCTCTACTCACGTATGCGTTCGCTTCTGCGCACGAGCTCGTCGGGACGGGGCGCTTTAAAAAAAATTTTTTTTGTTTTTCTGATTTATTTTTCTTGATTTTATTTATTTTTACAGTTTTTTAAAAAAAATTTAATTGGCTCACTTTTATTCCTATTACAAGGAATGTAAACATTCCTTGTAGTAGAAAAAAAGCATGACAGGTCCTCTTAAATATGAGATCTGGGGTCAAAAAGTCCTCAGATCTCATATTTGGACTTCAATGGGAAAAAAAAAAAAAAAAAGTCATTTAAAAAAAATGACATTTGAAAATTCCTCTTTAAGAGGTATGGGCGGAAGTGACGTTTTTGACGTCGCTTCCGCCCTCCTATGGTATAGAGATGAGTGGCGGCCATCTTACCATATCATCTCTATGCCCAGCAGGAGAAAGGACCCGATCGTCTCCGCCGCTGCCGACGGTTCCGGTAAGCGGCGGGAGGGGGGGGCACCTCTCCCGCCGCCGATAACGGTGATCTCGCGGCGAATCCGCCGCGATGACCACCATTATCGGAATGCCGTTACCGAGATATCCCTCTTCAAAATCAGGATGTACATCGTCGTGCGCCGGTCGGAAAGTGGTTAAAAAGGCTTATAAAACGCAAACGTGGCTAAACGCAGGTGCCTGTGTTTAGCGTCTGAAACGTGGAAAAGCAAAGTGTCTGAACGCATTTTTTTTGCTTCAGGAAAAACAAGGTTAAATGCAACTGCATAAAAACGGGAAAAAACGAGACTGTGTACATGGACACATAGGATAACATTGCATGCGTTCAGGTGCAGTTGAAAAAAGTGTCCAACTGCCTCTGAACGCGCGTTTAACAGCATCTCGTGTGCATGAGGCCTTATACTTACCTGCACTATGCAGTTGGTTTTGCACAGAGCAGCCTGTATCCTCTTCTTGGTTCCCTCTTCGCTGCTCCTGGCCCCTCCCTCCTGCTGAGTGCCCCCACAGCAAGCAGCTGGCTCGGGTGCCCCATAGCAAAGTCACAGCTCCCTGTGTCCATTCAGAAACAGGGCCGTGGGTCGGCCCCGCCACCTGTCTTCTGATTGGCTCCCGCTGTGGCAAAACAACCACCAGAGGAAGCCTACAAATCTTGCAAGTAAAAATGTTTTCAGCAATTTTGTTCAGTAAAGGCGTTAAAAAAAAAAAAAAAAAAAAAAAACACACACACAGACACACACAGACACACACAGACACACACACACAGACACACACACACAGACACACACACACAGACACACACACACACAGACACACACACAGACACACACACAGACACACAGACACACACACACACCCTAAACAAAATATCAGTTTGTTTACGGATTATGCCCTAATCAAATCCCAGTAAGGAGAACATCTTCTTAAACATACTGTATCTACCACTGCATTTAAAGCGGTATGAAACCCCTAAACCACAAATGTAATATTTTGCAGCTTACCAATCATATGTAGTAGCTGTACTTGTTTTCTGTTTCCCGATTCTGTTTTTTAACTGGAGATTCGGCCAGTAACACCCTTGGACAGCAGGGAACAGACAAATTTTGATCCACATGTGGCTACTGCAGTCTAAAGCGATAGACTTCTGCTCAGCCGCCCTGTTGGATAAAAGCTGCTGCACTGATCTGTGTATTCTGGACAGCAGAATACTGTCAGGATACAATAGCCCAACGGAAATGTTTCCCCTATCCAACTCCAATGTGTGGATGGGGTATCTGGGTCAGTTTTTTTGGTTCAGCCCATTGGCTTGGCTAATATATATATATATATATATATATATATATATATATATATATATATATATATATATATATATATATATATATATATATATATATATATATATATAAACCAGGTATAGCCAGCTTTATATTTATTTTTTAAAAGGGGAAGTAAAAAGTCTTTTTAAATTGTACCTTCAGGTAAGCCTATAATAAGGCTTACCCGTAGATACTGAAAATAGCAACTAAACTTGCACTGTTTAGGAGATACTTACTATTTACGCCGCCATGGGCGCATGTGCTCTGAAGAAACAGTCGCCAGTGCCATTTCATCAGGGCCTTGCACGCATGCACGTGAGTGATATTGCAGCTCCAGCCAATCACAGCGACAGAGCCCACGAACATAGAAGAAACCCCGGGGAAGATGTCAGCCGTCTCAGTGGTGTGCGGGGGCTTCGAACTAAGGTAACTTTCATAATGAGCTAGTATGCAATGCATACTAGCTCATTATGCCCTTCCGATTTTCTTTTTTTTAATAGGATTTACAACCCCTTTAAGCTTTTACAGCAACAGTTTTATTCTTTTTGGGATAAATGTTTTGCGTGATTAAAAGCTGATCACTGTAAGCACCCGTGAGTGTTAAATGGTTTCTCTCAACCCTCTACAGGGCAGCTTGCTCTGTTGAAAAACAGACTTTCTGGTAGGATCGCCACATAAAAAAGATAAAATAAATATAGCCTTAAAACAAAAAATTAAAAAATAAAAACCCCACACACCACACACCAGTGCAGCCATCAAATATAAGAATTGGTAAACCGCAATATATTAAAGGCTTGCGTTTGGGTTTAACACTGCTTTAGTTACCTACCAGCAATACATCTTCTCCCAAGTAAGAAACCTATTGAATTTACCATAAAACTTGTTAAATAAAAAAGCCCTAGAAGAAAAGGTTTTTCTTTCTAAATACAAAAATCGTCTATATGCCTCCTGACTTATTTTTGCATATTGTATTTCCTACTGCTCATTATGCTGCGTGTTGGTTCCCAGTAGACAACTTTGTCTGTCCAACAGTTACATCACCTTGATCTTCTCGCAGATTTTAGGTTTCAGTCCTTTGCATCAGTCTCATTATCTCTCGGGAAGTCATTACCTGGAATGCTTTTATATTGCTTCCAAAGTTACAGTAACAATATACCGTATATATCTACTCAACAATGAATTCTGTTAACTATTGAAGACAAGACAAATCAAACATCACGAAAATTAATCTTCAGTTTCAAAATCTGAAGTGCACAATCTTTTAGCCTTGCTTCACACCATAGGGTTAAATACAGCAATAAACAGTAGTGGCAGGCTATTGGTGTGCTTTAAAAGCATTTTTGGATGGAACGCAGCAAGTTTCCTTTAGTTATCCCTTGCCATTCTTAGCCATCATGGCCCCATACTATGCCTAATGCCCCGTACACACGGTCGGAAAATCCGACCACAAAATCCATCGGATTTTTTCCGACGGATTTAGTCCGACACTGGTGTTGCATACACACGGTCGGACAAAGTTGTCGGAAAATCCGATCATTCTGAACGTGGTGACGTTTGTTGCCTACGACGGGACTACGTAGAGGCTAGTAGCCAATAGCTTTGGTCTTGTAATGTGATCTGAGCATGCGTGGCACTTTGTCCCTCGGAATTCGCTACACACGATCGGAATTGGTGTGATCGGACTTTGTTGTCGGAAAATTTTTAGAGCAGGAGATACAACTTTGTCCGTCGGACAATCTGATGGAAAATGTCCGATGGTGCCTACACGGTCGGAATTTCCGACAACATTGTCCGATAGGACAGAATCCAGTCGGAAAATCCGACCGTGTTTATGGGGCTTAAGACTGCTTTCACACCAAGCCGCCTCTATCGCCGGCGGTAAAACGCCGTCGGATTTGCGGCGCATTTCGGCTGATAGCAGGGCGCTTTTACCCCCCCGCTAGCGGCCAAGAAAGGGTTAAAACCGCCCGCAATAACGACGTTTTGCTGGCGGTATTACAGCGCTGCCCCATTGATTTCAATGGGGAGCAGGGGTGGAGGAGTGGTAAAAACACCACTCCTTCAACATGAGATTCGTGTGCAACATCAGCAGCAGAGGGAGAAGAAGGAAAAAAAAAGCAGGGATACTGGCAAAGGACCATTGAAGCTAGATTTGAACTGCACGTTGGCAAAGTCAGGAATCACCTTGTAGTCACTGAAAAAACACAAGGACTTCTTTGACCCAATGAGGTTAGTGTGCAAAGAAGCCACTTCCATAGAATACTAGCAGAGCTGAGACAATTGTTGCTTTAGCGCTAGGTTATGGGGGGAAAAAAAAAAAAACAAACACATACGGCTTATTCCATGTCCTTCAATGTTTTCAGAAAAAAAAAAGTGTCTAGGTCTTATGATTGCCTTTTCCTATAACAGGAGACAACTCAACAGCTGAAATAAGGCTATGTTCACACCCTTTCTGACCCACAAAGAACTGCACTTTAGCAGAGGCACAGGGATGCTATTAATTCCTAATGGAGAGAGAGAGAGAGAGAGAGAGAGAGAGAGAGAGAGAGAGAGAGAGAGAGAGAGAGAGAGAGAGAGAGAGAGAGAGAGAGAGAGAGAGAGAGAGAGAGAGAGAGAGAGAGAGAGAGAGAGAGAGAGAGAGAGAGAGAGAGAGAGAGAGAGAGAGAGAATGAGCTAGTATGCACTGCATATTAGCTCATTATGAAATACTTAGCTTAGAACGAGGCGTTGGTAACTCACCTGGTCCACGCCAAGGTCGCTGGCATGTTGCCTCAGCGTGTCTTCCAGGTATCGCGACTCCATCGATGTGAGTGGCTGGAGCCGCAATGTCGTCACTCCCACGCATGCGCAGGGTTCGGAGTCTACCGGCCTTTCACCCGAGAATCCCCCGTGCGCCGCTGACTTGCACGTGGAATATCGTTTAGGAGAATTTTTTTTTTTACCTACAGGTAAGCCTCATTATAGGCTTACCTGTAGGTAAAAGTCAAATTTTTCACTTTACAACCGCTTTTAAAAAGGTCCATTTTTACTAGATATGGAAGAATAGAGAACAGTAGTGCCTCTGAGTGTAGATTTTTACTATTTAAAAAGAAGAGTAATGTAGGCAACTCCCATTAATAAAGATTAAAAGAGCACATCAAGTCCATCTCCAGTAGAGGAGAGTCTTATATAGCGCAAACTACTTGAATGGTCCACAACTTGGTCTTGCACATGGCTTTTTTTGTAAGGCCCCTTTCACACAGGGACGTTTAGTTGCGATGTGTGCTTCCCAGCGTTTTAGTGCACCTGGGAGTCACAGGTGCATCTTCCAACCCCTTTGACTGCTTAGGTCAACAGTAGGTTGCAATTGGGTAAAAGGCTAAATGCTGTACCAAGTCCCACTTGAATTTAGGGCCAAAAGCCCTAAACAGGAGTACTACTTAGTACAGTCTTAATCCCCGTCCAGCTGCAGACTTCTATAGATTTTGACAGGCTGGAGGCAGTGGGGCTGGACACTGTAGATCTACCTGCCGGGCAAACTAAAATGTCAGGAGGTGCTCACAAAACACCCCCATGTGCAAGATGCCCAACTCTTTCAGCCACTGTACACATTATAATTCCTTGCAGCAAAACAGGGTGGATAAAAATCAATGATTATCAAAAAATAAAAATAAAAAAAAATATTTTTTTTTGGATTGAAAATACATTTTTTTATTTTATTTTTAATGATTTTAACCGCTTTCCGACCATCTCACGCAGATATACTGCAGATGAAGGGCACGTTCAGGCATAATCATGTACCTGTACGTTGCCCTTTAAGAGGCGGCTGGTGGGTGTGCGCCAGCGGCAAGTGACATGAGTCGATCGTCTCACGGAGCGGTAGAACGGGGAGATGCTAATGTAAATAAGCATCTCCCCGTTCTGCATAGTGAGTGTCACCGATCTCTGCTCCCTGTGATCAGAACAGAGATCAGTGACATGTCGCACACAGCCATGCCCCCTCCCCCACAGTTAGAAACACACCTCTAGGACACACTTAACACCTACACTGCCACCTAGTGGTTAAGCCTTTCACTGCCAGTGTCATTTACACAGGAATCAGTGCATTTTTGTAGCACTGATTGCTATATAAATGACAATGGTCCCAAAAATGTGTCAAAAATGTCTGATATGTCCACCATGTCGCAGTCTCGATAAAAAAAAATCAAAAAAAAAAAAAACCATGCACTGGATTAACCGCAGGGGTGATCAAATAGCACAATAAGAAAGCTCCATTTGTGAGGAAAAAAATTATTTTGCTTGGGTGTTAAAGCGACGCAGTGCCGAACCGCAAAAAGTGCTCTGGTCAGGAAGGGGGTAAAATCTTCCAGGGCTGAAGTGGTTAAATAGATTTTTTTGATAATCAAATTTTTTAAATAATATGCTTTTGAAGTAAAAATCTATCTAAAAGATAGTTTTCTCTTTAAGATACATTAATAAATTTACTTTATTCAGCATGAGGCTGTATTATTCTGCAATATTTACATTTTTGGTAAACTCATTCAATGAATCCCAGCTCTGCAAGCTGAGATAACATGCACTGGATTAATGCATTCACACAATTTCACAGTAACAATGAGATAAACCAAAGTTCAGGAATATTCTTTTATCCCATTGTTTTGCAAATCTATGTACACTACAAACTGTAGATCTACTCACCAGCTGCCGCCACATTCCTCACCTTGTGTCACTGCTGCATTACCATCATCATTAATTTTTATCCATCCTGGAGCCAGGCACGTTTGGCACTGTGGCAAAATCGCACCATGTTTGGGGTGCAATTATTAAAGGGTTCACAAACGTGCCCTGTGTTTTGCTGTGATTCTGGAATTGTGATTTCAAAACACTCAGGTGTGAACGGGGCTTTAACCACTTCCCATCCGGTCAATAGCATATTGACGTCCGGGAAGTGGTTCTGTTATCCTGACAGGGCGTCATATGACATCCAGCAGGATAACATGCAGGCGCGCGGCGAGTGTGATGTGTCAGTCTGACACCCCGCATCTCCAATCGTGATAAGTAGTCAGATGCTTCTTAGCACGTGATCAGCTGTGACCAATCACAGCTGATCATCGTGTGAACCAGGAAGTGACGGTAAACAGCATTCCTCGGTTTGCGCTGAGCAACACCTGTCAGTGCCAATCAGTGCCCATCTGTGCCCATCAATTCTACATATCAGTGCCACCTCATGAGCGCCTGTCAGTGAAAGAGAAAACAAAATTTTGGACTTTAGTTTGTTTAGCAAAAAATAAAAACCGCAGGGGGTGATAAGGTAGCACCAAAAGAAAGCTCTATTTGTGGGAAGAAACTGATAAAAATTTATTTTGGGTACAGTGTTGCATGACCGCACAATTGTCAAAAGTGTGACAGCGCTGAAAGCTGAAAATTGTCATGGGCAGGAAGGGGCATAAGTGTCTGGTATTGAAGTGGTTAAAGGTACTGAATCAAAGAAGTCAATGACAACCAGGTGAAGAACATTTATATAAAAGGACAGGTCAGCAATGGCAGCCTCATATTCCTCTCACTACATGTAAAGCCCCTTTCACACCGGACGGATACGTATTGATCCACCCCGTGAAGATTCGCTGCTTAGCGGGGATCGCTCAGCTTATCCCCGCTGAGCCGGTGGATGACAGAGCGGTCCCTGCACACTGTGCAGGGACCGCCCTGTCAGATCTCCGCTCTCCCCTATGGGGGATCGGATGAACACAGACCGTCGGTCCGCGTTCATCCGCTCTGCAGACGGATGAAAAAAATAGGGATTTTCCTCCGTCTGCAGAATCGGACAATAGCGGAGGTGGACGATAGCGGGTGTCAGCGGATGCTCATCCGCTATCCCATAGGGGTGCACGTATGTCCGTTTTTCATCCGAAAACGGATGGATGAAAAAACGGACATACGGTCCGCATGTGTGAAAGGGGCCTTAAAGTGGATGTAAACCCACTCTCATCAATTCTAAACTACTGCCATAGTGGTGATCTATAAGGATATACATGCCTCTTGCTTGTATCCTTACCTGTCAAATGCCCCCCCTTTAGCTGTTAGAAACCCCAAAAAAGTCCAGATTCAGTGAGCGGGTCTGTTGGTCAGTGGGCGGAGTCATGATGTCAGCAGACTCCCTGCCCACCTCTGCACTCCCCTTGGCCAGAGCGTGCAGGAGAGGCAGAGCGCGTTCTGGGTAAAAGCAGGGCGCGCTCACGGCCCCCTGTCACATCTACACAGTGTCCAGTGACAGTGGGGGATGATCGGTGCGATGCGACAGCTGTGAGCACTGATCCCCCCTGCATGGCTTTTCATCTGTTTCACTCCCTCCCAAGGCTTTCACCTGAAAAGCCATGCGGGGGGGGGGGGGGGGTAATCGGCAATTCGGGGGCACCGATTATCCCCCACAGTCCTCAGTATCCTCCTCCGCCCCCTCCGTGTGTCCAAAACATCCCCCCTGCTTCTTCCTCCTCCGCCCCCCCTCGTCCCTCTCTGCAGTGTGTATACATCCCCCTCTGTCTTCCTCCTCCACCCCTCCTTGTCCCCCGCAGCTGGCTTCTCTCTCCTCTACCGTGGGCTGCGAGGGGGGGGGGGGGGGTGGCGTGAGCGATCTGTCAGGATGGAGAGTAGAGGTCAACCGATATATCGGTGAACACCCATGCGATTCTGGTGTGAACCAAAAAAAGGGTCCTGTACGAGTTTGGTCGGAATGCGGTGCGATATCATCCATACTATCTGTATGGCTGAAATCGCACTGCACGGACATCGCATGTGGTTTGTGCTGGAGTGCGGTGGGAATCACATGCGATATCGCACAGCACACTGGTGTGAACTGGCCCTAAGCTCATTCAGCCTTACTGGGTGTAATTATAAAAAGTGAGAAATCCACCCCTCCCCCACATAACAAATCCTGGCGATGGAAAGGAATGTTGCAACTGTGATCAGGTGACCTCAGACAGACAGACACACAGCACTATAACAATCATCAGATCACTGGATGTTCTACTCTGCCCAGCTCTGACTACATACATCTCCCATAAATCACTTGCGTCTATATTCTTCTCGCTGTTCACTGCAGCCCATGATGAGAAACATCCAGTCAAAACACAGTAAAGGCAGCCAATCCTGGGAGAGCTGGAGGGAAGGGGAGAGGGATGTGAATTGTGAACTTTTTACACAGGATGTGCCTGTCTCAGGCTAGTGCATGATATGTAAATAACCTGTCACTCACAGCAAGGGGGAGTTGACAAAGTTTTAGAGACTTTGTCAAGATTTATCTAACTGAACAATAAAAGACGATCGCTCAGGGCTCAAGTAACTGTGTGGCAAGACTGGGCTCAAATGAAAGGAAATCTTATTCTCTACATTATGACATCAAAAAATAATGTTTTTTCGGGTTTACATCCACTAACTCCAGACAAAATTTTATTTAATTTTAACATGTAAAGAAAGGGGTCAGAGCTGTTTTCATTGCTGTGCTTTTTTTTTTTTTTTTTTAAAGAATATCTTCATCGCTTCATATCAGGACAGAAAACTGATGGAAAATCTCTCCAACAGAGACAAAGACAAACCAATTTTTAGCAGAGCAAGGAAGGATTTTATTGCTCTGCCTTCCCGTCTTGGTGACAACCCCAACCACTATTTTCTTTTATGGGTGTACAAGGAATAGGAAGTGGGGGGGAATCTTTCCAACGAGGGATACTGCCAATTTCCTAACAGAAAGTCAAACTCTTCTCAACCTATCCAAAATGTAACTGGTGTTAGCCTTTAGCCCTGGTTCAAACTAAGCTGCGGGAATGAAGCCCTGCGATTTCACAGACATTTGTGTGGGTTTCGGCACAGATGTCAATGTAAATCGCACCCCCAAAAATCGCAAAAAGTAGTACAGAAACTACTTTTTAAAAAAATCGGTGCGGCGCCACAAATGCACCGATTAGGACGGTGCCATTGCTGCTGGATTTAACATGTCAAATCACACCAATATGAACCAGGGCTTAAAGTAGTTTAGACTGGGGTGATTTTTAAAGGAAACGCAGGATTTCATTCTAAAAAATGCTAGGATGCCTGGAGGCTATGCCGATACTTTCTCTTCCATCTGAATCACTAATGTTGAACAAGTATAGAGATAAGAAAATCTGACACTGTCCTGAGTGGTTGGGAATACTGAAGCCAGACAATCAGCATTATCAGAAATAGGCCAGCAATGGCAACCCCATTTTTCTCCTTTAATTTCTGAGACTGATCTAAAATATAAATTATAACTACTAAAAAGGAGACATTTAGGCCTCATTCACACTTATACGATTTGTCCCACGATTTGGGACTGCAAAGTAGAATGACAAATCGTTCCCCATGATTTCCAATGACAGCCATTCATATTAGTACGACTTCAAAGTAGTCCCTGGATTACTTTGGTCCAATTTTGATGCCACTTACACAGGCATTCCTTAAAATCACGGCACAAATTGCGGCCTCGAATCATGGTAAAAATCGCGTGACTTTGAAGTCGCACAAGTGTGAAAGGGGCCTTAGGGAATCTAATGAGAAATGGGTTCCTTGAGATATATCTAACTGTGTGAAATCAATCAGCGCAATCAAATCCTAAATAACAATTAGACCTCATGCACACTGGACGTTAAAATAACATTATAAAAACGCCAGTAGCTTGGCAGTGAGTTTTTCAAAAGTTTTGTAATAGCGTTTATTTTTTTTCAATAGATCAAAAACTTAAAAAAAAAAAAAAAAAAAAAAAACGCGGGTGAGCGAAGTTTTTGAGGGTTTATCAGTTTTTACAGCTGAAAAACGTCTCTCAGAACCCACTTGTTTTGAGTTTTTTACTGCTCAAAAACGTTACTGCCCAAAACTGCTTATAACAGACTATGTGTGCATGGACACATAGGATAACATGGAGAGTTTAATGACTGTAGAAAAAAACATCTACTGCCAAAAACAGCTGCTGTAAAAACGTCCAAAAACGTCAAGTGTGCATGAGGCCTTAACGTGACAGTGAATAAAAAATAGTAGCTGCTAACATAGTGTTTTCACTCCACCTATAAAAAAAATAAAATAATGCATAAACAGCGCTGCGCTACTAAAAATACAATGTGCATAAACAATACAATAAAGACATGAACTAAATATTCCAGTCCATGAAAAAGAAGGAGTAAAACCGGTGACAGAAAACAATCCACCATTCGTGTAAGATGATCCAATTAAACTGTGCTCGTGCTCTCCTCCACCCGTGTACAAGGCTGCTCACCTCAAAATTTGACCCGTTTCACCAGCGGGTCAAATAAAGCAGTTCCTCTCTGGGGATATCACAAGGGACTGGCGTAAAGCGGACACCGGAAGACCTCAATTCCATAGACTTCCTCTAAGTGGTTGACAAGCTCTCCAAGTATGCAATGATCAGCATAAGTATAAAAAAAATAAACAAATAGCGAGATCTAGTGCTCTCCGTTTAAAACAAATTTACAGATCCTTCTCAAAAAATTTGCATATTGTGATAAAGTTCATTATTTTCTGTAATGTACTGATAAACATTAGACTTTCATATATTTTAGATTCATTACACACAACTGAAGTAGTTCAAGCCTTTTCTTGTTTTAATATTGATGATGTTGGCATACAGCTCATGAAAACCCAAAATTCCTATCTCAAAAAATTAGCATATCGTGAAAAGGTTCTCTAAACGAGCTATTAACCTAATCATCTGAATCAACTAATTAACTCTAAACACCTGCAAAAGATTCCTGAGGCTTTTAAAAACTCCCAGCCTGGTTCATTACTCAAAACCGCAATCATGGGTAAGACTGCCGACCTGACTGCTGTCCAGAAGGCCATCATTGACACCCTCGAGCAAGAGGGTAAGACACAGAAAGAAATTTCTGAACGAATAGGCTGTTCCCAGAGTGCTGTATCAAGGCACCTCAGTGGGAAGTCTGTGGGAAGGAAAAAGTGTGGCAGAAAACGCTGCACAACAAGAAGAGGTGACCGGACCCTGAGGAAGATTGTGGAGAAGGACCGATTCCAGACCTTGGAGGACCTGCGGAAGCAGTGGACTGAGTCTGGAGTAGAAACATCCAGAGCCACCGTGAACAGGCGTGTGCAGGAAATGGGCTACAGGTGCCGCATTCCCCAGGTCAAGCCACTTTTGAACCAGAAACAGCGGCAGAAGTGCCTCACCTGGGCTACAGAGAAGCAGCACTGGACTGTTGCTCAGTGGTCCAAAGTACTTTTTTCGGATGAAAGCAAATTTTGCATGTCATTCGGAAATCAAGGTGCCAGAGTCTGGAGGAAGACTGGGGAGAGGGAAATGCCAAAATGTCACAAGTCCAGTGTCAAGTACCCACAGTCAGTGATGGTCTGGGGTGCCATGTCAGCTGCTGGTGTTGGTCCACTGTGTTTTATCAAGGGCAGGGTCAATGCAGCTAGCTATCAGGAGATTTTGGAGCACTTCATGCTTCCATCTGCTGAAAAGCTTTATGGAGACGAAGATTTCATTTTTCAGCACGACCTGGCACCTGCTCACAGTGCCAAAACCACTGGTAAATGGTTTACTGACCATGGTATTACTGTGCTCAATTGGCCTGCCAACTCTCCTGACCTGAACCCCATAGAGAATCTGTGGGATATTGGGAAGAGAAAGTTGAGACGCAAAACCCAACACTCTGGATGAGCTTAAGGCTGCTATCGAAGCATCCTGGGCCTCCATAACACCTCAGCAGTGCCACAGGCTGATTGCCTCCATGCCACGCCGCATTGAAGCAGTCATTTCTGCAAAAGGATTCCCGACCAAGTATTGAGTGCATAACTGAACATAATTATTTGAAGGTTGACTTTTTTTGTATTAAAAACACTTTTCTTTTATTGGTCGGATGAAATATGCTTTTGGGTATTCATGAGCTGTATTCTAAAATCATCAATATTAAAACAAGAAAAGGCTTGAACTACTTCAGTTGTGTGTAATGAATCTAAAATATATGAAAGTCTAATGTTTATCAGTACATTACAGAAAATAATGAACTTTATCACAATATGCTAATTTTTTGAGAAGGACCTGTATTTCCAAAAAAGATGAGTCAAACACTCAGAAGTAAGACATTATAAGCCATGCTAGCTGTACAGGCATAGATAAAAATCAAACTGGATAGCCGCGGTGTGAACGTCAGCACGTGGGCTCAGTCCCCTAGATGGGTATCGTCAGGACGCAAGGCACCGCGGCCCAGTTTGATTTGTATCTATGCCTGTACAGCTAGCACGGATCGTTTTCTGTCACCTGTTTTACTCATCCTTTTTCATGGACTGGAATATTTAGTTCATGTCTTCATTGTATTGTTTATGTACATTGTATTTTTAGTAGCGCAGCACTGTTTATTTATGCAAATCTAAGTATAGGTTAATTGCAGAAAAAAAAATCTCAAATGCCATAAATGTTAGCAATTAAAAGAGAAGTAGGGCCAAAACTTTTTGGCCCTACGTCTATTGATCACAGAAGTGCAGTTCGCTCTGCACTCCTGTGATCCGTTTTCAGCTGACAGCGGGCTAAAATCAGCTGTCAGCTGACTTAACTCAGCCGGTTCAGGAGCTGGATCGATCCCACCTTTACAACCGGGATCCACCCAGGATGTCTGGACTGGCAGCTGGCTTAATCTCTCAGGGAGATGCTGAGAGAGTGAGCCAGCCGCTCCCGCCCCCTCCACAAGCCAGCAGCTCAAAACGGAAAACTGAGCGATCAGCAGCCTTTCAATCGCTCAATTCTCAGTGTAGAGGTGGCTGGTAACAGATACAGCATCAGATTGATGCTGTCTCCACCTAGGGGAGTAGCAATTTATTTTCTGAAACTCCACTTTTTAAAGACGACATTACATGCCAATATTTTCAGGACGTGACTAAAAGTAGCAGCACTATGTATAAAAAAAATAAAAAACACAAAAAAAAAAGATTAACAGATTGCAAACACAGTGGGCAATTACAATATTTTAACCATATGGTATGGAGACATTAAAAAAGGAGAAGTACAGCCAAAGCTAGTTTATCTATACTTCACCTGTGAATCACAGGAGTGCAGTTTGTTCTGCACTCCTGTGAGTCGTTTTCAGCAGATAGCGGGCTATAGCCAGCTGACATCACAGAGCCGGTCCAGACTTGGGCAAGATCACGACCATATGGTCGGGATCCACCCACATGCCTGGACCAGCACCGCCTCAGCGAGCTGCTGAGTGTATGAGCTGGCCGCTCCCTCCACAGCCCAGAGCTCCAGTGAGTGAGGAGGGGGCAGAGCAGACAGCGGTGACTGACAGACAGACACCAGCTCTCTGCTCAGGGAGCTCTGGAAAAAAGCACCCATACTTCCCTTTTAAAAATTACTATTCATTAGAAGCATGCAAGCAATTTTAGGGCTGATACACAAGCAGCAGTGGTACTTTTGTATTCTGAAGCAGCTCCAGTCTGGTCACATGGCTGGCTTCAGTGTAGTGGATGCTTTTTTTTTTTTTTTTTTTTTTAGGGGTGAGCACAAAGTTTATACTAACTTGATCCTCTGGAAAACCACGGTCCAGTGGTGAACTATTCCTACTTATGGAAAAAAATACTGCATGCGTTACTTTTTACAGCATACACCATTCCAATGCTGCACACCAAAATGGTATGAATGGGCCCTAGCATTATAAAGCATGGCCAGTTATTCTAGAAACAAAAATGCTAAAATATTTTTTTATGGAGTGCTTTGAAAACGGTACCTATGCCAAGCACCAGAACTTTTTCTCTATTGATTTGTCACACCTTGTAAAGTAGAGGTTTGGTACTGGTCCATGGCCTGTTAGGAAACAGGCCACACAGCAGAAAGTTGCATGGGAACGTAGAGCTGCCACAGTGCCATTCTGGCAGCTGTCCATTAACGGCTGTGTGGTGCGTGACTTAGTAAGCTACGCTGCAGTACATTGCCATGCAATTCAGCTTGTCTGCATTTTAGACCAGCCACAGACTGAGTTGCAGTGTGAATGGAACTTGTAGAAAATAATGCAGTAAAAAAAATAAAAGGTTTGTCACTGCATCCTGTGTGAATAAGCCCTAGCATATTTCCCTCCCCCCGATACATGGAAAAAAATGTTTTCCATGAAACTGAGCCCAGGTGCCAAAAAGGTTGGCGACCACTATTTTAAATTATAGTGCACTGTTCATAAAACAAAGCTTTGTGGAACACAAACATTTTTTGCACTTTATAAAATTTTGCTTATAGCCAACAAACATATACCTTTTTATGTCCAAGATTGGCACTCTCTTCCACACTGTACGTTTCTTTAAACTGCAGTTGTTGGAGGTCATAAGCTTGATGTGTAACCAAGGTTACCTTTTCATTTGGAAGGGGTGTACAAACCATCTCTGTATTTGTGTTGGCAATTTCACTACTCTGTCTTTTTTCTGATGTTTGCACAGGGGCTGTAAAGTAAAGGGGGTTGTAAGGATCATCCGATTTTAAAAATGCATTCCAAAGTCTTAGATTTTCCTGTTCATCAGCACTACAGTCACTCTCACTGTCTGACTCAGCATTACTATCGTACAACAATTCTTCATCATACTGAGGCTGATCCAGTGTTTCCAAAGAAAGAGAGTTTTCTCCAGTTGCAACACCAGTTTGTAATGAGGCTGTGAAATTCTTAAGGTTGTAAGGATCAGCAGAACAAAACAAATCCCACAGGACATCTTCAGGGACAGAAGTTCCACTGTCAGTGGAGGACATTGATCCTTCACTGTCAAATCCATCATCATCGTCGTCCTCTTCCTTGTCCCATTCATCGCTGCTTGATGGACTTGTATCATCATCATCGCTTACAACTGTTCCCAAAATGAAGCCAATATGTTTATTTGTGCAAACAGTGACAGAAGAAATAGGAATTTCATTGTGCAGATCAGAGTCTATGTCTTCCTTGTTATGGTCATCTGGACAAGTTGACAGCTCGGTTGGCAAGGCAAATAATACAGACTCCCTGTCTAACTCACAGGGTTCAGGTGTTCCAACTGTGGTAAGATTTTGTGGAAGAAGGCACTGCCAGTATTCCAGACTGTGATATCCTTGGTCCTTATCAGGACTGGAAGGACATAAATGCTGGTGGTTGTTTGACTCGTCCACTTCCTGAACTACAACTGGTTGCTGGTCACAGGATCTATACTTCTCATACATTTCTGGAAACTCCGGAACATCTCCCTGTGTCAAGCTAAAATCTGGTAACCACTCACACTGGTCATGTATTGTTTTACTTTGGGCCTCAAGACATTCAGACACAGGCAAGTCTAAATTTAAATTAGAAACATCCTGGTCGGCTAATGAGAAGTGCATAGGATCAGGAAGTTTGGACACTATTGTTTGACTCTGTTCTATCTCACTAGCTTCTTGCTTGACACCAGAAGTGACCCCCTCCTGAGTCTTGTTCCGCTGCAGAAATCGGAGTCTCTTGTTCCGAATATGCTGAATCTCAAACTGAAACAGACTCTGACTAGGGTCATCTACAATGACATCTACACTTTGGTCATCTTTCCATTGAAAGCCAGCGTGTACCCCACCACTACCTACATTTAAGATATACGATAGTATGCCAAGGGAGGAAGACTGTGGCAGGGCTCCACTTATCTCGTGGGTCACTTTGTAGGGTTCGTGTTCATTAGTAAGGGTCTGGTCAGCAGAAGAGAAATTATGACTGGCAGAGGCTGTTTTATGGCACTCTTCTTGGTTTGGCTCTGCAGTATGATTCCAAGGTAATCCTTGCTCCCAGAACACCTGCATGTTACCACGAACCTTTTGCCAGGTGGTCAGTTCCTCGAATGTGGAGTCCTCATCTTTACCAGAAGAAACACCTTGCCATGATTTCAGAAGGTCCAGATCAACTCCAACCTCAGGAGGAAGGAACTCTTTCCAGGTACCCAGCTCGTCTAAGCATTCTCCCAGCTCCTCCCAGGACCCCGAGCGCAAGCCCAGAGCTTCAAGCACCTCGGGTAACTCACCAGACTGCACCGACCTGTGAATCAACCAGCCGGAAGGGAGGAAGGACGACGCTTCCCAGGGTCCCATTAGATAAGACCAAGCAGCTCCCACCCGCTGAAAAAGACGATACGGGTGCAAGCCGCGCAGAAAGCGGCCTAGCAAGGCCCGGAGTCCCGGGGAGGACCTGTCGTTCTTGTCAGCAAACATCAGGCCGCGCCGACAAAGCTCCAGGATTTTTCCAAAAGGCGAGCGGTAGCCATGAGGGTCGCTTAACGACTAAGCGACCGCAGGACAAACCGGCCAGAAAGCCCACACCGGTACTACTCCAACAGCTGGAAAAGCTTCGAAGGAAAGAACGTCGAATGGGCGGAGCAATATGACGCAAGGCTGTCAAAGCAAATTATGGTGACGTTTCGTCAGATGAGGCGACCTGTCAAAATTTGTAACGGAAGTGACGTTTCGTCGCCGCCATCTTGCTACACCCCGCACTCCTTCGCAGTAAGAAGGCGGTGTTCTATCAGATACCCGCTACCCATCAGAATGCCGCTGTAGTGTCATACTTTGCTCCCCATCACAGGATGCTGCGGAAGTGACGTTGCGATCCGAAATTGAACACTGCGCATGCGCGATGCGTTCCAAAGCATTTGCGATGTAGTGTCATATTTTGCTGCCTATCACACAATGCTACGAAAGTGACGTTGC
This sequence comes from Lithobates sylvaticus, assembly GCA_028564925.1. Taxonomy (NCBI): domain Eukaryota; kingdom Metazoa; phylum Chordata; class Amphibia; order Anura; family Ranidae; genus Lithobates; species Lithobates sylvaticus. The sequence continues at coordinate 225,913,335 of CM053027.1, read as the reverse complement.
GGGCAGAAATTTCGTACTGCGCATGCACGAGGCGTTCCAAACGCTCGCGCCGTGCGTTCCAAATGATTTTCGGCAAAAATGCGAAACCATCAGATAATGTCACGGAAGTGACATTACAGACAACAAAAACACTGGGCTGTGCGTTCCAACACTATTACTTCCCTTGTTACCTAGTATGATTTTTTTTTACCAACCATGCTGAGCTACCTGTGGTGTTAGGTTCTGCATCCCTGGGACGTGTAGTGCCTATCCTGAGCTACCTGTTTTGATGGATCCTGCAATGCTGGGACTTGTAGTGCCTATGATAGATCCTGCAATGCTGGGACGTGTAGTGCCTATCCTATGCTACCTTCGGTGATGGATCCTGCAATGCGGAGAGATGGTTAAACATCAGGAACAGCCCCACCCACCACCCTAAAAAATCCGCGAATCGCGAATGCACAAATCTTATGCATGTCCAAGGTCCAGAAAAATTATGGACTCGAGGGGGTGGGCGGACAGAGCGGAGCTTGGAGAGGGGGGCGGGACCCCATACATAGCACTTCGTCTAAGTACAGTACATTGTTCTGCCATCAGTTACTGTGCCCAGCAAACGCAGCCACTACGCCCGTCAAACACCTCACTGCACCCAGCAAACGCTGCCACTGTGCCCTTCAAATGCAGCCACTGTGCCCATCAAATGCCTCACTGCGCCCGGCAAACGCAGCCACTGTACCCAAAAATTGCCGCCACTGTGCCATCAAACGCAGCTACTATACCCATCAATTGCTGCCAGATTGTCAAACCGCAGTTGTGCTCCTGGGGGTATGCTGATCGCACATCCGTGCTGCTGGAGGGAACCCAGACGACCATAAATGAGGGACCTGCATGTCATAGTAAGTGAGACCATCCCATATCCCACTCACTCCATCTTCCCTGAGGACAGGGACCCCCTTCTCCTCCCCGGGGACAGGGAACCCCTTCTCACTCTGGGACAGGGACCCCCTTCTCACTCTGGGACAGGGACCCCCTTCTCACTCTGGGACAGGGATCCTATCTCACCTGGGGGCAGGAACTCCATCTCCCCTGTCAACAAGGACTTCATCGCACCTAGGGACCCCATCTTCCCTGGGGATCAGGGCCCCACCTCCCCTAAGAACAGGAACCTGATCACCCTGTGTGTGCCAACCTCACTGCCCTGCCTGCCATGTGTCCTGTGTGAGAGCCCTCCTGTGACAGCTCTTATCAGGACTTCATCCCACTGTGTGATCCCCTACATGACTGATCCCTCTGTGCGCACCCCTTACACAGGGAACCCCTCTGTTTGCTCCCCCTACATGTCTGCATACTCTGACCACCACCTGTACCATTTCCACATCCACTGACTGCCTCCAGTATCCTGTGCACGTTCCGACCACCTCTTGTACCATGTCTGCAGCCTCTAACCACTTCCTGTATCCTGTCAGCAGCCTCTAACCATCTCTTGTATCCTGTCTGCAATCTCTGACTATCTCTTGTCTTTTAACGTGTCTGCAGTCTCTTAGGGGGAGTCTGGAGAGGAATCAAGAGTGAGAGCACCGCCGGGATTGGGATTACGGGAGGAGTCAGTCGTGTATGGACTGTGGAGAAGAGACTATAGAATAAAAACCAGACCCACCAACCTGGAGCCATCTAACTGAGCCCTGCACGCTGCACCGGAGAGGAGGTCAGTGACAGCGCCGTCAGGCCAGTCGGGGGGGGGGGGGGTGAATACAATTATGTAAGAGGGCACTGATATAAAAGGTTTCCCCTAATCTCAGTACCCCCCCCCCCCTCTTACCTTACTGTATTCACTCTGCGGAAGGTGGTCTCTGGTCACCAGAGTCCCCACCCCCCACACACATCACTTTTCCTGGCATTCCCTTTTACATCAAAGTCCGCAGGATTCTTCCCCCTTACAGTGTAAGGGAACTCAGATGTAAAGGAAAATGCTGCAGAGCATGATCTAAGGAGACCACCTTATATCAGAGTCCACTGCATTCCATTTACATCAGAGTTCCCACTTACATCAGGGTCTGCAGCATTACCCTTTACATCAGTGTTCCCCTTTACATCAGGGTTCGCAGAGTTCCCCCTGTAAGATTAGAAGGGATGGAGGCCCAGAGACATGTCCAGAGTACACAGAGGATACATGGGAAAGATTAGAAGGGCTAGAGGCCCAGAGACATGTCCAGAGTACACAGAGGATACATGGGATAGATTAGATGGCATGGAGGCCCAGAGACATGTCCAGGGTACACGGAGGATACATGGGATGGGGGCCAAGAGACATGTCCAGGGTACACGAAGGATACATGGGATAGATTAGAAGGGATGGAGGCCCAGAGACATGTCCAGAGAACACAGAGGATACAGTGGCTTTCGAAAGTATTCGGCCCCCTTGAACTTTTCAACCTTTTGCCACATTTCAGGCTTCAAACATAAAGATATAACATTTTTATTTTTTGTGAAGAATCACCAACAAGTGGGACACAATTGTGAAGTGGAACGAAATCTTTTGGATTGTTGAAACTTTTTTAACTAATAAAAAAATGAAAAGTGAGGCGTGCAAAATTATTCGGCCCCCTTGCGTTAATACTTTGTAGAGCCATCTTTTGCTGCGATTACAGCTGCAAGTCGCTTGGGGTATGTCTCTATCAGTTTTGCACATCGAGAGACTGAAATTCTTGCCCATTCTTCCTTGCAAAACAGCTTGAGCTCAGGGAGGTTGGATGGAGAGCGTTTGTGAACAGCAGTTTTCAGCTCTTTCCACAGATTCTCGATTGGATTCAGGTCTGGACTTTGACTTGGCCATTCTAACACCTGGATACGTTTATTTGTGAACCATTCCTTTGTAGATTTTGCTGTATGTTTTTTCGATCATTGTCTTGTTGGAAGATAAATCTCCGTCCCAGTTTCAGGTCTTTTGCAGACTCCAACAGGTTTTCATCCAGAATGGTCCTGTATTTGGCTGCATCCATCTTCCCCTCAATTTTAACCATCTTCCCTGTCCCTGCTGAAGAAAAGCAGGCCCAAACCATGATGCTGCCACCACCATGTTTGACAGTGGGGATGGTGTGTTGAGGGTGATGAGCTGTGTTTCTTTTACGCCAAACATATCATTTTGCATTGTGGCCAAAAAGTTCGATTTTGGTTTCATCGGACCAGAGCACCTTCTTCCACATGTTTGGTGTGTCTCCCAGGTGGCTTGTGGCAAACTTTAGACACAACTTTTTTTATGGATATCTGTTAGGAATATCCTCAGCTTGTGATCAGTCAACTCGAGATGTATGTATTTCTAATATGTTAACACATTAGGATGACCCTTACACACAAAAGGTTCTGCAAGGAGTTATCCCAAGCAATGTATCTGTTTCTCCCTAATTCCTTCCTAACCCAGCCGCTATTTTCCTATTAGCTGAGGAAATGCGGCTAGCTTTGCCTGGTACCTCTTTGTACTTTATTTTGCTAAGACTGCGTTTCCTTTACAATCTTATGCTACCATATATTAGGGGTGCAACGGATCAAAAAACTCATGAATCGGATCGATCCTCGGATCAGGAGTCACGGATCGGATCATTTTTCGGATCAGCAAATAATAATTGAATTTGCAAAAACCTGTGAAAATTCCGCCACCATATAGTCCCCACTGTAATCTCCACGTCATCTCCCCCACTGTAATATCCACATCCTCTCCCCACTGTAATATTGGCTGGGTATCGCAGAGTATTGGCTGGGTATCGCAGAGTATTGGCTGGGTATCGCAGAGTATTGGCTGGGTATCGCAGAGTATTGGCTGGGATTGGCTGGGTATCGCAGAGTATTGGCTGGGTATCGCAGAGTATTGGCTGGGTAAATGCAGAGTATCGCAGAGTATTGGCTGGGTAAATGCAGAGTATCGCAGAGTATTGGCTGGGTAAATGCAGAGTATCGCAGAGTATATGCTGGGTAAATGCAGAGTATATGCTGGGTAAATGCAGAGTATATGCTGGGTAAATGCAGAGTATATGCTGGGTAAATGCAGAGTAATGCAGGGTATGTTTACAAGTGATCGCTCCGTCATTTGACGGAGCGATCACATTGTAAACAGTGGCCGGGTGTACCAAGATGGCCGCCGCTCCGGAACTAGGCCGAAGCCGCGGCCTTTCCTAAGGCCGTCGGGTGTACAAAGATGGCCGCCGCCCCGGAGCTAGGCCGAAGCCGCGGCCTTTCCTAAGGCCGAGGCCGCGGAACGCTCCGCGGATCGCGGGGTGTGCCGATCCGAACGGGCTGGCCCGTTCGGATCACGGATCGGCGACGATCCGTTGCACCCCTACCATATATGGTTACGCTTAAATCATCCTAAAACTTTACTGTGGAGTTAGTTAAAACAAACGATATAACAAGTTAATACAAAGTGCTCATAAGTGGGATTAAAAAGCAGTCTCAGGATTATTGTTTTCCAAATAGACACACAATAAACATTTAAAACTTTTCTAACAATATCTTTGAGAAATGGCTTTCTTCTTGCCACTCTTCCATAAAGGCCAGATTTGTGCAGTGTACGACTGATTGTTGTCCTATGGACAGACTCTCCCACCTCAGCTGTAGTTCTCTGCAGTTCATCCAGAGTGATCATGGGCCTCTTGGCTGCATCTCTGATCAGTCTTCTCCTTGTCTGAGCTGAAAGTTTAGAGGGACAGCCAGGTCTTGGTAGATTTGCAGTGGTCTGATACTCCTTCCATTTCAAAATGATCGCTTGCACAGTGCTCCTTGGGATGTTTAAAGCTTGGGAAATCTTTTTGTATCCAAATCCATCAGTCATTTAGGACAACATTGGATCATTCAGAGATCCTCGCTGAACTTCTGGAGTGAGTTTGCTGCACTTAAAGTAAAGGGGCCGAATAATTTTGCACGCACCACTTTTCAGTTTTTTATTTGCTAAAAAAGTTTAAAATATCCAATAGATTTCGTTCCACTTCACAATTGTGTCCCACTTGTTGGTGATTCTTCACAAAAAAAATTAAATTTTATATCTTTATGTTTGAAGCCTGAAATGTGGCAAAAGGTTGAAAAGTTCAAGAGGGCCGAATACTTTCGCAAGCCACTGTACATGGGATAGATTAGAAGGGATAGGGGCCCAGAGACATGTCCAAGGTACACAGAGGATACATGGGATAGATTAGAAGGGATGGGGGCCCAGAGACATGTCCAGAGTACACAGAGGATACATGGGATAGATTATCCTCCGTGTACCCTGGACATGTCTCTGGGCCTCCATCCCTTCTAATCTATCCCATGTATCCTCTGTGTTCTCTGGACATGTCTCTGGGCCTCCATCCTTCTAATCTTACAGGGGGAACTCTGCGAACCCTGATGTAAAGGGTAACACTGATGTACTGTAAAGGGCAATGCTGCAGACCCTGATGTAAGTGGGAACTCTGATGTAAATGGGAATGCAGTGGACTCTGATATAAGGTGGTCTCTGGTGACCAGAGCACCCCTTACATCAGAGTTCCTCCTTAGATCATGCTCTGCAGCATTTTCCTTTACATCTGAGTTCCCTTACACTGTAAGGGGGAAGAATCCTGCGGACTCTGATGTAAAGGGGAATGCCAGGAAATGCGATGTGTGTGGGGGGTGGGGACTCTGGTGACCAGAGACCACCTTCCGCAGAGTGAATACAGTGAGGTAAGAAAGGGGGGGTGTTACTGAGATGAGGGGAAACCTTTTATATCAGTGCCCTCTTACATAATTTTATTCACCCCCCCCCCCCCCCCCAGACTGGCCTGACGGTGCTGTCACTGACCTCCTCTCCGGTGCAGCGTGCAGGGCTCAGTTAGATGGCTCCAGGTTGGTGGTTCTGGTTTTTATTCTATAGTCTCTTCTCCACAGTCCATACACGTCTGACTCCTCCCGTAATCCCAATCCCGGCGGTGCTCTCACTCTTGATTCCTCTCCAGACTCCCCCTAAGAGACTGCAGACACGTTAAAAGACAAGAGATAGTCAGAGATTGCAGACAGGATACAAGAGATGGTTAGAGGCTGCAAACATGTGCACAGGATACAGGAGGCAGTCAGAGGATGTGGAAATGGTACAGGTGGTGGTCAGAATATGCAGACATGTAGGGGGAGCAAACAGAGGGGTTCCCCGTGTAAGGGGTGCACACAGAGGGATCAGTCATGTAGGGGATCACACAGTGGGATGAAGTCCTGATAAGAGCTGTCACAGGAGGGCCCTCACACAGAACACATGGCAAGCAGGGCAGTGAGGTTGGCACACACAGGGTGATCAGGTTCCTGTTCTTAGGGGAGGTGGGGTCCTGATCCCCAGGGAAGATGGGGTCCCTAGGTGAGATGAAGTCCCTGTTGCCAGGGGAGATGGAGTTCCTGCCCCCAGATGAGATAGGATCCCTGTCCCAGAGTGAGAAGGGGGTCCCTGTCCCCAGGAGAGAAGGGGGGTCCCTGTCCTCAGGGAGGAGAAGGTTTCCCTGTCCTCAGGGGGGAGAAGGGGGTCTCTGTCTTGGGGGAGAGGGTCCCTGTCCTCAGAGGGGGGGGGGGGGGTCCCTGTCCTCAGAGGGGGGGAGGGGGTCCCTGTCCTCGGGGGGGTTGTCCCTGTCCTCGGGGAAGATGGAGTGGGATATGGGATGGTCTCACTTACCATGACATGCAGGTCCCTCATTTATGGTCGTCTGGGCTCCCTCCAGCAGCACGGATGTGCGATCAGCATAATGATGGGCGCAGTGAGGCATTTGCCGGGCCCAGTGAGGCGTTTTACGGGCACAGTGAGGCGTTTTACTGGCACAGTGAGGCGTTTTACTGGCACAGTGAGGCGTTTGATGGGCACAGTGAGGCGTTTGATGGGCACAGTGAGGCGTTTGATGGGCGGAGTGGCTGCATTTGACGGGCACAGTGAGGAATTTGCTGGGTGCAGTGAGGCGTTTGCTGGGCACAGTGAGGCGTTTGATGGGCACAGTGAGGCGTTTGATGGGCGGAGTGGCTGCATTTGACGGGCACAGTGGCTGCATTTGACGGGCACAGTGAGGCATTTGCTGGGCGCAGTGAGGCGTTTGCTGGGCACAGTGAGGCGTTTGACGGGCACAGTGAGGCGTTTGATGGGCAGAGTGGCTGCATTTGACGGGCACAGTGGCTGCATTTGACGGGCACAGTGGCTGCATTTGACGGGCACAGTGGCTGCATTTGACGGGCACAGTGAGGCATTTTCTGGGTGCAGTGAGGCGTTTGCTAAGCACAGTGAGGCGTTTGATGGGCACAGTGGCAGCGTAATTGATGGCAGAACAATGTACTGTACTTGGACTCAGTGCTATGTACTGGGTCCCGCCCCCCTCTCCAAGCTCCGCTCTGTCCGCCCGCCCCCTCGAGTCCATAATTTTTCAGGACCCTGGACATACATAAGATTTGCGCATGCGCGATTCACGTTTTTTTAGGGTGGTGGGCGGGGCTGTTTCTGACGTTTAACCATCTCTCCGCCCGCCCGCTCGAGAGCATAATATTTCTCGTCCCAGCATTGCAGGATCGATCACCGCAGGTAGCTCAGGATAGGCACTCCAAGTCCCAGCATTGCAGGATCGATTCTAGGCACTACAAGTCCCAGCATTGCAGGATCCATTCTAGGCACTACAAGTCCCAGCATTGCAGGATCTATCTAAGGCACTACAAGTCCCAGCATTGCAGGATCGATTATAGGCACTACAAGTCCCAGCATTGCAGGATCTATCATAGGCACTATGAACTGAACTGTATTGCCGCAAATGCTTTGGAACGCACGGCGCGAGTGTTTGGAACGCATCGCACATGCGCAGTGTTCCATTTCGGACCGCAACGTCACTTCCGCAGCATCCTGTGATGGGGAGCAAAGTATGACACTACACCGCTACCTGTTTTGTAAAAAATTTCTGCGACCCATGTAGAATCAAGAACGAGTCGCTTCCTGTGCGGCTCCGTCACTCAAACAGCTGACGGCGGGGCTTTACCGCGCATGCGCGATTAAGCTACCATTCATCGTGCGTGCGCAGGAGCTAGCCACCGTCGAGAAATATTATGCTCTCGAGCGGGGAGATGGTTAAACTAAAGACAAAGCCCCGCCCACTAACACGCCCCGAATCGCGCATGCCCGAATCTTATGTCCATGGTCCAGAGAACAATTGTGGACTCGAGTGGGCGGGCGGAGATAGAGCGGAGCTTGGAGAGAGGGGCGGGCGAGTCCAAGTACAGTACATTGTTTTGCCATCACATACGCTGCCTCAGTGTGCCCATCAAACGCTGCCTCACTGCGCCCAGCAAACGCCGGCTCACTGCGCCAAAACGCAGCCACTATACCCATCAAACACTGCCTCACAGTGCCAAAACGCAGCCACTGTACCCATCAAACACTGCCTTACTTTGCCCATCAAATGCTTCCTTACTGTGCCCATCGATTAGAAATGGGGAGGTAGTGGTGCGCAAATAAAATAAACTACACTAAAAGCAGGTAATAAGAATAGGTGAATATGTCCAAATAAGGTAATATATGGAGCAGGTAAATGAATTCACGTGATAATGTGCCAGTGATTGTGAAGGTAAAATCACAGATAAATAAAATACATCAAAACATAGTTAAAAGGCAGTGGACATCAATAAATAAAGGATATATATATATAAATATATAGGTGAACGGTGAATGTGATATTTAAAATCAACGTGAATCTTCATAAAAATGAAAAAAACTGCAATCAAAATATGAAAAAAACGCAGTGACAGGCGATGAGTGCAGTAGCCAAACTGAGGCTGCTGTGAAAATAAATGGTAATAGACTAAATGTCTATGAGGTGACTTCAAGTGAATAAATAAGCATACATAAAATGACTGGGGTGAGGAATAGTAAATTAAGTAAACTATAATCGCAGGCTAAAAACGCATCACAACAGGATAAATGAATCGTCCATATAGAACATGGGTGCAAATAACAGTTCGTTTCCAGAGTGAAGTGAAGTCCTGTTGAGTGTGGAGTGCTTTATTGGATATGGCTATTTGGTGCGATTATAGCGACGCTTTATAATCCTGGTGGGGGTGGTATAGTTGGCCCCTTACCTTACAGCTGTAAGGTTACAGCATGGGTTTATTAGGTCTTTATGGTCCCTGGTGACCTTCCTCCTTTAGTAGCTCCAAACGGTGTCCCGGTTCTCATTGGTCGCTTAGCTTGCATCCAGTTATGGGAAGGGGGGGGGGGGCTCACATCAATATAAAGAAGGGGAAGGAAGTAGCCTCATGGTGTAGTATATTAATAACAATAAGGAGTTTATTTCAATAAAGTAAAACACAGTGCAATAAAACAGGGGGGTACTCACATTTTGCAATGAGTAAAGCAGTGATGTACAAACGAGCGGCGAGCTCGATTTTTCGTCACTTCCGGTCGGTTTGCTAAGCTGAGGTCCCGACGCGTGTTCGTCACAGATCACGTGACTTCTTCAGGGGTGCCTAGTGCCTTAGGAAGTGTCTAATTTATAGGCCATTCAATTATGTATTGGTGGCCATTTTTTTGTAGCCCGATCACCGGAAATTGTCATATTAACGTCGCCGGAAGTGGTCCGGCGGCCATTTTAGAAATGGGAAAGTCAGCGCTGATAGGCTGAAGGAATCTGGTGTCAGCAAAGAATGTCTAGAATGTATTGCTGAACACTGGGCGGCTTTGTAATTGGAGGATACTTTGCTTTGCCATGCGCAGATGCATAGCTAGCGGGACGGATAATGTTGTTGGTAAAAAACGGGTTTAAAATTACAACGGCGCATCGATTGCTGCTGAATTGTCAAGCCGTAGCTGTGCTCCCTGGGCATATGCTGATCGCCCATCTTTGCAGCTGGCGAGAGCCCAGACGACCATAAATGAGGGATATGCATGTCCTGGTAAGACCATCCCATATCCCACTCCATTTTGCCCAAGGACAGGGACCCCCTCCACCCAAGACAGGGAAACCTCCCTCCTGGGCACAGGGACCCCCTTCTCACTCTGGGACAAAAATCCTATCTCACTTGGGGGCAAGAACTCCATCGCCCCTGGCAACCCCATCAAACGCAGCCACTACGCCCAGCAAACGCTGCCTCACTGTGCCCATTAAACGCTGCCTCACTGTGCCCATCAAACGCTGCCTCACTGTGCCCATTAAACGCTGCCTCACTGTGCCCATCAAACGCTGCCTCACTGTGCCCATCAATTGCTGCCAGATTGTCAAGCCGTAGCTGTGCTCCCTGGGCATATGCTGATCACCCATCTTTGCTGCTGAAGGGAGCTCAGACGACCATAAATGAGGGACCTGCATGTCATGGTGAGACCATCCCATACCCCACTCCATCTTCCCTGAGGACAGGGACCCCCTCCACCCAAGACAGGGAAACCTCCCTCCTGGGGACAGGGACCCCCTTCTCACTCTAGGACAGGAATCCTATCGCACCTGGGGGCAGGAACTCCACCTCCCCTAAGAACAGGAACCTGATCACCCTGTGTCTGCCAACCTCACTGCCCTGCCTGCCATGTGTCCTGCGTGAGGGGCCTCCTGTGTGATCCCCCTACATGACTGATCCCTCTGTATCCACCCCTCACACAGGAAACCCCTCTGTTTGCTCCCCCTACATGTCTGCATACTCTGACCACCACCTGTACCATTTCCACACCCTCTGACTGCCTCCTGTATTCTGTGCACATGTTCCAACCACCTCTTGTACCATGTCTGCAGCCTCTAACCACCTCCTGTATACTGTCCGTAATCTCCGAGTATCTCGTATTTTAATGTGTCTGCAGTCTTTTAAGGGGGAGTCTGGAGAGGAATCAAATGTGAAAACACAGCCAGGATTGGGATTACAGGAGGAGTCAGACATGTATGGACTGTGGAGAAGAGACTATAGAATAAAAACCAGAGCCACCAACCTGGAGCCGTGTAACTGAGCCCTGCACCGGAGAGCAGGTCAGTGACAGCGCCGTCAGGCCAGTCTGAGGAGGGGGGGGGGGGGGGGGGGTCACTGACGTAAGGGTGGAGTGAATACAATTATGTTCTTTCCGCTTACAGTGCAAGGGAATTTAGATGTAAAGGAAAATACTGCAGAACATGATCTAAGGAGGAACTCTGATGTAAGGGGTGCTCTGGTCACCAGAGACCACCTTATATCAGAGTCCACTGCATTCCCATTTACATCAGAGTTCCCACTTACATCAGGGTCTGCAGCATTGCCCTTTACATCGGTGTCCCCCCTGTAAGATTAGAAGGGATGGAGGCCCAGAGACATGTCCAGAGTACACAGAGGATACATTAGAAGGGATGGAGGCCCAGAGACATGTCCAGAGTACACAGAGGATACATGGGTTAGATTAGACGGGATGGATGTCCAGGGAAAACAGAGGAGGCATCCACCCCTTCTTAACTATCCCATGTATCTTCTGTGTTCTCTGGACATGTCTCTGGGTCTCCATCCCTTCTAATCTATCCCATGCATCTTCTGTGTTCTCTGGACATGTCTCTGGGTCTCCATCCCTTCTAATCTAACCCATTTGTAGTCAGAGTCTTCAAGCGGGAAATGCGATATTCCTAAGAACCAAGGCCTGAGGTGTGCCTTGGCCTAGCTGGTCGGTATGCCTAAGAAGAGGGCATACCCTGAATGTAAGACTGTAAGAATGGAAGAATAAAAGTACTGCGAGTATGTATGAAAGGCTGGGGGAACGGGTGGGTGGGAACCCAGAAACCCGACGACCCTGGCCCTGACGGAGGAGGAGGCTTAAATAGCACTCTCAGGCTCCTCCTACAAATACAGCCACCCTTCATACTTGTAGTCAGAGTCTTCAAGCGGGAAATGCGATATTCCTAAGAACCAAGGCCTGAGGTGTGCCTTGGCCTAGCTGGTCGGTATGCCTAAGAAGAGGGCAAAAAGATGCAAGTTTAGGTGAAGAAGGGAAGGTAATGATCCAAGGCAACAGTGAGTATCCGCGGTGACAGGAGAAACCCACCGACACCTGACTTGGTGATGAGAAAGGAACCCCCTATGGAACCTGCAAGCTACCCAGAACCAACAGAACGTCCCGTGCAACATTGGATTGGGCCTGATGCCCGAGACAACTTAGACATGAGAATAACTGCTTGCGAATGAGAGGATACGTGGGGGAAGGGAGCAAGGCCTGGCCCGAGGAACCCCTGCGAATGAGCCGAGACGATCAAAATTCTATGGGGAAATGAGAGGGTGAGGGCAAAAAAAGGACCACTGGTAGGAGTGCGAAATGCTGGATACCTGATGAAGTAGATAAGGCCCATGCGCCATGGCAATAAGCATCATCAACATGGAGAACCGTGCCAGACACAGGACGCTGGTCCTACCTGATAAGATCGGGACGTGCTTCAGCCAGAGACCCAACCACCGAGTCTGAATCCTGAACCGAGGAAGAAGGTATGGATGCCAAGACGGCCCCAACCTGGGAACACAAACTAAAAATGACAGACATGAGACACAACAACGCCCGCCCCTCTGTGTCTACCTAAGAATGAGAACATGAGCAGAAATGTCAAGACCACTGCGCGTGATGACCCTAACGACAGAACCCCACCCTCGTGTGAGTGGTAAGTGAGCCTGAGTAACCTGCAGCGCAGACACAGGTAATTGACTGAAAACTCAGGCTGGTGTACCCACGGACCGTGGTGGGTAATCGTATGAGTGTGGTGAATGAACATGCATCGTATGACGTATGGTATACGGGCGAGAAGATTGTGGACAACAATCAATTAAAAAACGAAACCTCAGCCCGTATGGATCTGTAGACGTGACAGATCCTGATGTAAACCCTAACTAACTGACCCAGGTACAACATTAAGACAGATACGATGAGACATGACAACCAACGAATAAAACAGCTACCAGAGTATGCCCTGAGTGAACAACAACGCCCTTTTGAGAAACGCTGAGGCTGAACACAATGACAGAAATGCAAGGGCGGCAACGAAATGACGGAAACGAAATGACAGAAACGAAATGACGGAAACGAAATGACGGCACTGGTGAGGCAGAAACGTGATGACAGAACTGCTGAGGCAGAAACGTGATGACAGAAGCAGAAACGTGATGACCGAACTGCTGAGGCAGAAACGTGATGACAGAAATGCTGAAGCATCGTATGACGTGTGTTATACAGGCGAGAAGATTGTGGACAACAATCAATTAAAAACTAAACCTCAGCCCGTATGGATCTGTAGACGTGACAGATCCTGACGTAAGCCCTAACTAACTGACCCAGGTACAACATTAAGACAGATACGATGAGACATGACAACCAACGAATAAAACAGCTACCAGAGTATGCCCTGAGTGAACAACAACGCCCTTTTGAGAAACGCTGAGGCTGAACACAATGACAGAAATGCAAGGGCGGCAACGAAATGACGGAAACGAAATGACGGAAACGAACCGACGGCACTGGTGAGGCAGAAACGTGATGACAGAAGCAGAAACGTGATGACCGAACTGCTGAGGCAGAAACGTGATGACAGAAATGCTGAAGCATCGTATGACGTGTGTTATACAGGCGAGAAGATTGTGGACAACAATCAATTAAAAACGAAACCTCAGCCCGTATGGATCTGTAGACGTGACAGATCCTGACGTAAGCCCTAACTAACTGACCCAAGTACAACATGAACACAGTTAACGATGAGACATGACAACCAACGAACAAAACAGCTACCGGAGTATGCCATGGGTGAAAAACGCCCCTCTGAGAAACGGTGAGGCTGAAACACAATGACAGAAATGCCAGGGCGGCAACTAAATGACGGAAATGAAATGACGGAAACGGTGAGGCAGAAACGTGATGACAGAACTGCTGCTGAGGCAACCGTGGTGACAGAAATGCTGAGGCAGAAACGTGATGACAGCAACGCTATGACAGAACGCTGAAGCTGAATGTTGAGGCAGAAACGCAATGACAAGAATCCAGGGACAGAGACGCAATGACATGAATCCAGGGGCAGAAACGCAATGACATGAATCCAGGGGCAGAAACGCAATGACATGAATCCAGGGGCAGAAACGCAATGACATGAATCCAGGGGCAGAAACGCAATGACATGAATCCAGGGGCAGAAACGCAATGACATGAATCCAGGGGCAGAAACGCAATGACATGAATCCAGGGGCAGACACGCAATGACATGAATCCAGGGGCAGACACGCAATGACATGAATCCAGGGGCAGACACGCAATGACGGAAATCCAGGGGCAGACACGCAATGACGGAAATTCAGGGGCAGAAACGCAATGACAGAATCCTGGGCAAAGCTATGACAGAACGTTGAGGCAGAAATGTAATGACAGAAGCGCTGAGGCAGAAATGCCATGACAGAAAACCTGGGGCAGGAACGCGATGACAATGCTGAGACTGAAATGCAATGACAGCAATCCTGGGGCTGCCATGACAAACGCAAATGACAGAAAAATACGCTGAGACTGAACACTGAGGCAGAAATGAAATGACAGAAATCCAGGGGCAGAACCGCAATGACAGAAATCCAGGGGCAGAACCGCAATGACAGAAATCCAGGGGCAGAACCGCAATGACAGAAATCCAGGGGCAGAACCGCAATGACAGAAATCCAGGGGCAGAACCGCAATGACAGA
>CM053027.1:224058712-224083712 GCA_028564925.1 Lithobates sylvaticus | reverse complement strand
CGATGTCTCTCTCTCTGTCTCGATGTCTCTCTCTCTCTCGATGTCTCTCTCTCTCTCGATGTCTCTCTCTCTCTCTCGATGTTCTCTCTCTCTCTCGATGTCTCTCTCTCTCTCGATGTCTCTCTCTCTCTCTCGATGTCTCTCTCTCGATGTCTCTCTCTCTCTCTCGATGTCTCTCTCTCTCTCTCGATGTCTCTCTCTCTCTCTCGATGTCTCTCTCTCTCTCTCGATGTCTCTCTCTCTCGATATCGCCCTCTTTCTCTCTCTCGATATCGCCCTCGATATCTCTCTCTCGATATCTCTCTCTCTCTCGATCTGGCCAAATGGCATCCACTTACAGATCCTAAAAGAATTAAGCTCTGTAATTTCAAGGCCATTGTTTCTAATTTTTAGGGACTCGTTACCTGGAATGGTACCACTAGATTGGAGCAGGGTCAATGCGGTGCCCATACTTCTAAAAGGATCAAAGTCTTTACCAACTAACTATAGACCTGTTTGTTTAAGTTCTGTAGTCGGGAAGATAGTGGAGTGTTTTAATAAAATCCCACATAGACAAGTTCTTGTTGGCAAAAATATTTGAAGCAACAGACAGCATGGATTCATGAAAGACAGAATGGACAGCATGGATTCATGAAAGACAGAAGTCAAACTAGATTTATTTTTATGAAGAGGTAAGTAAAACCTTGGACAGAGGGGTGGATGTGGTTTACCTGTACTTTGCAAAAGCTTTTGATACAGTTCCCCACACACGGCTCATGTGTAAGGTAAAATCTACAGGCTTGGAAAGATCAATTTGTAAATGGATAGAAATCTGGCTAAAAGACAGATTTCAGAGAGTAGTGGTTAATGACTCATTCTCTGAATAGTCTAAAGTTTATCAGTGGTGTACCCCAAGGCTCAGTGCTGGCACCTTTTTTATTTTTAGTACCTTTTTATAAATGATATAGAGTCTGGGATTAAAAGTACCATTTCTGTCTTTGCGGATGACCCTAAGCTATGCAGTGGAATAACGTCCTTACAGGATGTCTCCAATTTACAAGCCAACCTCAATGCACTAATTGGGCAAATAAGTGGCAAATGAGGTTTAATGTTGATACGTGTAAAGTTATGCACTTGGGGCTAAAGGGGTTGTAAAGGTTCGTTTTTTATTTTCTAAATAGGTTCCTTTAAGCTAGTGCATTGTTGGTTCACTTAACTTTTCCTTCGATTTCCCTTCTAAATGTTTTATTTTCTTTGTCTGAATTTCTCACTTCCTGTTTCTCCTCAGTAAACTTCACACCATCATCTGAGCGGTGTTTAGTCAGCCAGAACAGCTTACTGAGGAGGAACGGGAAGTGAGAAATTCAGACCAAGAAAAAAAACATTTAGAAGGGAAATCAAAGGAAAAGGAAAGTGAACCAACAATGCACTAGCTTAAAGGAACCTATTTAGAAAATAAAAAAAAGGGACCTTTATAACCCCTTTAAGAATATGCATGCATCATACATACCAGGGGAGTACAAATTGGGGAATCAATGGTGGAGAAGGATCTGGGGGTTTTGGTAGATCATAAGCTCAATAATGGCATGCAATGCCAAGCTGTGGTTTCGAAAGCAAGCAAAGTCCTTTCATGTATTAAGAGAGATATGGACTCCAGAGAGTGGGAGATTTTTTTTCGCTTATACAAACCATTAGTAAGACCTTCTCTGGAATATGCTATTCCGTTTTGGGCACCAGTTCTCAAAAAGGATATTGGGTAACTGGACAAAGTACAGAGGGCAACCAAACTGATAAGAGGCATGTAGGAGCTCAGCTATGAGGAAAGATTAGAGGAACTGAATATATTCCTTCTTGAGAAGAGGAGATTAAGGGGGGCTTTGTTAAACATGTACAAATACATAAGGGGTCCATATAGTGAACTTGGTGTTCACTTTAAGGTCATCACAGAGGACAAGGGGGCACTATTTATGTCTAGAGGAAAAAAGATTTCTTCACAGTA
This sequence comes from Lithobates sylvaticus, assembly GCA_028564925.1. Taxonomy (NCBI): domain Eukaryota; kingdom Metazoa; phylum Chordata; class Amphibia; order Anura; family Ranidae; genus Lithobates; species Lithobates sylvaticus. Next base: position 224,081,734 of record CM053027.1, on the reverse strand, counting down.
AGACTTGTGAAAATGTGGAATTGACTCCCTCCAGAGGTGGTTCTGGCAAGCTCAGTCGATTGCTTTAAAAAAGGCCTGGATTTTTTCCTAAATGTACACAATTTAACCGGGTACCAACATTTATATGTAAAGTTAATCCAGGGAAAATCTGATTGCCTGTCGGGAGATCAGGAAGGTATTTTTTCCTCTGCTGTAGCAAATTGGAGCATGCTTTTGTGTTTTTGTTTTTTTGCCTTCCTCTGGATCTACTGTGGGTGTAAGTTTGTGTATATGAGATTATTTTTGATACTTGATGGAATTGTCCTTTTTTCAACCTGACTAACTCTGTAACTAAGATCTCCCTCTCGATATCTCTCTCGACCATGCTTCATCAAATCTTCCCACAAGCCTCTAATTTTTATGTTGCTCCTAATATCAATAAAAAAGACAGATTACACCCATTCTTGGAACAAATAAAACAGCTAGTACTTAAGCGTGCATCTGTGGAATTGGGCAGTCTCCCTATGAGTTATTAACTTGTAGAAAGTCCCCACTTACCATTCACCTTTTTAAATACGGCCAGGGCCTGCGTTCGAGCCTTATGGAAGCAATCCATTCCTGTTTTAAGCTCTCTATTGCTGATTAAAGTCAACAATATCGAAAACTGTCAGGAAAGCCTTAAAGAGGAACTGCGGTCTGCTCACATAATTTGTAATAAAAACATCTTTGCCATTCTGAAGCATCCCTCCAACCACTTTGCATATTTTATTTATACTGTACTTGCAAAATATGCTGCAGAAATCTCCCTTTACTGAATCTGGCTGCAATCATTTTAACTGTGGGCAGCTGAAGCTGCTGCCTGTTCACTTCCTGGATTTACACAGACACACACCTCAAGCTCTGCAGCTCTCACTGGCCCTCTTATGACTCATTCCTCCTCCCTTCCTGGCAAACTCAGGCAAGAGAGAGAGAGAGCTGTGCATGATGTCATAAGCCTAGGCTTTTTATCAGACAACAGGAAGTTGGCTGTATAAGGTATTTACTGGCAAACAATATTTTATAGCTAAAGTTAAAACAGGGGGAGTAGATTTAATAGATGGAAAGATGAGAAAAATGGTTGCAGTTCCACTTTAAGCTACATTCACAGCAGCAATTGGTTATTGCGTCTGGTCTCTGGATAAATGTCACCCTGAGGTGTTTTGGGCCCTCTGATGCAGGTTGGGCACGCCAGACATTCAACTTGTCCAACTTCAACTTGTATATCTTGTTTAACTGTGCTTTCTTATGTGGTGTAGTTGCTCTGTATATCAGTTGAAAAACACTGTAGATAAGTGGTGTGTTGCTAATTACAGATGTTGGCTCAATCTACCTAAAATGTTCACCCTTTTGTCTGTAATGTACAATTAAGACATTTTTTAAATTTTTAGCCTGTTGTAAAAATTTTCTGTGAGAACATTATGTGAACACATGCCCTCTTCTCCTTCTATTGCTTGTTGCTAGACTTGGGCAGGCTGGGAATAGGTGATATGTTGGGCTGTTCTTTCAGCTTTGTTCAGTGTCTAATCTCCTAAAGGCAGCCATTGGCAACCCAGCGTACCTAAATACTCATTCTGTGGCTCATAATGTACTCCTAAGAAAAGGATTATATGGTAAGGCAAAAATTTATATTTTCTTTTTAGGTTAATAATGTGGATACTTCTGCTTTAGAATTTTTAGATTTTGGAAGTGATGTGTACTGAGTGAGTTGGTCTCCTTGCTCTATATGCATTACATGTAAACCTTTAATTTTTTTTTTTAGGTAATGCATTATTTGGGACAGTATATTATGGTTAAACAACTGTATGACAAGCAGCAGCAGCACATTGTTCACTGTGGCACCGATGAACTTGGAAAGTTATTAGGCATTACAAACTTTTCGGTAAAGGACCCAAGGTAAGAGGTTTCTGAATAAACAAATTTTTATCAAGGTATATCAACTTAAGCATGTTATAATGTAAACATGAATAAGCAGTGTAGTTTAACACCAGAATTTTTTCAAGTTTATATTCCCTGACCAAGCCTAGCATCACTGTGGGTCAATAACACATTTCTCTGTCGACTTCACACAGTTGCCCATTTTTATTTCTTTGCTGCAGGGTTAATTAACATTCTCACTGCAAAGGATTTTTTTTTTTCATTAAATAAAAAGGTGTATGGTGATCTTAAATTATGTAAGTATTCCAGAGGCCAATAGTTTTTGGATTAACCATAGAAACAAAAGAGGCTGCAGTACAGTGGAGATTTAGAATGAATACATTTTTCTTTCTTTTTTTTTAGAGAAAAAAACCCTATTCTACCTTCCGTAGTTGTGACTGTGCAGAGGGCATGGGACAGCTTGTGATAGACAGGATGCTCTTTGTGTGTGCTTCCATCTTCAAGGTGCTGTCTTCAAGGTGCCTAAGGTGGAAAACCTGAAGGTACTAAGTGTTAAAGGGGATCTTTACCCGTAACTTGATACACAATGTTCTTTAGCAAGGAACATGCACTATACAATAATAATTATGGTACCAAAATTAGTGTGAGCTGTACATTGTCTCCAGCATTGCTCCTGTTTGCTCTTGCTGGAGGCTGCCATTTTGCTGAAGCCCAAAACCCCAGCAGTAAATCGCAAAGCAGAACTACACCCATCAATTTACCGGTTTCCAAAACTAGTTGCTTGAATAAGCACTACTGCTAGTGTGAATCGTCAGCTTTTTTGTCTGCTGTGTTTGTTTTTTGATGTGAATTTTTTAAAATGGAGTCGTTTTTTTCAAGAGTGCGGCAGTCCAGAGTTTGTTCCTGTTCATTGCATTCCTGGAATGTTGAAAATGCAAACTGTCACATTTGCTTGTATTTTCAACCAAACTGTCAAATTATCAAATGGCTGGTGTCATAACTCATCCCATGGCAGTTGCAGTTCAAACAGACGCAGCTTCATTGGCTGTAAAAGATAGGAGGGTTTAATTGCACTTTAAGTCAACCCTGAGCTCATTCGAGTGGGCTTCTCCTATGGGTCACAGTGCAATTCGTTTTGCACTCCTGTGACCCGTTTTCAGCAGAGAGCAATCTGAAGTCCACTCTGACGTCACCAAGATCAGTTCAGGCACCTCGTCATCCAGACTTCCGAAGTCTGGATCCACCAGGTGCTTGGACTGATGGCAGTCTCAGCCTCTCAGTGAGCCACTGAGACAGCCGCTCCCCGCCCCTCCACAGCTCAGAGCTCCAGTGAGCATGGAGAAGCAGAGCAGCTGATTGACAGGCAGCAGCTCTCTGCTTGGGTAGGTGAGAGAACCGAGTCATTGATGGTGTTCATGGCTCGGTTCTCAGTGAAGAGGCAGTGGGGGACAGATGCAGCATCTCACCGATGCTGCATCCCCCTAGGTAAGTATGGATTGGCCAATGAAAAAGGAAACAAAAACATAAGTTTCTTTTAAGGCTGTCATCATATCGGCCTCTACAAACTCAGCAGTGCTTAAAAATGGAGAACAACAAAGCATGTTCAGAGCAGGGTGAGACTATATTTACTAGATTTTAAACAGTATATAGGTACTTACTTTTGTTTTATATAGCTATAATCTGCAAAAGGGGCCAGCCTGAACTCATTCTAGCAGGACTTCATTTTCTGACTAAAGTTCCACTTTTTAAGGGATGGTTGTAGGGAAGGGTTAATTTCAGGTAGAGTAGTTATTTCAGAAGCACTAACCATTGCACTTCTTGGCACCAGAGCACAAAATACTGTGTAGCATATTGGGTTTTGTAAATTTATAAGGGGCCACTTAACCAACAGACTAGGATTATGAGATTTCCTCCCTGGTCTTTTCATCCTGGGTAAGGCTTTACTGTTTGACATGATAAAATATGTAGCCTAGGAAGTGTTGGTATTGGGCTGCATTTGCACAGGTGAAAAGGCAAAAAAAGGGGGCGGGGGGAGCGTGCCACTGTCTAAGCGTAGTAGTGATAGAAAATTACACAAACCATAAGATAAGTATTGCAGTCACATACATACAGATGGATATAGCATATCAGCTCGTAAATCATGATGACCTCAGCAAGTGGCAGATTCTCCGATGATATGGAACACAGGCATTACAAGAGTCCAGCAGGTGGCATCCTTTCAATGGTACCTGATGAAGTTATGTGGAGCATGGGTGACAGGCTGCTCTTGGTACTAGACCTATAGCAAGTAAAGAAGCTGGCATTATACCAAAGATCTAGCAGGTGGCACCATATAATGGGTCTCAATGGATTGTTAATCCCGGATGGCTGTTGGTGGATAGGCATGACCGAAGACAATGTAGTCTTATAATATTCTGGAAACCAGGAAGGACCCGTACTGCGTGTGCTATTGGAGGCCACAGTGAATAGCAAAGAAGCGATGTCTCGAGTGCACACAGGCGTCTAGAGAAGCTGATTCTTTCGGCTGAGGTTGGTGGCTTTATGTGGAAAGCTGCTGCTGCCGCCAGGCCCCTACATTGCATTGACAGGCTTTTGGCAGCTGAAGCTATTTGACACTTCGCTAGCAAAATATTGTCATGCACTAAAAATAGGTATACTTTCAAGAGCAAAATCAATACTTCTACTCATTTTACAAAACACTGGTTCGGTTTCACCTTGAATATGCAGTTCAAGGGGACCTCAGCTTTGAGGATCGATTACATAGTTTAGAGTTATGCAGTCTAGAGAAGAGGCTGTGGTTGGAGGCAAAAGTGTGTTCTTTTTAAATCTTAAAGTAATTGTAAAGACTTTTTTTTCCCTACAAAAATAACCGCTTCCTTGCTATGGGGGCAGCCGAACCAAGTCCGGAACGTCCTTCAGAAGTAGAGGGATTGCGCGTGCGTGCCCGCGCAGCGGCGCGATCCCGATGCGGCCGTGTCACCCGGACACGGCGCATCTCGGATCGGCAGGAGGGCTCGGTGATTGGCCCTCCTGATCACATGACGGCCGTGTCGAATCACAGCCGTCATGTGATGTAAACAAACAGCCGGTTGCTAGGCAATCGACTCTCCCCTCCTCACACGGAAGTCGTCGGTGAGGAGCGGAGAGCGGATCGCTGCAGCCGGCTGGTGATGAGTGAGTATTGGCTGTTTTTTTACAGCTTTTTACTCACTGATCACCAGTGTAGTGTCCCCACAGTAAAACACACATGTCCCCACAGTAAAACACACATGTCCCCAAAACACACATGCCCCCAAATAATAAAAACACATGTCCCTCACATATGTCCCAGTAAAATAACATGTGCCAATGATTATCTGCACACATATGTCCGTGATCACCTGCACACACCTGTACATGATCATTTGCATACATATGTCCGTGATCACGCGAACCAATTATTATACACTTAACGGAATTTTTTTTACAAAAAACATGTAGCAGAATACATTTTGGCTTAAATTTATGACAAAATTTGATTTTATTGGATTTCTTTTAAAAAATAAAGGAGAAAACGGAGTCGCGAATAAATACCACCAAACTAAAGCTCTATTTGTGCGAACAAAATTATAAAACATTCATTTGGTTACAGTATTGCATGACCGCGCAATTGTCACTGAAAGTGCTCTCGCACTGAGAGCACTAAAAGCTGAAAATTGGTCTGGGCAGGAAGGGTGTTTAAGTGCACAGTAAGCAAGTGGTTAACTGGAGTGCTATACCACATTGATAGGCATTTGTAGTAGATTTCTGCAGTCCTGACATCTATTGCTGACCTGTGGGTAAGTTTTAGAATTTTTCCTATTGTGAGTGTGTCTACCTGAGTGCCCAATTCCCTCTCCCAATTTTGTATGAATGGCGGGATCCCCAGTCCGTCCAACTCTAACAATAATTTATAGATCTTTGAGATCATCCTTTTCATATTAGATGCAGTACAAATACGCTCCAGCCGAGTTAGATCATCTTCTGATCTGATCGGCTGGGGAAGGTTTTGGACGAAGTGGCACAGCTGTAGATACCGCCATCCATCAATCTTTAGTATTTCCCTCTTATTTTGTAATTCATTAAGTGTTAACATTTTTCCATTGTGTAGTACATCCTTCAATTGTGCGCCTTCTTTTATAACCCACCCCCCACCCACTGTTTTCTTCCCTGGCTCAGAATAATCGTTGTCCTTAAGTGCTATCAGTGGTGAATTGTATTTTCCGTTCGCGTGTTTATACGTCTTGTCCCAAACTTTAAGGGTATTTAGTGTCATTATGTGTGTGCTCTCTCCCAGTGACCTATGTGTCGGGGGGGTTCCATATTACTTTACCGAGTTGTGTGTTACTAAGAGTCTTTTCTAAGTTCACCCATCTCTTTTCACTAAATTCTTTACCCCACTCTGGGATTCTTGATAATATTGCGTAGTTATAATTCACAATGTCTGGGACTGCAAGGCCACCCAGTTTTTTATCCTGCTTTAAAGTGCGATTCTATGTTTCTTATTCTTCCATATAAAGTTCATTATCAGGGACTTCAGTTTCCTAAGATAAATCACTGAGAGTGGAATTGGGAGCATCTGGAATTTAAAAGTAATTAAAGGTAATAGCATCATTTTCACTGTATTTATACGCCCCAGCCACGAGAGAGGTCTGTTATTAAATTCTTTTACATTTTTTCCCTCTTTCATCAAGTAGCGGTAAATAATTTTATACATTTCCTTCATAGATTTCGAAAGGTTTATACCTAGGTATTTGATTTGCTTCTTCCATGGGAACTTAAATCTCTCCTGGAGATTCTGTTGCTCAGTTTTACTTAGATTAATATTTAGAATTAAGGACTTTGTTAAATTAACTTTGAAATTAGAAATTTCCCCATATTGTTTCAATTTTTTTATTATATTGGGCATTGATATCAGTGGATTCCCTATATAGAACAGAATGTCGTCGGCGAATGCTGCCAACTTATGTTCATCCCCATCCGCCACGATACCTCTTATTCCTGGATTTCCTCTAATTGTGGCCAGGAAAGGCTCCAGGGACAAAATAAAAAGGAGAGGGGACAGTGGGCATCCCTGTCTCATCCCATTTTTCATCTCGAACAGAGAAGATGTAAATCCATAAATTTTTATCTTTGCTTTCGGGTGGTCATTTAATACCCTGATAAGTTGGATTATTTTTGGGCCCAGACCCATATGTTCGAGAGTTTGTAGCATGAGTCCCCAGTCTACCCTGTCAAATGCTTTCTCGGCATCAATTGACAGGACTAGACCTGGGGACCCCGCCTCCCTAACTCTTTGGAGGACCAGAAGCCTTCGCACGCCATTATCCTGACCCTCCCTTCCGGCCACAAACCCTACTTGGTCTGGATGGACCAGTGTGCTCAAGTGGCTCTTGATTCTTTCAGCCAAAACTTTGGCGTATAACTTTGTGTCGGCATTCAAAAGCGAGATTGGCCTTTAACTTGAGCACACTGATCCATCTTTTCCCTCCTTCAAAATTACTGTAATATTTGCAGTCAGAGTCCTCACTCATTCTATAATCTAAACCTAAGCCATTCATATAAGAACACAGCCTGGGGATCAACACCTCCTGAAAAGTTTTATAGTGGAGTGTTGTGAAACCATCCGGACTGGGGCTTTTCCCTGTCGGAGAGCTCATCAGTGCCCTTTTTATTTCATCCTCGGTGAAAGGTTTGTCTAATGCCTCACTTTTCCTCCATTAGGAGCTTGGGCAAGCCGGCCTTAATTAGAAAGTTCTCGATTGTCCTTGCTTTGTCTCCTTTTGGACTTCCCTTGTGTTCTACCATATATACTTCCTCATAATATTCTCTAAATGATTCTGCTATATCCTTTGATAGATATTTAAAGTCTCCCTTCTTGTTTTGTATTTTTTCAATATAGTTTTTTATCTTTTTTTTTTTTTTGTAGAATTCTAGCTAAGTGTTTACTAGATTTGTTTCCCCAAACATATCTTTCTTTTGCTATTCTATTATAAGTTTGTTTGACTTCTTGTTCCATAAGATCTTTTAAATCCTCTCTTTTTGAAACTATTTTTAAATAAAGTGTCCTATTCTGGTCCGGGGAAGATTTATGTACCTGCTCGGCTTGATTTATTTCTGCTACTAGGTCTTTTATTTTCTTTGTTCGCTCCTTTTTCCTCCATGCTCCCTTTGCTATTAATATCCCTCTAATGTAAGCCTTATGGGCATCCCAGAGGTTTGATCCCTGTACTTCTCCGTTGTCGTTACTATTAAAATATTGTTCTAATTCCCCTCTTATATGGTCCACCACCTCCTTGTCCCATAGTAGCTCCTCATTTAGTCTCCAATTATATGGCAGGAACTGAAAGTCCGGGACATGTAACTTCATCGATACTGGGGCGTGATCAGACAGCGAAATTATCTCCACTTTTGTTTCAACAACTCTATCTAACAAACCATGATCTATCAAAATGTGATCTAGCCGGGAGTACGTCCCGTGTACGGGGGAGAAAAATGTGTAGTCTCTAGTTTTAGGATGTTGGGCCCTCCATACACCAACCAGCTGATTGGAGAACAAATTTTGTTTAATCATTTTTAACTGTGCATTATTTGTCCCCCATACACTGTACGTACAATCGAGCTCCGAATCCATGCAAAAATTTAAATCTCCCATCAGGATCAGATACCCCTTCCTAAAGTCCCTTAATTTCAATAGAATCTCATTTAGAAATTTTATGGGTTTTATATTGGGGGCATAGATATTGGCCAAGGTATATTTTGTACCATCTAGAGGTCCTCTTAAAAAAAGGTATCTTCCCTCTGGATCTACTCTCCTGTCCTCTAAGACAAAATGAATGCCCTTGGAAAAGCCTATAGTATATCTAATTTATCACAGAATCCTATTAATTCTTCCAGAAATCTTAATCTGGCTGTATGCCCATCTTTTGTGCCTATCAGGCATGCCGGGAAACCCCAGTTATATTTGACATTTGAGTGCCGCATCACTTCTAGCAAGGGTTTTTGCAGCCTTCTCCTTTCTAGGGTTTGAGGTGCCAAATCTGAATAAATCTGGATATCAGAATCTTCATATTTCAGTGGGGTTTTCCCGTAGAGTTTAGACCAGATTTCGGCTTTCTCTTCGTAGTATCGGAATCTAACGATGATATCGCGGGGCCTTCCTGCTTCAGCGACATTTGGTTTACCTACTCAGTGAACCCTTTCGATCTTAGGGAAATGTTCCTCTCCTTTTCCCCAAAGGGGGTTAAATATAATTTTGACTATCTCTCTGAGATCTTCTCCTCTTTGCTCCGGTACCAGTCTTATCCTGATATTTTGTCTCCTGTTCCTGTTCTCTTGGTCCTCAATTTTATACTGGGTTTCCCGTTGGGTTTGCTGGATTGTAATAATCTGTTCCTTTAACTTGTGTATTTCTCGGTCCTGATGGTCTGCTCTATTCTCCGCCACCTCAACCCTTGTCAACAAATGTCCCAGATCTTCTCTTAATAAATTTAATTTCTCCTTTGATCGCATTTTTCCATTTTTAGTAGCATTTCCTCCATTTCCCCTTTTGTAGGTAATTGTACTGCTGTAGAATGCTCTTCCGCTCAGCTTATTTCCACTTCACTTTCCATTATATGGTCCTCTGTTGATTGGTCGGATCTCTCTCCTATTTTCTTATCTTTCCCTTTCCTTCTTTCCATCGTGGCTTTTAGTTGTTGCTCAGTGCTAGTTGAATTAGGGGCTTGTTCCAGACTTCAAATATTGTTTTATGGTACTAGTTGCACCTTTTGGGGTTTTTGGTGGGCCTTTCTTAGAGATTTTACTCATAATGCTTTTCCGGACCTTTCTTATTCTTTTCCCCAGTTTGTTGCTGTGGGCGTCCTCTTAGTAAAGTAATTGTTCTCCTCTTACTCCTTTCACTCTTTGGCCTATTTCCAGGGAATTTTGTGGTCCAATAATTTGCGCTATTAAGGATATATTGCACAGTGGCAGTTAGCCAGCGTCTAATCTAGTTACCAGTTTCTTTCTTGAACCAAAAAAAAAAAAAAGTAGTATTTTGCCATATGCACATTCACCTTACAGTCACCGCTCTGAGAAGATATTTAACCGGGCCTGTAATACTTCAATATCACTCTGGCTGGCATACGGTTTTCATTATCTTGAGATGATAATATACTGAAATAGTCTGTAAGACAGAAATATCGTCTCTTCACCCTTAACCTTTACACTTTATTTTCCGTGATGGTTTAACGTTGTTGATCCTGCCAAGAATTCAATTTGCGGCCTTCCTTCTCCTTTCCCTCCTACACAAGGACCTTTAATTGTATATTTATTGTTATCACATATAGTTAATTCAGACGCACTTCCTTCTATTCCTCAGAATCCCTCACCAATTTCATTGTTTATTTTCCAGATTCAATGTCGGAAAACGTAGTGAGGGAAAAAAAGGAAAAAAAAAAAAATTCACTGTGTATGTTCACAATTACATGTGAACTTCTATTTAATAGAGCCGTTTATCTAAATCAAGTCCCCTGTCCCTCAAGATTCCCTAATTTCAGGGTAAGACGACGGGGACAACGCATCTGACTCCCTCTTCCCTATGCTCCCCACAGTCCCACTCTTTAGTGTTGGTTTTTACAGGTCTCTGTGAGCAAAAATACTGCTGTCAGATTCTAGAGGAAAATCTCAGCCTCATTATGAAAGGGCGCCCTCCCTCACCAGGGTGGGGGGGAATACTTCTGCAGTTCTCAGAAGTCTAACAAGAGGAAATTCTCCACAGTAACTCTAGGGTACAAACTGGAATTTCGTGACTTTCCACTGTCTCGTCTTCTGAGGTCAAACGTTCCCAAAGATTCAGGGAAAAGGCAATCTCTGTTTCGGGCACTAGACCGATTAATGGCTCAGGGGGTGATCCTACAAATCCCCACAGAAGAGCAAGCTTTGGGGTTTTATTCAAACCTCTTTACAATACCAAAACCGAATGGAGATGTCCAGACCCATTCTAGATCTAAAAAATCGAAATCCGTTCCTGAAGATCCACTCCTTTCGCATGGAGTCGATCAGGTCAGTGGTTTCTATTCTACAAGGAGGAGAAACTTCTTGCATCTATCGACATCAGGGATGCATGTCTGCATGTCTGCATGTCCCTATATTTCCTGCTCATCAAAGGTTTCTGAGGTTCGAGGTAGAACAGCAGCATTTCTAGTTTGTAGCCTTGCCCTTCGGGATAGCTATAGCACCCCGGATGTTTACAAATTCCTGGCCCCCCATCTAGCCAGGTTAAGGGCACAGGGTATAACAGGCTTTGCGTACCTAGACGATCTATTGATAATAGACCAGTCGGTGGCTCGTTTAGAGCAAAGCATATGCATTATATGACCTGGAAAGTCTAGGTTGAAGTCTCCACCTAGAGAAGTCTTCCTTAAAACTGCTAAAAAGTCTGGAGTACTTGGGTCTGATCATAGACACAGCCCAGAAAAAGGTGTTCTTGCCTCAGGCAAAGATCTATTCCATAAGAGAGTTGGTGCAGATGGTCAGGTCGAAAAGAGATCCCTCCATTCGCCTTTGCATGAGGTTGTTAGGAAAGATGGTGGCTTCATTCGAACTATGCCCAGTTCCATTCTAGACTGTTGGAAAACAATATCCTGTCTGCTTGGAAAAAAACGATTCAAGCTTTAGACTTGCCAATGTGGCTGTCCCTAAGGGGGTCCCAAAGTTGGTGGTTACTAACCCAGAATCTGCTGAAAGGAAAATCCTTCAGACCAGTTATCTGGAGGGTTGTAACGACAGATGCCAGCCTTTCAGGCTGGGGAGCAGTGCTAGAAAAGACAACTGTCCAGGGACATTGGTTAAGAACCAAAAGAGCCTTGCCCGTCAACAGCCTAGAGATGCTGGCAGTGTGTCTGGCTCTAAAGGCCTGGGCTTTCAGGTTATGGGATTGTCCTGTCAGTATCCAATCCAACAATGCCACAGCTGTGGCCTATATCAATCACCAAGGGGGTATGAAGAGTCATTCAGCGCAGAGAGAGGTGAACCATATTCTAACTTGGGCAGAAAGGAATGTTCCGTGCTGATCGTCAGTCTTCATTCCGGGAGTAGAGAATTGGCAGGCGGACTTGAGTCACTAGCAGTTATTCCCGGGGGAATGGTCCCTTCACCCCACAATTTTTCAAACTGTTTGCCAAAGATGGGGGACATCCAGACGTAGATATTCTGGCGTCCAGATTCAACATGAAGTTGGTTAACTTTGTGTCAGGACAAGGGATCCACTCGCATGCTGAACAGATGCGTTGGTGACCCCCGTGGGATCAGTTTTCACTGATCTATGCATTTCCCCCTATTCAGTTGCTGCCACGACTTCTTTGCAGGATCAAGCTGGAAAGAAAACCGGTAATTCTGGTAGTCCCAGCCTGGCTCAGAAGTCCTGGTATGCAGAAATCGTAACGATGGCGATGGAGGGTCCATGGTCCCTTCCACTACGGCCAGACCTACTCTCACAGGGGCCGATATTCCATCCTACCTTACGAACTCTAAATTTAATGGTTTGGCTATTTATACCCACATTCTGAAGAAACGTGGGCTTTCTGGGTCAGTTATCTCTATCTTGATTAATGCAAGGAAGACAATTTACTGAACTATATATTATAGAGTCTGGAGGGCTTACGTTTCCTGGTGTGACTCCAAGGGTTGGCACCCTCGGAAGTATAGCATAAGCAGAATTCTTGCCTTTCTACAATTGGTGGTAGAGATGAAGTTGGCCTTGAGTACTATTAAGGGCCAAGTCTCAGCTTTATCGGTCTTATTTCAAAGACCGATTGCTTCACATTCTTTAGTCCGGAATTTTATGCAAGGAGTGATGCTAACCACTTCCCATCCGGAGGCCGTCATATGACGGCCTCCACTTTGCGGGAGTATATCTGAATGATGCCTGTAGCTACAGACATCATTCAGATATTGCTGTTTTCAGCCGGCGATTCCCTGCACCATAAGAACGATCATAGCGGCTGTTCCGCCGCTTGATTGTTCTTATGGGCGGCGGGAGGGGACACCCCCCCTCCCGCCGCCCTCCGGTGCTTCTACCGACTCACCGCTTCCATCGGTGAGTCGGACACAGGATCCGCCGGCCCCCGGATGATCACTATAGAGATTTCCGGTGGACCAGATGGTCGCCGGAGTCTCTATGATCGTTCGGAGGCCGGGCGCGATGTTATGACGTCACGCTCGGCCTCTGCATTCAAATAACGGCGCCACCTCCGCTGGGAAGCGGTGATCGTTTTTTTTTTTTTAATTTTAGCCTTCCCAGCCTAGAGGTGAGATGTGGGGTCTTATTGACCCCATATCTCACTGTTAATAGGTCCGATCATGTAATATTCCTATTACAAGGGATGTTTACATTCCTTGTAATAGGAATAAAAGTAATCAATTTTTTTATTTTTTTTTTAAACTGTCAAACTCAAAAAATAATAGTCAAATTAACAATAATAAAAAAACGCCCCTGTCCCCGTGAGCTCGTACGCAGAAGTGAACGCATACGTAAGCCCCGCCCACATATGAAAACGGTGTTCAAACCACACATGTGAGGTATTGCCGCGAACGTTAGAGCGAGAGCAATAATTATAGCCCTAGACCTCCTCTGTAACTCAAAAAATGTAACCAGTAAAAAATGTTAAAGCGTCGCCTATGGGGATTTTTAAATACCAAAGTTTGGCGCCATTCCACGAGCGCGTGCAATTTTGAAGCGTGACATGTTGGGTATCTACTCGGCGTATCTTTATCTTTCACATTATGCAAAAAAAATTGGGCTAACTTTACTGTTTTGTTTTTTTGTAAGCATGAAATAGTTTTTTTTCTGAAAAAAACGTGTTCGAAAAAATGCTGCGCAAATACCGTGCGAGATAAAAAGTTGCAACGAGCGTCATTGTATTCTCTAGGGTCTTTGCTAAAAAAACATATATAATGTTTTGGGGTTCTATGTAATTTTCGAGCAAAAAAATTATGAATTTTACATGTAGGAGAGAAATGTCAGAATTGGCCTGGATGCAAAATGGTTAATCTGCCAGTTAGATCACCTTTGAACCCTTGGGACTTGAACTTAGTTTTGTCAGTATTATAAAAACAGCCATTTGAACCGATACAGCATATTCCCTTAGTCCTTCTGATAAGGAAGTTGATGTTCTTGGTTGCTATATCCTCAACAAGGAGGGTTTTGGAATTGGCTGCTCTTTCTGGTAAAGAGCCATACTTGATTATTCATGAGGACAGAGTGGTGTGCCCTCGTCCAGGTTTTTTGCCAAAAGTGGTCTCAGGTTTTCACCTGAACCAAGATATTGTCCTGCCATAGTTTTTTTTTTTCTCCAAAACCATGTTCCAGGGAAGAGAAGTCACTACATTGTCTTGATGTGGTGAGAGCAGTCAAGGTCTATTTAAAGATGACTGCTCAGACAGTTGTGTGTTCTCCCGCCCTCCGCCCTGCTAAGCATGCCCCGCTGGTATTAAGAATTATTATTTTGCAATGTGGGGTGTTGTTTTTCTGGGGATGGGGGGAGGGAGGACACATAGGAGATACACTGAAAGTAAGAAAGGGATATGTGTGTAAGGGAAAGAATGGTATTGTTAGAGTGGGTATTGGTCACCTATAGCCTTCTAGGGGAACACCTAGATAGGTGGGGGAAAAAAAGGGGGGGGGGGGGGGGGGTAGAGGGAGGGGGGGAGGAAAGAGGGTAGATAGGTTTAAAGAAGCTTTTTATGAACTTGATGTAAGGGGTACAACAAAAAATATAAAGATATTAAATAAAGGAGTGGCACAAGTTTTACTAAAAATTAAGATGGAGAATTCCCACACATTGGGGGATATAAATGGAAGATTTAGGTGGGGAGGGTGGATCTGTTTGGTCCTTCCCCTCCCCCCCTTTACTTCCCTTTTTTTCCATTGGATTATCACTATAAGAGAATGGGGTTAGAAGCTCACGAGAGTAACTAAGGTATAACACTGGTGGGAAGTAGACACGTGGAAGTACAGGTACATAACCACTACTGGTATGATATATTATAAGGGTGAATTCACGCATTAGGGTGGTTTTATGTTAAGGTGCGGGAAAGGTATTGTAAGTTTTAGAGTCGAGATGATAATAGTTGCAAGGATAGACCTAAATGAGGGCATACCCCGAACTGCCCGATGTCTCTGTGACAATAAGGTGAAATGACAGTGCTTAATATAGGATCATGGAATGTTAGGGGACTGGGGACTCCGGCCAAGAAAGCAGCTGTGCTTGCAGTAATGGAGGGGTGGGGAGCCGGATTGATCTGTCTGCAGGAGACCCATTTAACCAAGCACTCTGCCCGGGCCCTGCAAAATAAGAAGTATCAATTTCAATATCACTCGGTGTACTCTACATACAGCAGGGGGGTTAGTACACTGATAAGAACCGGAGTGAACTTCTCCTGCAGACAGATTGATATTGATGAAAATGGTAGATATATTTTTTTGTATTGTACTATTGAAGGTGGAGCATATGTGATCGCTAATGTCTATATTCCTCCACCATTTAAATTTGATGTATTGCTCAAATTGAATGAAATTCTACAAGACAAAGGGGAAACCCCAGTGTTAGTAATGGGCGATTTCAACGAGGTTTTAAATAATAAACTAGATAGGTTTCCTATAAAGATAGCCTCTGATACTGGGGAAAAAAGTAAACTGGCTCAGTTTGTAGAAGTGGGGTTGATGGATATATGGAGGGCCCATAATCCTGTGGCGCAGCAGTATTCGTGCTACTCTGCTACGCACTCCACACTCTCCAGGATTGATATGGTCCTGGGGAGTGTGGGCGCGGGGCTGAGAGTGGTAAAAGTAAGTTATTGCCCGAGGGGGATATCGGATCACTCCCCAATAGTCACTTCAATGAAGGTGGGCGAAAGAAGAATACGGGGGGAGTGGAGGATTAATCCAGGATGGTTAGATCTGATCAAGGAACCAGATGAGATCTTGCCAAAACTTAAGGAATTCATAGCTTTTAATAAAGAGTCAGCATCACCCATTATAATATGGGATACATTGAAAGCATTCTTGAGAGGAATTTTGATACAGCAAGTGACTAAGTTTAATAGAAAATCTAGAGCATTGGAGGAAAAAGCGCAGAGTGAAATGATGGAAGCTGAAAAACATTTTATAGTAGATCCAACAGAGGGGAAAAAAAAAATTTGGATAGACAGGCAAAGAAATTATAAATTAGTCATCATGGAAAAAGTGGAGACTAGAAGGCTCCTCCAGCATCAATCTTCATTTGCAGAAAAAGAAAGCGTAGGAAGAATGCTAGCACAAACAGTAAAAACTAACTCCCCAACCTCGTTGGTCCAGGCCATTAGAACCGAGGGTGGTGAGATTATAGCTAATTCAACAGGGATAATCCAGACGTTTAGAAATTTTTACAAAAACCTATATACAGCACAGAAGATTGGGATGGAGAGTAAAATGGAGTAATTTCTTGCGGGCAATGGAGTTTCCCTCCGTGACCCAGGTGGAGAGAGAAGATCTGGAGGCACCAATAACTTTGGTGGAGCTTCAGCAAGCGGTAAAGAATATGGCAAATCAAAAAACGCCGGGTCCTGATGAACTGCCTGTTGAGATATTTAAAAGGTATGGTGAGATTCTGCTCCCCACACTGTTAAACACGCTGGAGGAAGCTAATAAAGAAGGAAGGCTACCTAATTCAATGCGGGAGGCTACCATCATAATTTTACAGAAATAAGGGAAGGATCCTCTAGATACCTCGGCATATAGACCAATCTCCCTGCTGTGCTCCGACACAAAAATCTTGGCCAAAGTCCTAGCGGCCCGACTGAGCAAGATTATTGCAAGGCTGGTCCACTCGGATCAAACGGGCTTTATAGCCGATAGATCCACAAGCATTAATATAAGGAGAGCTTTTTTCAATCTACAGGATCCTGTGATGAACGATGGACCAAGAGCGGTTCTAGCGCTCGATGTAACAAAAGCGTTCGATAGTGTGGAGTGGGGATATATTTGGAGAGTGCTGGAAAAATTTGGGATGGGTCCCTCGTTCATCAGGTGGATAAGATTGCTCTATGATAACCCGAGGGCCAGGTTAAAAATCAATAATGACCTCTCAGACGAAATCGAGTTGGAGAGGGGGACGAGACAGGGGTGTCCCCTGTCCCCCCTCCTCTTCGCGCTTGTAATGGAACCTATAGCTATTGCTATTAGAAATAGCATTGAGATAACAGGCTTTCAAAAGAAGGGGGGGAGGGAGGAAAAAATCGCCCTATATGCGGACGATGTCTTACTGTTTCTGGGGGATTTAGATACCTCGTTAACCAGTGCAATGAGTATAGTGGAAAATTTGGGCAGGTTTACAGGGCTTGAAATAAACTGGAAGAAATCAGAGCTACTCCCAATAAACTCAAATGTGTAAGGTAGTATACCAGGGATGCCCCAGTCGGAAGTGGTTAAGGCACTAAAATATCTGGGAGTGGTCCTGACGAAAGATCCTAATAAATATGTGAATCTCAATTTGATGCCACTGCTGATTAAATTTAAAAAGAAAATAGCGGTTTGGAAACATCTCCCCCTCTCAGTAGCAGGAAGATGTGCTTTAATAAAGATGATTTGGATGCCGCAACTGCTGTATGTGCTACCTAATTCCCTGGTGTGGGTATGCAGGAGTTGGTTCCGGAAAATCAAAACCCTTTTTAGGTAACTTATCTGGAAGGGTGGTCAAGCAAGAATCCCCCTCTCTACCCTCCAGCTCCCAGTGAAAGAGGGAGGACTAGCGGTCCCCCACCCGGAGCGTTACTTCCTGACGGCCCAGTTGCAGCAGCTGTTGGGCTGTGGGGTAGTGGGAGGAGGTTCCCCGAACCTAGAATTGATAGTAATGGAAGCAGGTCACGATACATTGATGGAAACACTAGAGGCGGGCTCATTTGGGCATGAATACCCTACTATAAAAATGATAAGAAAAATCTGGGCAACGGCTAAAAAACAATTACACTATAAAGGTATGATTGAACAAACACCCCTCTGGAATAATAAAAACCTTAAAGAGATTTATATGATCGGTAGAATTAGGAACTGGGAAAGAAATGGGATCACTAGATTATGCCATTTATATAGAGGCAATACTTTAAAAAGATTTAAGGAATTAGAACGCAAATTTAATATAGCACAATCTTCTTTGTTTGCATATATACAAGTGAAGCATGCGCTAGGGGTACAATTCTCAGCACAACCACCAAGATGGCAAAAAATGCCACTCTTCCAAAAGATCTTGCAGACAGGAACAACTAAAGGGTTGATATCGGTACTATATGAAGATATGGGTCAGGAAATAGATTCAAAGGGGAGACTGGAAAAGGTAAAATTGAAATGGGAAAAAGATCTTGGTTTAATACCGGATAAACAATGGAGGAGAATTTTGGAGAAAGGGTCAAAGGTGTCAGTATCCCCCCAGCAGAGAGTGACCCACTTGATGTTAATTAATAGAGCATATTATACCCCTAAGCGGCTGTTTGGGTTTGGCAGAAGGGTGGATGATAAATGTCCCATATGCCAAAAAACAGGGGATTTAATCCACATGGTATGGAGATGTCCCAAACTGGTTTATTATTGGAGGGGAGTAACTGACGGTATAAGCGGGACATTTGGAGTCAAAGTGGAGTTGGAACCCAAAGGTTGTATATTGGGATACAGAGAGGAACAGGAAGAGAGTAAAAGTAAAACTATGGCAGTGTTGAGATGCCTATTTCAGGCTAGAAAACTAATAGCAAGTAAATGGCAGTCAAAGGAGCCACCTAATGTAGATAACTGGATTGGAATAGTAAATGAGACCATATATAGAGAGAAGGCGGTATATATAAAAAGAGGCAATGTTCAAGAATTTAATAAAATGTGGAACCCATGGTTAACTAGAATGAATACATCAGAGGTAGTAGTGTAGAGAGAGGGAAAGGACCGAATACCATATGGAAGGGGTAGGGAGCTCCCTGTTCTCTAGTACTAAAGGGAAGTGCAATTGCTAATGTATGATGTGTGCAATAATAAATACGCCTCTTGCTGAAATATTAGAAGGGTAGAGGGGGGAGGGGGGTGGGTGGGGGGGCAAAGGCTGAGTAAAAATTTGAATGGTACTGAAATGACCCCATGTAATGTAGAATACATGACCGTGTTATGACTAGTCTTCTTTTTTATTGTTGTGGTTGTATACATGAAAAAAAAACTTAATAAAGAATAAATTAAAAAAAAAAAAAAAAAAGATGACTGCTCAGATCCGGAAGATTGATGTCTTGTTTGTACTGCCAGAGGGTCCTAAGAAGGGACAGGCAGTGTCTAAATCCACTGTCGCTGAGTGGATTCAGCAAGTTATAATTCAGACTTATGGGGATTTATGGGGTAAGATTCCACCTTTTCTAATTAAAGCGCACTTTACCAGGGAGGTTAGTGCTTCTTGGGCAGTGAGTCACCTGGCCTCCATGGCTCAGATCTGTACATACATTCACCAAGTTTTATCAGGTGGATGTAAGAAGGCATGAGGATATTGCCTTTGGGCGCGGTGTGCTGCAGCAGTATAGGTCCTCAAGTCATAGTGATTACTATGGTGCTCTGTTTCCTGTGATGTATGCTAAAGAAAATAGGATTTTTATAACCGCTTACCTGTAAAAATCCTTTTCTTGGAGTACATCAAGGGACACAGAGGTTCTGCCCCTCCTTTTTGCGTTTTTAGATATATTGCTTTGCTACTAAGGATTTTACAGGTAAGCTGTTATAAAAATCTTGTTTGTTATTTTTTAGGGGGACATTTTTTTTATGTTATACTTACTTACCTGTTCTGTTGCAGTGGCTTTTCACAAAGCAGCCCAGATGTCCCTCAAAGGCTCTCCTGGCCCCTCCTTCCTGTCTAGTGCCCCCATAGCAAGCTACTTTTTATGGGGGCACTAAACAGGAAGGAGGAGCCAGGAACTAAGTCACCTCTCCCTGTGTCCATTCAGACACTGAGCCCCGCCCGCCTCTATCCCCTGATTGGCTAGCTGACTTTGACAGACAGCGACAGTCAATGGCGCCGCTCCTATTTCAGCCGATCCGGGAGGGAGAATCTCCGGCGGCTGAGACGTGGACATTGCTGGACAGAGAGGGGGGGGGGGGGTGCTGCACACAGAAGGCTTTTTTTCTTAATGCATTAGAATGCATTAAGACAAAAAACCTACTTCTGTCTTTCTAACTATTTTAATGCATTAAGATAAAAAAAACCTTCAGTGTGCATCAGCCCCCTGATACTTACCTGAGCCCCCCTCTCGATCCAGCGATGTGCACGACTGCCTCAGCCACCTGGGACTCTCACTCCTGATTGGCTGAGACACAGCAGCAGGGCCATTGGCTCCCACTGCTGTCAATCAGCCAGCCAATGAGAGATGCCGAACCTGCGGCTCCGTGTCTGAATTGGCACGCTCGGCTCGGGTGCCCCCACAGCAAGAACTCGACAAGAGGGAGGAGCCAGGAACACCAGTGAGGGACCCAAGAAGAAAAGGATCTGGACTGCAAAACCACTGCACAGAGCTAGTAAGTATAACATGTTTGGTTATTTTAAAAGAAAAAAAAAAACATCACTTTAAAGTGTAAGTTTAAGGTGAACTTACACAGGACCCCCTCCTTGCCCCCTTCTCTCCATTTTCTGTAAAGGTGAACTTGCCCTTTAAGAAGGGATGTGATTACAATGTACAAATATATATATATGATGTGTGTGTGTATGTTGACTCCAGTAACCGTAATAAATGGTGTAAATGTAAGCTCACTGAAAAGGACACGCAACCATGATTTGAAGTTAGAAGAAAGGAGATCTAACCTAAGGTCCTGTTAACACCTGGGCGTAGCAGAAGTGCAGGCAGAAACAAGTAACCTCTGGCACCTACGACCCTCATCAGCACCAGTTATTTGGATTAGTGGTGCAGGAAATTAAAAAATCTGGACTGAAACCAAAAATTCAGGACGCCATTGGCGCATTTTTGGTAAAATTGCACAGGTTTTTTGGCAGACATTTCTTCCTCCCTCCTCCTCCCATAAGTAATTGAGGCCTTGCCTCATTTTGGGCCTAGTTCTCTGTGGTGCAATGTGTCATTACAACGACCACCGAGCCTACTGCCATGGGTGACCTCGATCCATGCTTCCTTAACCACAGAAAGGATTTACCCCCCTTCCTACTTATTTTTTGCAATACGGCACTTCGTCGCTTTAACTGACAATTGTGCGGTCGTGCGACATTGCACCCAAACAAAATTGACGCCCCCCCCCACAAATAAAGCTTTCTTTTGGTGAGATTTGATCACCTCTGTGGTTTTAATTTTTTTAATTTTTTGCGCTATAAACAAAAAAGAGCGACTATTTTATTTTTTTTAACCACCTGATTACTTTGCACTTAAACCCCCCTCGTGACCAGACCAATTTTCAGCTTTCGGCGCTAACGCACTTGGAATGACCATTGCGCGGTCATACAACACTGTACCCAAATACATTTGTTATAAAATTTAGCAAAGAAGTTACCGCTTACAGTGTACAGCACAAAACACAGATTGCCCATCTGAGTACCTGTCTCCAGCCTATGCCTCATAGAATATACGTTGGGGTGTTTGTATTCCAAAATGGGATAATTTTGTGGGCGTTTCCATTGTCCTGTTGCTCCAGGGCCTTCAAAAGTGTGATAGGTTGTCAGGAAATTAGATATGG
This sequence comes from Lithobates sylvaticus, assembly GCA_028564925.1. NCBI lineage: Eukaryota > Metazoa > Chordata > Amphibia > Anura > Ranidae > Lithobates > Lithobates sylvaticus. Next base: position 224,060,112 of record CM053027.1, on the reverse strand, counting down.
AATTTATACTCCTATAACATCTGATGGTGCTCACCTGTTATCTTTTGGAGCCTTCACAGCTTTCTTGTGTTTCAGCATGCCTCCCCATATAATTACATAGTAGGCCAAAACCCCCAGCAAAGCGTGATCCAATTTGCTACAGCAGGGAAAAAAATTCCTTCCTGATCCCCCGAGAGGCAATCAGATTTGCCCTGGATCAACTTTACCTATAAATGTTTGTACCCAGTTATATTATGTACATTTAGTAAATAATCCAGGCCTTTTTTTTTTTTTTTTTAAAGAAATCTACTGAGCTGGCCAGAACCACCTTTGGAGGGAGTCTATTCTACATTTTCGCAGCTCTTAAGGTGTAGAAACCTTTACGTATTTTGGAGATTAAATCTTTTTTCCTCCTAGATGTAAAGAGTGCCCCCTTGTCCTCTGTGATGACCTTAACCGCTTCCCGACCGCCTCCTGCATATATACGTCAGCAGAATGGCACGGCCAGGCAAAACCACGTACAGGTACGTGGCCCTTTAATTGCCTGGCCGTGGGTCGTGCGCACACCGACAGCGGCGCGCTCACGACCCGGTCGGGAGCTCCGTAACCCCGGCCGCGGGACCAGCGGACCCGATTGCCGCTGGTGTCCCGCGATCGGGTCACAGAGCTGAAGAACGGGGAGAGGTCTGTGTAAACAAACCTCTCCCCGCGCTTTCTACTCTGCCTGTCATTGATCGGCTGTTCCCTGTCATCGGGAAAGCCGATCAATGATGTCAGCCCCGCCCCCTAATGTAAAAAAACACACGTCACAGCCCATAACCCCTCCCCTCCCCCTAGTGGTTAACTCTTAAACTGCATGTGTCTTTTATACAGGAATCAATATGCATTTAAATAGCATTGATTGCTGTATAAATGACAATGGTCCCAAAAATGTCCGATGTGTCCGCAATAATGTCGAAGTCACAATAAAAATCGCTGATCGCCGCCATTACTAGTAAAAAAAAAAAAAATAATAATAAAAATGCTATAAAACTATCCCCTATTTTGTAAACGCTATAACTTTTGCGCAAACCAATCAATCGCTAATTGCAATTTTTTATTTTATTTTTTTTTTTTACAAAAATATGTAGAAGAATACGTATCGGCCTAAACTGAGGAAAAAAAAATGTTTTTTTTATATATTTTTTGGGGATATTTATTATAGCAAAAAGCCAAAAATATTGCATTTTTTTCAAAATTGTCGCTCTATTTTTGTTTATAGCGCAAAAAATAACCGCAGGGGCGATCAAATACCACCAAAAGAAAGCTCTATTTGTGGGAAAAAAAGGACGCCAATTTTGTTTGGGAGCCACGTCGCACGACCGCGCAATTGTCAATTAAAGCGACGCAGTGCCGAATCGCAAAAAGAGGCCTGGTCCTTT